>CM047910.1:10117326-10485354 GCA_026229545.1 Pistacia atlantica | reverse complement strand
AAGAAAGATATGTCTGCACGCATTTGTTTACTTATGGAAATTTTGTTTTTTTAATTATCAAGTTGAATTTGTTTCCATTTCCATATATATATATATTTGTATTTTGTAACTTTTTGTTGAAGCTCATCATAATGAAAAAAAAAAGTATGAATATGATTGGTTTTAATTTTTTTTTAGTTTATTTTTTGCCCCCATCAAGGGAAATTCCTAGATCCGCTACTGTTTATACAAATATATCAAGTTGGATTCATTTCACTTTCGTATATTTGACCTTTTCTATCTCACAAAATCTTGGGGGAAGTTATTAAAAAGACATTTGAAGTTTACATTTAATTAAAAGGCTATCAAGTTTTGAAATGTTAACTAAATAGCCATATTATTGATTAAGGGTAATTAGTGCTTAATTAGGATTAATGTAATCTTTTCAAAATTATCTATATTTCCACAAATCCGAAATTGTTGCAAATAAACCCAAAAACCTTCTTCTTCCTCCCGCCATTAACGCATCTCTACTGCATCTTCTTCTCTTCTTCTTGGCGTCGACATCTTCTTCTTCCTCTGCATCTTCTTCTTCCTTCCTTCCTGTACATCTTCTTCTTCCTCATTCCTCTACATCTTCTTCTTCCGCATCTCTACCGCCATTAACACTTTCTTCTTCCTCCACCATTAACATCTTCTCCGGCAAAGATCCCCCTCCTCCTCCTCCTGACATTTCGCCTAAGTATGTGTATCTCCTTTTTACATTTTATATTTAGATTTACAAAGATTTAATAATGGATGGGGTTTGGGTTATGATTTTGATTTAGTTGTTTAGGTTGTTGGGTTGTGTTTGATGTAATGTAGGTTGAAAGGAGTGAAATTTGTTGAAAATTTGTTAGGGTATTTATTAGGGTATGATGGATCGATTGTAGGTGGAGATGATGAAAATGTGTTACAGGCAGATGGATCGCTTAAGCGATCCGGATGTAGCTTGCAATCGTCCAGTATCGCAATTGCGATCCGGTAGGATCGGTAATGCGGCAGGATAGATCGCTTAAGCGATCGGGTATGTGGCATAAGATCGCTTAAGCGATCGGTTAAATCTGTTGTATGGGAGCGGATCGCAAGCGATCGGTAAATGGCATAAGATCGCTTAAGCGATCAAGGTTATTTATCTTGAATCGCTTAAGCGATCAAGTGTATCGCTTAAGCGATCGGTATAAATAACCATGATCGTTCAAGCGATACATCAGACCAAATATGCGAATGTGCAGATTCTTTTTAAACTATTTGAACCCTTAGTACAGCATTTAAGAATATTGTTTTTCTTGCATTACAGGTAGTTGGCTATTATTATACATGGGAAAAATTGTTTTGGGTGTTGAATATTTTGGTGAGTGGGTGGAGGAAGAAAGTAGGTGGAAGTGGATTGGGAAGAGCAAAGAAGTTACACCAATTCTTTGTGAGCACGAGGTTAGTTTTGATGAGTTGATTGATGAAATAATTAGAAGAGGTAATTTGAGTTGCTCGCGTAGTGATATAGTTGTGAAGTATGTTTTAAGCGAGCTCTGAAAATTATAAGGTACCTCTCTTTGTATTAAAGTCGGATGAAAGTGTGAACTTATTTATGATTGATATGGCGATAGTGGTTCGAGGCCGATTTTAAGGGTTTCTTATGTAGAAAAACCGTTGGAAGTTGGTTCCAAGGAAGGGGATAACGAGGATGTAGGCGGAGATTTGCTGGTTGTAATTTGAACTACGAGGCCATTGATTTGTTAGCTGAAAAAATCAAGAGTAGACGGTCAATTGGGTGGTGAGGAGGACACTATAGAAGAGGTTGGTGATGGGGGCGAGAATGAAAATGTTGAGGAGGAGGACCCCGTAGATGTTCCCAGCAGTATGAGATTCCTTTAAATACGATTATGCGAAGGCGTAGATTGTGAGGAAGAGAACACTATGGTCGTTTATGCGGGAGGGTTCAAAGGGGGCAATTGGAGGTAGTAGTGGATCAGCTCATGTCTTTACGGATGGATCGGACTTGCGCATAGGGTATTTATTTGACAACAAAGAGGAAGTGGTGAGGAAGCTAAAACTTGTTCTTTGTGAAAGGTAATTTTGAGTTCATCACCAAAAAGTCAAATTCATTGGTGTGACGGTTGCATGTCGTGGACCAAGCGCAAGTGGCGGAGGTTTATTGTAGAAGGTTGGCGGAGTCGGAAAAGTTTATTCTTAGCACATATACCCGTGAGCACACATGTGGTTTGGGACATATTTCAGGTGAGCATCGACAAGCGTCCGCGATGTTATTGGACAATTTGTCAAAAGTCGGTTCGTCGAAGGGAAAGGTCCATCTCCTAAAGACATTCGAGACTTGTGCGCACGAGTTGGGATGTCTTTGTTAGTTCTTGGAAATCTTTGGAAAGGTAGACAACATGCACAAGATTTTGTGAGGGCACGCGGAGCAGTGCGCATATTAGAAGCGTACCGTTATATGCTTGAGTTGACAAACCAAGGTAGCAAGACGGCTTTGAAGTGGGACAGGGAATATGATGTTTAAATATTTTTTTGTTGCTTATGGTGCTGCTATAAGGGGTTTTGTAAACATGAGAAAGGTGTTGGTGTTGATGGTTGCTTTCTAACGGGAAAGTATGGAGGTACATTGTTGGTGGCCCTTTGCACGGGACAGGCGAGAATCACACATATCTGTTGCATGGTGTGTGGTTGACTCGAGAATGACGAGTCGTGGACTTGGTTTTTTCAGCGATTCGTGCGATAGTGCTGCGGTGACGAGTTGTGCATAATATCCGATAGGCACAACTCTATAAAGAAGGGGATTGCCACTTATTTACCGTCAAGCACATCACGGATTACGTATGAGGCACCTTGGTGAGAACATAAAACAAAAGTTTAAGTGTCTTTGGCCTCGGCGGACATACTACATGGCAGCAAAAAGCTTATCGGGTTGATGAGTTCGAGGAACACTTCCGGCAAATCCGAATCAAGGATGTTAGAGTTGCTAAGTATCTTGAGCATGATGTTGGTTTTGAGAGATGGAGTAGAGCTTACTTTCTGGAAGAAGGTTTGATGTCATGACCACGAACATAGTGAGTCCATAAATTGAAGTTGTTAATAGAAGAGAGTTTCCAATAGTTGCACTTTTTGATGCAATCCAAAGGACAACGTCGCGGTGGTTCCATGAGCGTCGTATGGAGTCGATAATTTTACTACAACCCTTGTTCCGTCAATTTGAAAAAATATTGCGAGAACATATGGGCTGTCAAATGCACTTTGTTTGCCTATCCTCTTAATGCTCAAGAGTTTCTTGTGTGCGGCTATGGTCAGGATGCCCTAGTTAACCTTGTTACAAAAACTTGCGGTTGTAAAGTGCTTGACATTCAACATTTACCTTGTCCTCATGCACTAGCGATTTGAAACACCAACGGAAGCCGGATTTTGGTTCAAGAATTTACATGGAACTTTGCTCCCCTTTCTATATGACAGATCACTACATGCTAGCATATTGAAGCGATATATCGGTGCCTCCAGGAAGAAGCGGTGGGTAGTGCCGCGGAGGTGGTGACATTATCCTCCGGCCGCCATTGAAGAAGACACCAAAGGGGAAAAAGAAAAAAGGGTTAAGCGTATTCCATCAGCCTTTGAGGTTCCCGGAAGATGAATAAGTGCTCAATTTGCAAGCAACTGGTCACAAGAAGCGGTTGCGAAGTAATTAGGGTCGATTCGAAGAAGGATGAAATTATTGATGTTTTAAATTTTATTGTTACCTTTAATAAAATATCCTTTATATTGTGTATTCTTATTACATGGTCTAAATATTTGTTGGTGATTTTAGTTTGGAATTATTTGTCAAATTGAGGAAAAAGTATGGAATTAATACGTGTTGGTAATTTTAGTTTGTCAAAATTCGGGATAAAAGATGCAAATGTATATATTGCCCACGATCGCAAGCGACTAAGTGTATCGCTTAAGCGACAAAGTGTTTTCGCGAAGGATCGCTTAAGCGATAAAGGATCGCAAGCGATCGTGCACTGGCGATTGATTACGCCCGGTGCATGATCGCTAAGCGATCTCGATCGCTAATCGACCGGGGAAAAAAGGCAATATTGCAAGCGATATCAGATACAAGCGATCATGGACTGGCGATTTGCTTACGCCAATCACATGATCGCTTAACGATTCTTCTGCAAATGGTTTTAAAATTTAACAGATACACCCCCACCTACCCACGGTGACAGATTCTTGCCACCGGAGCCGGAATCTGACCGGGAAAGGGCGTTTCGATGCACAGTGGTCGGATCTGGCCGATAGGGCCTCTATATGGCCTTTTCGGCCCAGATCGACCACGGATGTGGCCGGAAAAGGGCCCACGATCCGCGAAGCGGCCGTAGCGAGCGGAAAAAATCCAGAGGTTGCCGTCTGTGACAGCCAAATATATGGCCGTCGTTGTCGGTCAACGATGGCCAACATTTGGCCGTCGTTGACCGTCAAAGTCGGACATTTCATTGAAAGTCCATGACGGGAAGATGTGGCCTTTTCGGCCACATCGGCAGGTGGATATGGCGGAAAAAGGTCTGGCCCGGCCATTCAGGCCATTTCGGTCGTTCGTTGCTTTGTCGGCGGTAGCCAGAATCTGGGAAGTTGGGTGGGTGGGGGTGTTTTTGTTAATTTTTGAACTTTTTCTTGGTATTAATGAAATTAATTCACTTAATGGGTCGAAAATTAATTAAAAATATACTGATATTTCCTAAATAATTAAGCAAACAAATATAAAAATATATTGAAGCGCGTGTAAAGGAACTATATGTTTGATATAAATGTAATAACGGAACAAGTGCTGCGAGCATGTAAACCCTTATAGGTTTCATCTTGCGTGTAAAGGAACTATATGTTTGATATAAATGTAATAACGGAACAAGTGTTCGAGCAGATCGTAAACCCTTATAGGTTTCATGCGCGTGTAAAGGAACTATATGTTTGATATAAATGTAATAACGGAACAAGTGCTCAGCAGATCGTAAACCCTTATAGGTTTCATCTTGCGTGTAAAGGAACTATATGTTTGATATAAATGTAATAACGGAACAAGTGCTCGAGCAGATCGTAAACCCTTATAGGTTTCATGCGGCGTGTAAAGGAACTATATGTTTGATATAAATGTAATAACGGAACAAGTGCTGAGCGAATCGTAAACCCTTATAGGTTTCATCTTGGCGTGTAAAGGAACTATATGTTTGATATAAATGTAATACGGAACAAGTGCTCGAGCGAATTGTAAACCCTTATAGGTTTCATGCGGCGTGTAAAGGAACTATATGTTTGATATAAATGTAATAACGGAACAAGTGCTCTGACAAATCGTAAACCCTTATAGGATTTCATCTTGCGTGTAAAGGAACTATATGTTTGATATAAATGTAATAACGGAATGACATAATTAATAATATTTGTAATATAATGTTATAATTAATTAAGTAATCATTTCATTATGTAATGTTATAATTAATTATGTGGTCATAACTATAATGTGATATTATAATGAATTAAGTAATCATACAATAAATCTTTAATATAATATTATATTTAATTAAATTTTTAATCATTTAATTAAGTATTGTACTAATGTTTATAATATAATGTTATAATTAATTAAGTAATCATTTAATTATGTAATGTTATAATTAATTATGTGATCATACTATAATTTAATGTTATAATAAATTACTAATGTTTAAACCCTTATGATCGCTTAAGCATCTTTTCCGAGCGTAATGACATCACGCCGGACATATGATCGCAAGCGACCTTCCTATCGCAAGCATTATTAATAAAAGACCCATGATCGCTTAAGCGATTTATGATCGCAAGCGATCTTTTCAAGCAGAATGACATCGCCCGGACTATGATAGCAAGCGACCTTTCCTATCGCTTAAGCGATTATTAATAAAAGACCCATGATCGCTTAAGCGATTTATGATCGCTTAAGCGATCTTTTCGAAGCGAATGACATACGCCCGGACTATGATAAGCAAGCGACCTTTCCTATCGCTTAGCGATTATTAATAAAAGACCCATGATCGCTTAAGCGATTTATGATCGCAAGCGATCTTTTCGAGCGAATGACATACGCCCGGACTAATGATACTTAAGCGACCTTTCTCGTATCGCTTAAGCGATTATTAATAAAAGACCCATGATCGCTTAAGCGATTTATGATCGCTTAAGCGATCTTTTCGAGCGAATGACATCGCTGGACATGATCGCAAGCGACCTCTCGTCGCTTAAGCGATTATTACTAAAATACGAATGATCGCAAGCGACCTCTCGTATCGCTTAAGCGATTATTACTAAAAGACACATGATCTTATATGGACAAACCATACATAGTAAATTGAAGCTGCGATGAATTATCTTATATGGACAAACAAAAAATATATCCCAAATATCGGATCCAATTCTTTACAATGATCACACCATACATAGTAAATTATTTATAATTTAGTTTTTTATGCCAAGCAGTTTAGAATCCACGTGAATGGTATCGGGGCAGTCCATGCTTGAAAAGATGCCCACGACATCATTCTTCCCGATCTTTCGGCTCTGCACTAGCATCCAACAAATTCAAGATGATATCTACAAGGCGGCTAATATGGTGCCTCGGTTGACTTTACGTGGAGATTGACCATTCCATCTTAGTGACTGCGTGTAAAACACCATAATATGAGAAAGGCATGAATTAGAAAATAGCCAAGCCAATGAGAACAAATTAAATAAGCGATTGAAGTACACATCAAAACACCATTGAAAATGAACATGTATATACACCCTTATTGATAATTATAACGGGTATCACATAAACTCAACTCAAAAAAACCCAAGTATGAACATCAACATCACATAAACTCAAAACGGATCCATCGCCCTTTATGGAAGCGTCAGGCTGACCCAGCGCTCCCAGGCATTCTATCATTGTTTCGTCATTCAAGGCGTCCATCGGGTGTTGGTCATGTCAGTGAATAAATTTCAGGGCATATGCCCCACATTCATTCTTACAATAGGAAGAAGACATTAGCATTATAATAAACTTATAGAACAATTGTATTATGTAAGTTAGTTTTAAACAAAATTTACCTTGACTCATTTATTGGGCAGGTAGAGCGTGAATCGCCACTTTCCGGTTAGTACTGATCACCCAAGTGCCCAAACATCCCGCTGCATCACGCGACAACGCGGGAACAACACGACAGTGGCTCAACTCGACCTCCAAGCGCTTGTCTCGACAAATGGTTGGGTTGCGATCAAGGATCTTGACACCCTCCTCTACATGCTAGCGGATCTGCTATCCGGTGCATCTGTTTGGACGAGGATGATGCGGTACACTCTTTTAACAAAGGCCCAACCGTGGCCATATTTGGGCGATCCCCCTTACGTCTTTGCATAATCCTATCATCAAACCGGAAATCATCGAGGGATGCAATCCGAGTGTGGTGCACCAATCGTTTTCGCCCGGTCCTTTTGCTACACCACTAGCGGCATTTTTAATTAAAGACCGATATGCGAAACAAGCGTTTGCCCAAACGCCACATCGGTGATAAGCACGGTCGGGATACATGCAGATCACCATCACTAGTGCATCCGTAGCCTCATCGGTGCCAATATCTCATCGATGTGCTACATCAAATAAAAACAACAAGATAAGTATGGAAAACACGGGAAAAAATAAGGAAAATTAAGTGAACATAACTCACGAGTCCTCAAGCCACGTCCCCATCGTCAACAACTTGAAACCATTCCAGGGGATAATCCCTGTCTTACACTTTATATGGCCATCAATTCCCGATCCATTGTAATAGGCATAAAAGAGTTTTTTCCTTTCCTCTATTGGCCTATACAAATCGACATTTGAGTCCAATTTCCCTTCCCCACTTCCTCCCCCTTCCTCCAATTTTACATCCCTGCTTCCTTCGCCTCCCAACTCCCCCTCCTCCATTATCACCGCCCCACTTCCACCACCAACCTCCTCAACCTCCTCCCTTTCTGGTTGTTCCTCCATTTGTTTCTTCATTTTCTTCTTCTTTACGTGTCACTACCATGTAAGGCGATTTCACAAACTTGCTCTTTCGGCTCTCTCTTTTCAAGCCAGTTTGCACTTCAACCGCCTTTAATTCTCCACCAACTTCCTCCTCCATTGTACCAACTTCGCCCTCCATTCTAGCTACTTTCCCTCCCACCTTATCCACTTTCTTCTCCACCCTTTTCATTGTTTCTTCCATCTTCTCAAGCTTTGCATAAGCGGCATTGTAAAACTCTCAAAGCAGGCCGTTGATGAGGTCAACAACCTCATTCTCCCTACGCCGATGTCTCGGCAAAGCGGTACTTGTTGTACCGGTTTCTTTGAGGCATCCGAACCTCTTCCTCCCTCTTCTCCTCCTCATCCTCGGCCCCCGAGCTTCATTATCCTCGGCATCAACGACATTGTCAAGCAATGGCCACCTGCATGCCATCACATGCGTGACCCCTTTTAGGTCCCGCGTCAGGGCGGTCTATCTCATTCATCCCTTTCATCCTCCATTGCTTTGAAAGATGTGACATAGTCCTCTTCCGCTTCATCCCCATAGGGGTCAAAAGGACGGACGACTCCTGCAATAAGAAAAAAAATCAATCAGTTGAAGCAAAATAAAAAAAGCAAGCGCATATTCAAAAGCTTAATCCTTCAATCTTACCCCATTTGCTTGAATCTCAATCTCTAATTGGCCATAATCCCGAATGGTTATAGCTCTCGACATGCCACCGCAACATCCTAGGAAATTCTTTGTTGCACATTCACATTGTTGCTCCTCCCCCGCCTTAGCGAAGCAGGGGATGGCCTCGTACATCAAGCCTACATTGTAAAAAAAAGCAGTCCATGTCATTATTCAAACACACATATTATAAAAAATATAACATAGAGCTATTAATATTTACCTGCATTGCCCATGGGAAGCCAAACAAATTATACGTGCTTGGTTTAGCCTTCCCGCCCCATTCGGCATGCTTTAACGCCATGTCTGGTTTTTTCAGGCTCTTGATGGTTCGCTCAAATGATATCCGTCCCCACGGATAAGAATTAAAGAACTCCAAGTCGCTTACAAGCGAACCAATCTTTCTCAATAGCTTTTGTTGAGTCACCGACCAATAAGATAGAATGTAAAAACAATATCAAGCACACTTTTATCTTCTCTGCATCACTAAACCGAACTGTAGATAGCCTCTTCTCTAAAACTTTTCCTGTAATAGACTTTGCCCCTTTCAAAACCTTTTTACAAAAGTTTATGGCTCCCGCACTCTTCCTTACTGCGTCTGCCTCCGCCTTAGTTGGCACTTTCCCGCATCCTAAGCCCGTCACCAACGCATACTCCATCATACCAAACCGTAGTGGCTTTCCCTCCACCACGAACCACATTTCATTTTTTTTCTTGCATTTCTTGAGTGCATCAACATGTAATGCACTCCCTGCCCCCAAAATGACTTTTTCCACTTTTTTCCAATTCTTAAAAACTGACCGAAACAAGTGTCACCAAAATCTCTTTCACCGTGCCTCATTCTAGCTAAAATGGCCCTTATTCTGTCAAAAACCTCCCAGCTCGACCTCACCGTCACCCTTGCAGGGAAGTAGGGTACCTTCTCACTTATAGGCTCCAACTCGTACTCTCTACAGCTTACGGTCCGCACAATCTGCACAATCGATATAAATAAAATGTCATCAACAAAAATAAACCAAAACCACTGTAGTCGCTTAAGCGATCTCGGATCGCTTAAGAGATCTTTACTGTCTCATGCAAGATCGCTTAAGCGATTTTAAATCGCTTAAGCGACCAAAAGTTAACTGAGAATCTCTTAATCTGTGATTCTGCGCAGACCTAAGATCGCTTAAGCGACCAAGAGTAAACACTCATGATCTCTTAAGCGATCACTTTTATCGCTTAAGCGATCATTGCTGCGATCACGAGTAAAACAGAATAATCGCTTAAGCGATAAAAATGATCGCTTAAGCGAAATTACAAGCAACATTCCCAAACTACGTACCCTATCTTCGGCCTTCTCCTCGTCGCTGGATCCTCCGGCGACTCCTCCTCTACAATTATCGCGGAATCCACCTCTGGCTGCATTCTCTCCGGAATCCTCCTTCGGCTAATTCTCGCGACTCCTCGTCTTCAGACCCCTTTGCTGGTTCTTCCCTCTGTTCTTGTGCCACCGGCGTCTCCTCTACGTGTGGACCACCTTCAATGGTCAGATGATCCACCGGAGCAGCCATTGAACTGCTTGCGCCACCGGAATCTAGGATTCGAAGTGGCGTTGGGTTGTCGTCGTCATTGTGAGTGTCAGCCATGGTTTTGGATTGAATTTGGTGTGAAAATTTGTAGTTTGGATTGGAAATATGGGCTGTATCGCCGGAAATCGCAGATTCCGTTTATAGTTGAAGAAATCGATTTTAGGGTTCAACAAATCGATCGAAAATCGCGACTATATCGCCGAAAATCGCGACTGTATTCGGTTTAGGGTTCAAGAAATTGATTTAGGGTGCAAATCAATTGGTGTTGGATCGGAAAAAATCGCGTCTCCCTTTCGTTCAAGAAATCGCGTTTTCAACTGATGAATTTCGATTAAGCGACGTGAATAGTTTGTGGGGCTTGTTTTGCGAAATTTCAAATTTTGAAAACTTTCATTATTTCTGATTCGGCCCACATATGTTTTAATCTTTTCATTTTAACCCATTTTACGTGTTTAATTAATCCTAACTATGCCACGTCATCTTCTCTAAATTTTAAAATATTTGATGAACAGTTTCAAGGCCATTTTCTTAAATACATACTTGGGGGGACCGGGCAGCTAAATTTTCTCCAAAATCTTCCATTTCAAGCTTTGAAGAAAGATATGCCGGCACGCATTTGTTTACTTATGGAAATTTTGTTTTTTTAATTATCAAGTTGTTTCCATTTCCATAGATATATATATATAACCAAAAAAAAAAAGTGTTTTTGTTTTACAAATTCAGACCCAAAAAAAAAAAAAAAAAAAAACCCGTTTTCAATGTTATATTTGATAAAAAATACTATGTTTACAACCCAATTTCATAACCTTCTCTTACAACCCTAACATGACAGCAAAATTGACACTACCATGTCAACTGACGACTTTAATTAAACACGAATGTCCATTGCTTAAAGATGAATGATCATTCCTTAGGGGATGAACGACCGTTCATTCATAAGAAATTGTTATTCCATTCATAAAGAATGGTTGTTCCTTCTAAAGAAACAGTATTTCCTTATGAATGAGTGTCTGTTTCTTCATAAGGAACAACCCTTCCTTTAAAAGAAATGTCGTTCGTCCATAAGAAACGATCGTTTATATATAGTCACAGTCATTTAATGTCTTGGGTATGGTGGAAGTTGACGTGATAGTTGCTAACTTAACTGCTACGTTGGGGTTGTGAGATTAGGTTGTGGGTATAGTATTACTTATATTTTATTATTTAGAGTTTCAATTTGTTTTGTACATTGAAAATGGATTGTGAAAATAATAAATTTATTTAATTAAAGAGATCCAAAATTCATTCTTAGTCATGAGAGATGCTATGAATTATCTAGAAAAAGTGTTAACACTAGCATTCTCATATAATCAATTAATTAAGTTATAATATATAGACAAGAATTATCATACGGTGTTCCTTTAAATTCTGGTTAATCTGATGAGATTTGGTTCCTTTCTGATTAACACTGAGATTAGTCACGAATCAAAACCAAAATATTGTTATTATAGTGACATCAATAATATTAGTGTCACAAACATCTCTCAATAATAGTTGTCACTAACCTTATGTGACAACTCGCAATTGGCTTGGTTAGACAAGATCTATGTGAGTTGATCAATTACAAATTGATATGTCGTATTTATGAGAGAAAATTAGTGAGAAGTGTTTGTGAATGTAGTATTACTCGACGTCAATATTTAGGATTATGTTGAGAGAGAGATAATGAAATCTCAAACTTCCTGCATGTCAGCCATAAGAATAAATTCCAAGCAACTTCCCACCCAGGAGAAATGGCATCAAATAACTTTTTATTTGTATAAAATATAGTAACGATCCACATTTTAATAATCTTGGGGTTCTAGATTTAGAACTCTAGGTGGCTCTAGATTTAAGGTTCTCCAAAACTTGCACAATATGATTAAAACGTCATTTATGCCGATGTTGATGAGATCATTAATTCAATTAATAAAATATTAAAAACTAAGTACATATGATTATAATAGTTTACATTTTTCTAAATAAGTAGACTTTGTTAGAGATAACATCAATAAATAACTATACTAACAAACACTTTATCATAGTTATATAATAAACGATTTATTATTGTTATTGACCAATACTAAAACGCTCAATACAACAAATTAAATGTTAATGTAATGGTTATATGTCTCTCTTATAGATATTTATAAGGGAGAACGACTTATACATACCCAAGATTTATCGTAACGATAAGTTGGTACCCAAAAGTTTTGAAATGACAAATAGGTACTTTCCGTCATGTTACGTTAGTGATTTCTGTTTATTACTGTTTATTAATAGTGAAAAGACTAAAATACCCTTAAAAGTTTGAATTTTAGTTTTTTATAAATTTAAAAATTTCAAAAAACCCCCTAAGTTTACAAATTTCACTAAATACCCCAATATATAAAAGTTTTATAAAATAACAAAAAACACCTCCAGGCAAGTGCGTTAGCCACCGCCATGGAATGCCGGACGAAAGATAGGCGTTACGACGACCGTCGGATGCAGTCGCTGCGTCGCTCGATCGCCGACGCCGCAAAACTCCATCTGCGGCGTCGCGGCCAGATCTGGCGTGATCTCGGCCTTTTCCGGCCGATCGACCACGATCTCTGGTGGAAAAGGCCGGATCTGCCGCTGCTGACGGCGGATACGGCCCGAAAAGGCCACATCGGCACTTTACGACATAGATCCGATGGGGATGTGGTCGTAATGTGTGCCGCCGACATTCGATGATGGTGGCGGAATCGCATTGGGGTGGTGGGGGTGTTTTTGTTATTTAACAAACTTTTTATATATGGGGGTGTTTAATTAAATTAGCAAACCTAGGGGGTTTTTTAGAAATTTTTAAATTTATAAAAAACAAAAATTGAAACTTTGAAGGGCATTTTAGTCTTTTCACTATTAATAAACAAAACTCACTAACAGAATATGACGGAAGGTACCTATTTGTCGTTTCAAAACCTTTTGGGTATCAACTTGTCATTACAGTAAACTTTGGGTATGTACAAGTCGTTCGCCCTATTTATAATAATAAAGCTGTTTTTTTCCCACCCAAGGTTTGCCTTACTGACCCTTTCTCACCCAAAAAATTTCAAAATATCTCTTTTCCACCCAAAGTTTATATTCCATTACTACCAAAATCCAATTCTAGCTAGCTCTGAAGGCAAAAATTCTCTTCCTCACTACTATTTGAATATGTAGTCTCCTCTCTACAAAACCTCTCTTACTCCAACTCCTGATTTCTTGCCGATTGTCAACTATCGCAAAGCTAGGATTTTCCGATCTTAGCTTATTTCAATGGTGAATATTTAATCGGTCACTACCATTCGATCCACAGGCCTCCACTCTACAAAATCACTCTCACCCTAACTCTTGGTAACTTCCCAATGGTCGGTTGAGAGAGTGAAATATATTTTAGGTATTAACCGAATATAAACTTTGGGTGAAAAAATGTTATTAAGACAAACCTTAGGTAGGAAAAAGATATTTACTCATATTTTTAAATACATAAGTAGCAAACAATTTATTATCTGTATCTACTATTGAAGAACAAATTCAAATATAATTTTTCATATAGAAAACTTCAGTTAAATTTCTTCTAACGTTTATTATCACGAGGTGAGTTCAGACAATACCCGGCTGGCAGCTATAAGATTTTGAACAGCCGAAGCATATAAAATCAATCACCACAACATATTTATACGTGTTTAGCATATTTATATTTCTCTTGTTCATATTTGTTTTAGGGCAACGTGGAAAACACGTTGGAAAACAAATTCCCAGACTTGGTTTAGAAGTTTGAAAAACAGCATATACTATTGAAACAGTCACCCAAAATTAATAGTAAATTAAATAGACCTAAAGATTTTGTGGGATTTCTGCTTTTGTAGTGGCCGTTCATGCATAAATTAAACAGCCTGGACTCGTAAAGAATCTCGGATACTGAGCATAAGCCCCAGAAGATTCTGCAAATTAATGAAGTGGGAACTGGACCGGTTGCAAGCTTATAGATTACTATTCTTTATGAAAATGTAGGGCTGTTAGGTTTTTCTGAGTCTGAACAGATCTAAAGGAATCTTAGAGGAGGAAACTGAGTCGCTACTTGTGTTGACAACGATCAATTCTGTCGATGGTGATGGCTCATAAATAATTGACTTTGAGCGTATGCATGAAGATTAATTGTTGCAGACAGCATTTGTTTGCATTCATGTGGAATTGTGGATATGCTTAACAGGACTTAAATTACATCAACTTTTATTCCAGCAAAAGAAAGCGATCTTGTCCTGGTTTATGATGTAACGTTAATGCTACGATTTGATTAGTTTTACAGTCGCATTCTGGGGGAGAATATGAAATTATCTGTGACATTTTTTAATCCCCCAAAGTTTGAAAAGTTTATTACTGATAGTCTTTTGTCCTAACTTTGTTTTGTTGTCAAGAGTGTTAGAGGGATAAGATGGTAATTTTAGTCTTATAAGAAAGTGTTTTTAATTTTTTTTTTTTTTTGGTAACCAAGATGTCTTAACTAACTTGAGCGCACCTTAACCAATCCTTGAGATATATTAAATACCTTACAAACTAAAAGGCCAAGTAAGTTATAATATTTTTGTTTTGAATTTTTTTTATTTAAAGAAATGTCAATTTCGAGAGTTGAACCTTGAATAGGTTGGAGTAATGCATATTTCAAGAGTGTACATGGAACAACGATGTTAAAGAGTTAGGGCACAAGGATATTAGTGATAAACTTTCTGAATTTTAAGGGTCTATTTGATGAGGTAAAAAGGTATTAGCGGTACTAATTTCAAACTTTGAGAATTTATTTGATAAACATAAAAAATATTGGGTGTGTTTGGTTTAGTATTTTGGATAGGATTTTGGGGATAGTATTGGGTTGTTGGATAGGGGAGTATTACGAGGTAAACTTTAAAAATTTATGAAAAAACCCTTAGGTTTACTAATTTAATTAAAGACCCTAATATATAAAATGACAAAAAACACCCCCACCACCTGTAGTGTCAGATTTTGGCCACCACCGTCGGAATCGGATCGAAAAATTTCGTTACGGCATGAGACTGCCGGATGCGTATGCCATAAGCAGCGTCGTTATGGCCTTCTCCGGCCAGATCCACCACGGATCGCAAGCCGGAGAATCTACGACTGTTAGTGGCCGTCGGCCAAGTAGGAAAAGCCCAAAAGCAGCGACCATCTTTGGGTGCTCGGCGGCAGCCATATCGGCCTTTTCGGACCATCAAGTGGTAGATCTGTAGGAAAAGGCTAGATCGATGAACTTCCAGCCATTTATGGTCGGCAGGTAGGCCGTTGTACAGATTTTGGCTATCACCGACGATGGTCGCCAGAATCTGGCAAGTATGGGTTGATGGGGGTGTTTTTTGTTAATTTTTAAACTTTTTTAGGGGGTATTTAGTGAAATTAATAACTTTATGGGGTCTAAAAGTAATTAAAAAAATAGGGTAATATTTTTGGAATAATGTGCCAAACATTATTTAGAGAATATGATTGAGAATATAGATAAAAATAGGGAGCCAAACGCACCCATTATTATTGAAATGGTAAATTTGGAAACCTTGAAAATATAATATTCTCCCCTACATCATGCAATATTTATTTCTATTCCTTTTCATTTTTACATTAATCTATATTATATTGTTGTATAGGTAATAATAAAATCAAATGAGATCTAACCTATTGTCTATTATTGTTGATCTATTTGACTTATAAATTAATCTATTTTTCTATCTTCACCTTATTTGTTATCGTTAGGACTCACACCTATCAAATATAATACTTTGGGGGCGTTTGGTTCAGGAATGTTAGATTACTGGGAATATTGAATTACTGGAAAGATAGATTACCTTGAAAGATTACTGGAAATCTTTAGAAAAATATGTTTGGTTAGTTGGTGGGTATGTTATATTAATATGTTTGGTTATGGGGAATAAATTGGTGGGTATACTATTTAAATTACTAAATTGTCCCCCTTTTAAATATTAATATAAAATTATTTTTATTATTAATTTTTGAATAATTCTTTTAACCCCCAATATTTCAGATTTAGCTAAAACACCCCCGCTTATATAAAACTTTAATTTATGACGAAATCACCCCCACCTCCATCCGCCACCGCGAACCACCGCCGGATGTGCCCGTGAGTACGTCCACCGTGACCAAGAGGCTCGCTATGGCCGTTTTGGCCATATTGATGGCCAGCGGCCAAATCGGGCCAGATCGGCGGAAATGGCGAACTATTACGGCCATTTCGCCGATCTGCCCGATTTGGCCGCCCCTGGCCATCAATATGGCCAAAAAACGGCCATAGAAACCTCCCGGAGCCTCCCACAGAATTTCCAGTGTTTTTACGGACTCTGGCAATTTTCCGGCGGTGGTCCGTGGTGGTTGGTTGATCGCATGGTGGTGGTGGGTAGGCTGGTCATGGTGGTGGTGCTAGGGTGGCAGTGGTGGTCTGTAAATTATTTTAAATATAAGGGCATTATTGTCCAAAATTTTAATTAAACAAGGGTAAAATTGAAATAGGATATTAATGTAAATTTGGTTTAAAGTAGGGGTATTATTGTCCAAAATTTTTATTAATAAGGGATAAAATTGTAACAAAAAAAGATAACCACGTAATCTCGAAAACCTAAGAAAATGGAGGTAATCAGATTACCTCTTATATTACCAATAGTAACCATTATTGGTATTTGAAGATTACTGGTATCTTATATTACTTGACAACCAAACGTGGTAATCAAGTAATATAAGATGACATTACCTCAGTAACGTGACTTAACCCCGAACCAAACTGACCCTTTAAGTCTATGAGCTTTTCTACCTATCAAGACAATCTTTTGGGTTAAACTTTCATACTTGGGCTTGAGTTTTGGTGTTCTCGTTGAGAGTTGGGGTGCGAAAAAAGGCTACCTACACCTTCATTGAGAAGAAATGCTACACCTAATAACTGAGAGGTGAGACAGTGTCAGAGTATTAGACTAGTCTTTTGGGTGGGCTCCCACTTGTGTATCTAGTGACAATAATTTTAGCCTTTTGAGTGTTAATGTCAACTAATTTTAGAAAAAAAAGTGGTGTGAAAATCTTTATAAAGTCATTCTTTTGGACCACAGCCATAAGTATTAAAAATCTCGTCAAAAAGCTTATCTTTAGATCACAAGAAGCCAACGACCAACCTCATTAATATCTTGTACAGTAAAGATGGAAAAATACTGAGCTAGTTTCATACGCAAACACGTGCTAACTAAACTTATATACGTTTTCACATTCAATACAAATACGGTTTGGAAATGATATCATCTCTTTTGGAAGAAACCAATCTGCAAAACCACGTTTTCCATTCGGTGAAAAAATGGTTACTGTTTGTCGAATTGCTTTTCTCAACTAAACAATGTATTTTGTATCATATTTTACATCTGTTATAACTTGAGCCTAAATTGATCAATACACAACTCAATCCAAACACAAACAAGATTCAAGAAATAAATCAAACATACATACAAACAAAACAAGATTTACCGTGGTTCACCTATCCAATATTGGATAGATTACATCCATGTTGAGCTCTGAAATATAAAGATTCAATACACTAGAATTATCCAACAATTACAAGAAAATTACACACACAATCGGCAGAAACAGAGCAACACTCTACCCAGGCCTAATCATTCAAAGAACTCTCTATAATCTGTAAGAAACCAGAGGACTAACCTAGCCTCAAGAAGGAAATGCAACCCTCTCACAATCTTCCCAGATTACAACGAGAAAGACCTCAGTGAATAAACCCCAAATCAATTGCTCATACCACAAAGAAGAACTCTAACTATTCAGACTAAAACCCGATAACCCTTACACTGATTTTTTGCCCTCTTTTATATCAACGAATATCAGCAAATATGAGCCATTGGATCTGTCTTGATCTGATGGTCAGAATTAACTCACTTAAGTTAGAAGCAAATGACGTCGTTTGGCTTCACAATACTTTCAACATTGCTAGGGAATGAAAACTTTAAAAATTTAAATATCGTTAAAGTACATGTATTTTGAGTGAATGAGATGTTTACGTAAATCCCAAGAGTAAATTCTTGCAAATTATATCGTTACATTTTGACTAAAGAGGACATATGTGTAGAACCAAAATATAAATTCACACAATTGAAACAATGTTTACTTGAAAGAATAGTACAAATGAACCACCACTAGATGGGTTGATGATAAAAGAACAAAATAATAGGAATAGTCACTGGAATTCTTATCCAACCGACAGTTTCAAGGCCTCAGGAATTCTTATCCACTAGATTAATTAAAGTGTACGTAAACTGGTCCAGACACCTCCGATGATTAAAAAAAAAAAATAGTACAAATGATGTGTCTATGTTTATGTGAAGAGTGTAGTACCATGGATTCACATTCATCAAGTTCTTTTTCAGGATACATGGGGCTTCCCATCTTTCCGTTTTGCTGAGCTTGTCCTGGATTTTCTTTTGTTTGTTCTTGTACATGTTTTTCTACAATATACCTCTAGATAAGATCCTTTATCTAGAGTTTCATCCCAAAGTAAAAAGACTCTGTTGGGTTTCACTAGAAGAGATTTTTAGAGTGTTGGGCTCCACTTAATACATGAAACTCTGCCAACTGGATAGAATTGGATTGGCCTTGTTTGTTGTTTTTATAATAATACATCATGTTTGACTTGTCTTTGACGACAATTGTTAACTTTGGGCTTATATTAAGGCCCACAAATCCTGCATCAAAATAAACCTCCTTGTTCATGCCTTATTCTGAATTGCCTGAGTTTCGAAAAAAAAAAAAAGCCACGTTCGGGGTTGCATGCTTGCCATTACGAAGCCCTAGTCTAATAGAAACGTGTTATTTTATCAAATTTGTTATAAGAAAGAGACACATTCATTACATATAATATACTATATATATGATATTTTGTCTTTTACAAATTCAAATTACGAAGTTCTATACTTGAGAATTTTCGTCTATTATGTTTATATATGAATAACGGATTTTGCGCCTACATGAATTTATGAGTTATGATACAATAAGAAACTCCCAGTGATTTTTAGTCCTTACTATTTTTGTCTTTAGTCCCCATCTTAACTTTAAGTTTGATATAATTGTAAGAGAAAACGACTTTTTCCCACCCAAGGTTTGACTTAATAACACTTTTCTATTAAAAAAGTTTTAAAATACCATTTTTTCACCCAAATTTAATATTTTGTTATTATCCAAAACCGATTTCAATCGATTTCGACGATGTAATTCTCTCCATCACTACCATTCGAATCTTTGATCTCCTCTCAACAAAATTATTTTCACTCAGACACCTGATTTCTCGTCGATTGTCAGCCACTACAAAGCTAAGGTTTCTTGTTTTTTCGGCTGATTTTGATAGTGAATATTCAATCGGTCACCACCATTCAATCCACCAGCCTCCACTCTATAAAACCCCTTTTATCTTGGCTTTTGGTAACTCGCCGAATGTCAGTTGAGAAAATAAAATTTATTAGTGTTAATGGAATATAAACTTTGGGTGGGAAAATTGTATTTTGAAACTTTTTGAGTGAGAAATGTCATTAAAGCAAACCTTGGGTGGGAAAACTTCGTTTACTCTAAGAGGGTGTTTGGTTAGGGGTAATGTGAGATTACTAGAGTTATGTCATTTTATATTACTTGATTATTACGTTTGGTTGTTACTGTTGGTAATATTTGAGGTAATTTGATAATCTATATTTTCTTATGTATTTTAAGATTATTAGGGTAATTTTTTTTTTTTGTTATAATTATATCCCTTATTAATAAAATCTTAGGACAATAATACCCTTATTTTTAAATTTGTTTACATGAATATGACTTTTACTATTTCACCCTAGTTAATTAACTTTTTGGACAAAATTACCCTTGAATTCAAAACAAATTGTAGCACACCCAAGCTGCCACCCCCACCCTCCATTGCTGGCAACCATCGCAGACTGACTCGCTCTGGAATGGCACACGGAAGGCGAAAATGGCCACCGTGTGTCTATATGGCCATTTCCAACCAGATATCTGGTAGGAAATGGACAAATCGTGACAGATCTAGTTGTTAACGGCCAGGTCTCTGGTCGGAAATGACCATACAAGGCATGGAGGCCATTTCCTACCTTCTATGCGCCTTTAGGTTGTCGGCGGCCTGTGATGGTTGTCGGCGGCCGACAATGGTTTGGGTTGGTAGGGGTGCTTTGTTGATTTTCTAAACTTTTATTATGGGGTTGTTTGTGCTAAGTTGTTAAATGCAAGGGGGTTATAATAATCAATTTTAAAAAATAATATAATAATAATATTTAATTAGAGGACAATTCAGTAATTTAAATAACATACCCACCAATTTATTCATCCCAACTAAACATATTAATATAACATATCTACCAACTGACCAAACACATTTTCTTAAAGATTTTCTGTAATCTAACTTTCCAATAATCCATTCCCTGAACCAAACATACCCTAATTGTATAATGAAAAAAAATTCTTCCTCTTCTTCTTCCATATATTTACTTCAAATCTCTATGTTTGTAATTATCAAGTTTAAAAGTAAATTTAGATCAATAAGAATTAATAATAAAACATGAGACAAAATCAATCAAACCAAATATCTTAAATTTCTTTAATGATAATTTTTTATGCTAGCTGTTTTTTCTTAATTGCAATGAAACCATATTTTTATTTTCTCAAAATGAGATTTATAATTGATTACTTGATTGTAAGAGTTTTGAAGTCTAAGTATTGCAAATTTCCTTAATGAGGATTTGTGATATCGGTTTTTTTTATTTTTTTCAAATAGGAATGAAACAAGATTTTTCTTCTGTGAAGCAGTGAAGATGGATCTAAAAGTGATTATTGATTATAAGAGCTATAAGGTTTTGATTCCGAAAAAAAAATTAATCTATAATTATATTACAATGATATTGATTGATTTGGTCTCATATTTTATTATTAATTATGATCGATTTAAATTTACTTTTAAGTTTTTATAACAATGGAGAGTTCGTCATTAATATTACATATGGAATATTGCATGAAGGAAAATGTCACACCCACAGTTATGACCTATCACATCGAGGTTGTGAGAAGAGGTTGCGGGTGTAGTATTACTTATTACATGAAAACTTTTACAAAATGGATTAACTTTTTTTTTTTTTTTTTTGGGGTCAGAAACAAAACGGATTAACTGATTAATTTGTATTAACTTTTAATTAATTTGGATTGGACTGAGGAATTACTCGTCTGACTTTGGGCTGGTGTAAAGGCCCAATGATCCTTCATCTAAACCGACACCTTCATGCCTCCCCGTTCCAAATTTCCAGAGTAAAGCAAATGAACAAGCTCAATGCATCTCAGATTACTGCAATCGTTCATAAGACAGACAAAAATTAAGAGTACTTATTAAATTACAAGAGTTTATAAAATACTTAATTGACCACTTCGATTGAACTACAAAATTTTTTCCCAGAATTGAATGACACTTTGAAAATTTGTTTAACGTTTCATCACGGAAGTAGAACAACAGCAACAGCAAAAACAAAAACACTTCCATTTGATTAATTACTATTAATTAATCTAATCTCACACAAATCCTTCAACCAAAGTTGGCCCCCTCTCTCGCTCTCTTTATTTTCCTTCTTCTTCTTCTTCTTCTTCTTCTTCTCTTTCTCTTCAACCACTCTCTTTCCATTATTTGAAAACAAGTTTCAGTCAGAAAGGAGAGTTGGCAAATTTGCATTTTTTGCACTGGACCATCTTATAAGCTAAAGGAGAGTTGACCAACCAGGAAATTTTTCTTGAAACCATTTTGTTTCCAGGAATCTTCCTTTCTTTTTTACCCCAGAACACCACTTCAACTCCAGGAAAATATGAGGTAAGACTGTAACTCTGGCACATAATTTTATTTTATGACAGAAAAAATCACGTTGAAGTGGGTAACATTTTTTTGGTAATATCTCATAAATCATTAAATCGATGCGTCCAATCTCCATGCCAGCTACCTGCACTATGTAAGTTTTGGAATTTACTTTAGGGAGAACGACTTATACATACCCAAGATTTATCGTAACGACAAGTTGGTACCCAAAAGGTTTTGAAATGACAAATAGGTACTTTCCGTCATGTTCTGTTAGTGATTTCTGTTTATTACTGTTTATTAATAGTGAAAAGACTAAAATACCCTTAAAAGTTTGAATTTTAGATTTTTATAAATTTAAAAATTCCAAAAAACCCCCTAAGTTTACAAATTTCACTAAATACCCCAATATATAAAAGTTTTATAAAATAACAAAAACACCCCCACCGGCAAGAGTGCGATTCCGGCCACCACCAGCCAGGAATCAGGCCGGAAAGCTGCGTTACGACACGGACCGTCGGATGCGTAGCAGTAGCAGCTCGACTCTGACCTTTTAGGAAGGCCGGTCAGAGTGGCGCTCTGGCCGGAAAGGCCGGATCTGCAGCTAGATGCGGCCGTCGCCATGAAAACTCCATCTGGCGTCGAAGGCCGGATCTTGCGTGCTCACTTCGAGGCCGGTCACCATGGCGGATCCTGGCTGAAAAGACCACATGCACTACGACCACGATCCGATGGGGATACGTGTCGTAATACGTTTTCGGTTTAGATTCCAGGCTGATGGTGGCGGAATGCAGCATTGGGGTGGTGGGGGTGTTTTTGTCATTTAACAAACTTTTTATATATGGGGGTGTTTAATTAAATTAGCAAACCTAGGGGGTTTTTTAGAAATTTTTAAATTTATAAAAAACAAAAATTGAAACTTTGAAGGGCATTTTAGTCTTTTCACTATTAATAAACAAAAATCACTAACAGAATATGACGGAAGGTACCTATTTGTCGTTTCAAAACCTTTTGGGTACCAACTTGTCATTACAGTAAACTTTGGGTATGTACAAGTCGTTCGCCCTTTACTTTAAATAATCTTGAGTAGATTTATTATCAGTTAGGTTCCATCCCCATTTATCATACATGTACAAGTCTTTCATCCGAGGCTGAACTAAAGTAATATTTTTAGAAAATGGAAATCCAGCTTTCACAAAACTAGATATTACAATATTTTCCATCCAATAATATAAACCCATATTGAAGAAGAAGAAAATTCGTATTAAAAAAGAAGACATATACTGATGAAAAAGAAGAAAACACATGTTGAAGAGAAAAAAATAAGCTAATATTGAAAAGAAGAAGAAAGCTTGTATTGAAGAGCTTTCAAGTTTTTCTTCTTCTTTTGGGTAATTATACAATAAATAAAAGAATAACAACCTAAGTAGGGGAGACTCCCCTAACCTTGGACAAGCCACAAAGGACCGAACTACAAAAGAACAAGGCAACAAGGATAATCAATCCTTAAAAACAAAAGCAACAAAAACACAAGACACCCTGACTCAAAAGCTAGAGTGCCTTTACACAAAAAGAGGCAACAAGAGCAACCTAAAGCGACCAACTAGTGCACTTGCAATAACCAAACCGCACCCCAAAGAAAACCGGACAACACACCACACACCTCTCAACCAGCTGCACTCCATAAAACCTATATAAGCTTCATAATGTGGATGTGCCAACTACAACAGGACTAAGCTTCAATACCAACAAACATCCCACCAAGAACACCCCACCCCTAAAGCAGCCGCTAAAGGCTCAAAAGTAGAACCAAAAGCGAGTTAGGCATGGTACGCTGAAGCATGCCCTCTCCAAGGAGACCATGTTGGATTCAACATCCATGTCATCCATGTCCGAATCACTTATCAGTTTTGATCCCCTTTTTATCTATGTCTCCGCCATTACTTTTCCTCAAATCCTCTACCTCCTCAGAAGCCAAAGTTAAGCATTGGAAGGTATTTCCTACACTGAAAGTTTGTTTCCTCCCTTGATGTTGATCCAAACTACTCTTTTTGGGATATGCCACCACCTTAGGCCTCCTCGCAAATGATCCGAGTTTTCCTTCTTTGGGATGGCCACCCCCACGGGCTAGGTATTGGGATTCGTACCCACTTTGGGACCTCCGGGCATTTTCCCTTTTCCCTTTCGATTAACTATTTGGAATCCATCATTTTCTACAACTGTAATCTTTGTCTTCCCCGTACGAGTACCCTTGTCCTCTATCCTAGGAAGACGAGCACACGACGTATCCCCATGCCCAAACTCACAACATTGCTCACACTGCGACGGGCGCCACTGGTAATCAACTCTAACCCCTATTATCTTGGATTCATCGTTCACCTCATTGGGCATCCTTATCCTTAACGATTCCGACAATTTCCGTGCAGCATCAATTTCCACAAGCACTCTGGCAAATCCAATTCTACTTACTCCAAACCTACATGTGTCTTCAGTGATCTTATCCATACCCAGGTGGTTTACCCACCACCTCGCTATGTAGCTTAACCCATCAGGACTCCAAAATTCCAGCGGGACATCAAAGAGCTTCACCCACACAGGAATTAGTCGCAGAGCTTCTTTGTTGAGTTCCATTTCCGGCTGCCATTTTTGCAGCAGCCGGGGCCGATTCTTGAATAGCCATGGCCCATCCTCTAAACAGTTCATCATTTCTACCTCATCCCCAAATTTGAAAAAGTAGAATCCTTTATCATTCAACATGACCTCCTTAATCCCATATTTCTGCCATAATTTCAAAGCACAGCATTGTACTGAATGGAATGGAAGCTTCTTCTCAATAAAAGTCCCAACTAGACAATTCTCCCATTTCCTCCTACCTTCCAGAGCCAGCGAAAAAGAAGGGCAGATTGTTGTTGTACCATCCGAGGCAACAATCGGCTTAAAAAAATTTCATCTTGAGTTTTTCCTTCTGATAGCTATTTGCAGCCATATTAGCCCAGCTCCGGCGCTGCCATCTGAACTCCCCGTCGCCAGAATACCCATTGTTTGTTGTAGTTGCCCTTGTGTCCCGACTACCTTCTTGGTACCCGACCCACAAGCCTGTTCATCTGCATCAACTTGGCCCAAAAATTTTCCACTATCATTAGAATCTCCAGCTTGGCCCAAAAATTCTCCACTATCATTCATGTAAGGTCCATTCCCCATGTCTTTATCCAGCCCACAACACAACTCCCACGCGTATATCGCTCCCTGCCCCGACTCCATCGATCCCCGCGTGTCCACCATCAATCCAAGCCCGCCCCTTCTCTCATTTCCAAATTTTTTGCCCCTAACCGAATTATGCAGTAGTCCATCTTGTCTGCCTGTTAGAACTTGCCATTCTAGCAACCCCCGTAGGCTCATTGCTTTT
Organism: Pistacia atlantica; assembly: GCA_026229545.1. Taxonomy (NCBI): domain Eukaryota; kingdom Viridiplantae; phylum Streptophyta; class Magnoliopsida; order Sapindales; family Anacardiaceae; genus Pistacia; species Pistacia atlantica. Next base: position 10,459,725 of record CM047910.1, on the reverse strand, counting down.
CTCCATTGGACTACTTGAGCGATCCCGGCCATCTTCATCTTCGCTCACGGAGTTTGAGTGACTGTCCTTACGCCGCCATTTCTGTCCCGTTGAGATGCCGCTGTAGGCGCCTCCCTTCTCCGAATTAATCGTCTCAACATCAATGCGTGTCTGACTCCTAATTACCTCAAGAATCTTAGCATTGGTGTTCTTCCCATCCCCGTCCAACCTCTCCACTGGATTTCCCTCCAGAGGTGTTTCTTCCATTCCTGTCTCAGCCACGCTCATCGAGGCGTCTCCGCCATCGTCACTTCCTAACAACCTAGCAGATCGGAGGACGCCGGTAGATGGATTCCTGATGCCTTCTAATTCCAGCATACGCCGGAGCAAATCCCTTCGGCGACCATTTTTCCTTTTCGATATCATAGAGTGGCAATTCCCGGTGAGCCGATGCCGCCACCCAAACAAACCCTTACACAAACACACTGAAAGCCGCCTGAGGCAGGGACGGCTAAGGCTGAAAATGAGAGGAAATTTTCTCTCTCTATCTCTAGAACTCTTTTGGGTCAGTTTTTTCTTAGCATAGTTTTTTTTCTTCTTCTTCAATGGAAGATCAAACACAAAAGAAGTACAAAGCTGTGCAATCGATAAACATGATAACAAATTAAATTGAATTTCCGGAGAAAAAAAAGTCTCTACTCGTTATAGACAACTTGATTGATTAAGTTATACCGAAGAGACTGGAAAAAGTTTCAGAAGGTAATACTCTACCACAGTCATTGATGAAACAAATGTCATGGCAAAGCTGGCTGTGGGCTGGGGGGGATTCCTAGGTCCAAAAATAGAGGACCTAAAATGGCTCCTCTTCCAAGAACAAGCAATCCACCAACTACGCGAGCCTTCATACCTATAGCACAATATAGAACCAACTGATATCCTCGCCAGTTTGTGCCTACGGCTACCTTTGACGCAATCCTTCTACGCCCTTTGTACAACCTAAAAGCCTCATATGCGCTCAATCTGCAGGTTATGGTACTTGTAACATGTTTGGTAACCAATATAGCATTGAACAGGTTGTTGTGTAATTCTGTGAACAAAACAGTTAGGATTTCCATCAGTTCAGCTAGCCTGAATACATAAAAGCAAAATGAATTGGGTATTTGAAGGCGATATAATACAATTATAGCAGACAAATAGCTTAGCAATCTGCAATGCAAGGATTATAACCTAGACAGCAAAAAGTAGTCCCAAGTTCTTGGCAGTAAATATTCTCAAGAAGAGAGACCTGGTGAAGTACTGATCATATCCTGAAATTTTTTTGACCACAAAAATTGTTTCAAACTGTAAAAGCCTCCTTAGTTTTGATCTTTTCGGCTCCTTGGTTTCGGTAGGAGTTGTGTTGATTAAAGACACAGGTTCATATCTGAATTCTTCTGCTTGACTTCCAATTCCTGATCAAGAATTTAATCAGCCTGAAGGATAATTTTCACCACTCACCTAATATAAAAACACAAACATGAATCTACTCACCATCTGATTCCAAGAGTGTTTCAGCTCCCTCAAAACAAAGTCAGAAGAATTAGAACATGAATAAATTCACCAGAAATTGATAGTCAGACTAAGCAAGGCGGAGACAAGACATTACCATCTTAGTTATTGTTTCCTTTTTCCAGGTTTCAACTCCTTTCAAGAATGATTTAATTGATATAACTGCAGGCCAGCCATGCCTAACTAAGATATTAATTCAAACAGAAAACTGAGAGAAAAGTGCAATTCAAACAGAAAATACCTGGGAACACAGTTACTAGCAAAACTGTGATCATCCATTCAGCAAAAATCACATTGAGTACAACTTCAATACTGTTTCCAAGCCACAACATTGGTTTAAACAATAGTCCAAGATCATAGTTGATGATCGGTTGTTCAAGTGTAGGATACCTTCGCTTTATATTGTAGAAATTTGTAATTGCTGTTGCACCAGTGATCATACCTTACCAGACAAAAACAAAATTTTATCAATGTTCTTCAATCCCTTTAGCCCCGCATTCTATTAATTAAAAACCTGAAACCAATAAAAGGGTTGGCATGTCTTACATTTTGAGATTGCTGCCGCTGATTTTGTATCAAACCCAATGATCAAATTAAGCATAGCAACAAACATGCCACATCCACCAACACCTCCTACAACCCCATAAGCTGCTCCAAGGAATCCAATTATGGTACCCACCACAATTTTCCAGCAAAATTTCATCTCCTATGCATGGTAAAGTTTCAATTCATCTACAGACCGTTTGCTTCACCATAGACACATTGACAACACAGCTAATTGAATATGATACTGCTACATTTTTTCATCCATTTGACTTGTAAATCTATACTCCATTTATATCACATATTATTTAGTGACAATATTTTTCACTTTTTCAGCATTTATGTCTGTTTGATATATAAAAACTGATATCATTGTCAGAATAATATCATTCTTTAAAGAAAAACCTTGTTCAGCAATATTGGACTCGAAGCCCTTATTTAATTAATGAAGATAAGAAATAAAATCTTCGTTCAGCACATTCTTTTAGTTCAAAACAAGCCAATTATTTGTATAACCAGCATCGTTTCATATCTATTAGTCTAGTTTCCTATTCAAAAAGTAATATTACACTCATAACTTTTTTATACAAACTTGCGTGACAAAATATGTTTGATTAAAAGTTGTTTATGAGAGAAAATTTATATAAAAAAGTTGTGGGTGTAGTATTATTGATTTAGAAAAGATGTCAAAACTACTTAATAATTTCATAGGTGGCAAACCTTACAAATTTGGTTTGAGGTATAAAGTGGCCTTCATATTAGGCAAAAGAAGGTATGTTATTCAGTGTATCCGTTTCCTCCTTTCCTCTACTCTGAACAAGGTACGTTTGTGTAAAACAAAAATATAAATGAGAATTGTTAACAGTGAACCTCCACCATTTATCTAGTGGTGGAGGTAACTTGAGGCGGTGAAAGTAGAGGGGTGTGATGGCTATAAATACCCTCCCATCCCTTTCATTCTTAACATCCAAAAATTAAGAGGGATTAAGCAATATCAATCACATTTCTCAATTCTCAATTCTATCAGTTAGGTCCTTCTACCAAAGTTGTTTGTACAAGATGAACAATTTCTCTAACCTGTGTTGATTCTATGGTCTTGTTTCTCTCTGCTCCTGAATGAGTGTTGGTGTGATATCATTGATTAATTGAGAAGATTGGCTTTGCGTATGATTCCCCTAGTCGATAAAGAAGTCACATACTATGTTGTATACGAGCAAAGGTTATCAAACCCCATGTAGTCCTTGTGCTGAATCCTTTCAATCATCTCTACAGTCCCTACACCACTACTTGTTTCAAAACAAAATGAAACCCTTTATGAAATCATAATCGAGCACTCCACAAGGTCTTATTATTAGTTATAATCGTAGGAAGAAATTGGAGTCGAAGAATATAGAATAGAAAGAAAATTGCATACGGAGTGATAATTAATGCACTCAGAATGATCATCAAAGGCATGGTGAAAACTATTTTATCCACCTCTTTTTCACCACTAGTTGAATGACTAAAGCATCTGCGGTGATCACAGAAAGGAACTAAAAAGCTGTTAGGGCCAAAAATCATCCTTGGCCCAAATAGGAAAACGGGCCTGACATTGAAGAAGAAGCGAGGCCCAATCCCGATATGACCTAACCGGATTAGGCCCATTCGGTACAAGATATAGCCGGCCCAAACCACATGGGCACGAGCCTCCTAATCCTAGTCTATTTCCTAGGTCCATGGGCGAATCTAGAGCCCACGGCCCCTTAAGAATACTTTCCTACTCCTGATCAATCTCCCATTCAAGGTCACCTTCCTATTCCTGATCACTTTCCCCGCTCAAGTTACTCTCCTAATCGAATCACCGGCCTTCCTATTCGGACCTTGGTAAGCATCTGACCCTAATTCTTCTTACTGGGTTTACATCAGAGTCATACTAGGACTCTTACTTCTACCAAGATTGGGAGACCAGACAGTCACTATATAAGCAGAGGCCAACCCTCTCACAAAGGACACTACATTACACCTTCACACCCGAAGCTCCTACTTGAGAGCTTTACATCACCGCCATAGTCACAGTCTTCGACTAGACTTCCTTCCGGTAACCTTTCTATTCCCTAGCCCTTACCATACTAGCCTCTTTCAGCCTTGCTGACTTGAGCGTCAGAGTGCTTATGGCAAACACCACCCCGGTGTTTCCCGTTCGCTTTACGCATGTGTTTCTTTACGTGTGCAGGTGCAGCAGATCGCTAGTAGTCTCTACCTCATGGGATCAGACCCCTCCCCAAGTACGTAGATTTTTATTACAAGTTGGCGCCTACCATGGGGCCTACAGCAATCACTCGGCTGTGAACCTGTGCGTGAGGAACTTTCCACGAGCCGTGTAACTTCACGATAATGCTTAATCCGAGGCCTCGAGGCCAAAGCGGAACCTGCTGGATTCTCATGCAAGCGAGAACATGGCAAGGTGGCTCATTGGAAGCTGAGAACAATGCGATTTGGATGGAAAACACGTCCGTCAGGTCAGAAAACCAATCCCTCAAGGAAAAGGTGAGTCAATTCTATGACCTAGAGTTCCTACCCGACCGAGGCATGTTCGGTTCCAAAGCGCACCTATCCCATCCATGCAACCACTCTCCACACCAAAGCATCGGCCCTCGGTCTCTGGTAAAGGGCCACGTCCGTTAAGCGCATTGGCGCTCGACGACTCCGTTTTGACTAATGGAGACAAAGATATGCCGTGTACCATCCAAATGACCCGTCCCAGCCTCGTGACCGACAATCAAATAAGCAAGAAACTATCCATGAAGACCAGCCCGTCCATACCGAGTCCCGCTCCTCCAGGTCCAACCAAGCCGGGAAACACAAACCCCATTCGGAGACAGGCTAGAGCTCCACCCTCAGCGGGTTGAATGGCCAAACCAAACCAACTCCAACACTTGAGCTCATCTATCCCTGACGAGCGACGACACGATCAACTCCCTCCCCTAACCATTCATGTAGGGCGGAATAATAGAATAGTGACAATGGGAGTCATCCAACCGGAAGGGATGAACGAAAATCCATGCTACCAAGGAATGCATGACGGAATGATCTATCGATTGCCCCCCGAAGGATGACCCAACGGAATGTGCCGAGAACGAATGCAGTAGCAAACCCAGTAAGACAGGATGACCAGGTAGTATCCCCCACTCCTATGGAACAAGTACTGGTCAAGAGACTGGCCGATGTCGAGGCAGTGATGAGACGCATTCCGAATGCGGTCCCGGAACCAAGCCGACCCTATTGCATTCACTCTTTTGTGGATGAGATCGCTCTGGCCGACATGCCCTAGAAATTCACCATCCCCAACATGAAACTGTACGATGGGACCAACGACCCAGATGACCATATAGCCTCGTACAAGCAACGGATGTTCACAATCTCAATACCCCAACCGCTTAGGGAAGTCTGCATGTGCAAAAGTTTCGGTTCTAGTTTGTCCGGCCCGGGGCTCCAATGGTACACAAACCTCCCAAACGAACCCATCGATTCATTACATTGACCTTACCGACACCTTCGTGGAACAGTTCACCAGCAACAAGAAACTAGAGAAACTGTCAGCTGACTTTTACCGAATATACCAGAGAAGGGAGAGCCATTGAGAGAATGTCGTAGATTCAATGAAAAGATCTGCATCCCCTGCATATGGTCCAAGAGTATGTCAAGCAACTGGAGAAAGGCCTTCCTCCCTAGACGGTGTACAAAGAACTTACGGAAGCTAGGGTTGCACCACAATGGAAGACGCCCTCTGCCCGAGGCGGTTATCCAGATGATGGGAGGAAGATGAGATAAAGGCCAGACTGCTCATTCCAGGGAGGATATGAATCAAGGAGCGCTGACGAAGCTGAGCTGGGCCGGTGAAACACCGTTACCAACCTCCGGGCCTACGCAATATGGGCGATCAAGAACCATGATGTTAACCCGTGAGAAATGATAACGAGCAGTTTGGATCAGGCCAGGCACAAAATACCGGAGTACAACCTTAACGTCGAACCAACCTGTGTCGTAGCAATAATGAAAGGATTGGGATCCACCGCCAAGTGGCTCGGCAAGCTCAATCCTGAGGCAAGGAGAGACACAACCAAGTGGTGCGAGTTCCATAGCGACCATGGGCATAACACCGCAGACTGTATTGCCTTGCGGCTCGAGGTTGCCGCACTTCTGAAAAGGGGACATCTCCGTGATCTGCTACGACAAGGGAAAGAACACCATCAGCCAGAAAAGCTCCAAAGAACCGTCACCCTCCTCCGGGAACCCACACCAGGGTGTTTGTTCGCTCATCTCTGGAGGATCAGAGGTCAGTGGGGTGAGTTACTCATCGACCAAGCGGTATGCTAGAGCCAACCACCACCATGAAGTCCACCATCCATCCGGGTCTCGCGGTCCACACTCTCACCTGTAATTCAATTTGAAGATGACGAACCAGGTAACGCCGCCAGCTCCTCATCACGATACTTTAGTCATCTCCCCTGCAGTTGCCAACATCCTAATAAAGAAAAGGGTGTTCGTAGATGGGGGAAATTCGGGGGTTCAACAAGAAACATCTTGTTCCTCGAAGCAAGAAAGGCAATGGGACTGAACAAGCGTCAAGCGTGACCAGCAAGGTACTAGTTGGGTTCGGCCTTCAGAGAGCGAAATGCTTTATCGGAGATATCGTCCTTCCCATCTACGCCGCCAGAGTAAACAAACAGACCATCTTCCTGGTGATCAACTGCCCATCTCCCTACAATGTCATCTTGAATCGGCCCTGGATCCACGATATGCAGGCAGTCTCATGTACCTTCCATCTGACGATCAGGTTTCCAACCAAGTGGGGGGTACAAGAGATCAAGGGCGACCCCAAAGCTTCCAAAGACTGCTACAAGAACGCCTTCAAGAGCAAAGGAAACTCTTCATAGCAAGGTTACAGTCTCATCCAAGGGGCCCCTACGACCGAGTAACCAAGGCCAGCTATAGGAGTTGGATGAAGTCTCTGAGCTCCCTGTCGACCCCGAGAGAAAGACAAATATAGGTTCCCGCCTCAAACCCAAGACAAGAGAAAAGCTGATAGAATTTCTCAAAGCAGCAAGCTCGCTTTGGTCCCACGCCGATATGACCGAGCTCCCGGTCCCAGCGTAATGGTCCACCGGCCAACGGCGAGATCCGGATCATCCACCGGTGGGAAGCGAGAGGAGGAGGAAAGTCACTGAAAGCGGATTGTCAATGAAGAGATTGAAAAGCTCCTAAGCAACAACATGATCAGAGAGGTCCACAACCCCGAATGGCTAGCAAACGTCGTGGTCGTAAAGAAAAAGAATGGGAAGTGGAGAGTACTGCATCGCGGCTGCGCTTGAACAAACACCTCAAGGATTCTTTCCCACTCCCACATATACGACACTGATGGTAGTCTGCAAGTAAGACACGAACTCCTTAGTTTCATGGACACCTTCTCAAGATATAACCAGATCCCCGATGCATCCACGACCAAGAGAAGACACCTCCTTCATCACAGGGGAACCTATGCTACAAAGTAATGCCGTTCGATCAAGAACGCCGGCCACCTACTAACGGCTAGTCAACAAGATGTTCTCCAACCACTTAGGACAGACTATGGAGGTTTACTTCGATGACATGTTCGTCAAGTCTCTGATTGCCGAACAACACCTTGACCACCTTAGCTAGGCATTCGCCATCCTCCTAAGTACAACATGAAGTGAATCCAGCCCAAGTGCTTATTCGGCTTCTGCGTGATAAATTCTTGGGCTATGGTTACTCGTGAGGGATAGCGAACCCTGCCGGATCGAGTGATCCTCAACATACCATCCCCGACTTGCATTAGAGATGTCCAGCGCCTTGCAAGCGTGGTACATCAGAGCCAGCTTCATCTCCAGATCGTTGATAAGTGCCACCAATTCTTCCATGCCCTCGAAGAAGTCCAAGTTGATAAGAACACCTCCCCATGAAGATTAACTGTAATGAAGAGGTATCTGACCACGCCCCCTCTTCTTTCAAAACCTATGGACGGGAAGAAGCTCTACTCTTACTTAGCGGTCTCGTAAATGCCCATCTCAAAAGAGTGCTAGTTCGGGAAAAAGAATCAAAGCGCTCTGGGTCTACTATGTGAGCAAGTGCTCCTCAGCAGCAAACTTCGTCTACGTCAATGGAGCCCAAGCCCTCGCCCTCATCCATGTATCCAGAAAGCTCAGGCCGTACTTTTAGTGCCACTCCATTGTTGTAATCACCTCATTCCCACTCAAGAAGATACTGCACAAACCGTAACTATCGCAAGACTCATGTAAAGGGTGGGACGGTAGAGCTTAGTGAGTTTGACATAGCCTACCAACCCTCTTTTGTGTCCAAGTCCAGTGTATGACGTTCGCCGAGCTTCACGAAGCTCCACCACCCAAGCTGAAAGAGAGTTACTATGCATGAACGGCGCGCCACCCTCAAAGTGGACTTTCCTAGTAGATAGATCGAGTAATGTCAATGGAAGCAGACTCGGAATAGTACTGATAGCACCAGAGGGAGACATCGTCCAGCGAGCAATCTGGTGTGGGTTTAAGTGCATGAATAACGAGGCCGAATATGAAGCCCTCCTAGTTGGACTTTCCTTGGCCAGAGAAATTGGAGCCAAGAGCGGAAGTGAAGTTCGATTCCCCAACTCGTCAATCAACTACTGAGGCACGATCAAGCACGTGATTCAAAGATAACATCCTATTTGAGCATGGTCAAAGAGTTGCAGGCCCAATTCGAAGAGTTCTCCATCGTACAGATCCCCATAGCTGAGAACTACCATGTCGATGCCCTCGCCAACCTTGGCTCGGCACTCACATGTTCCTCCAGTCATCCATTCCTCTCTTATTCTCTGTGGCTTGACCAAGGCCTTGGAAGGAACAACCACTGAACAAGTCTCCCGTAGAAGCCATGGGAACAGGCCGACTTCTGGATGGTTCCGATAGTAAGATATCTGGAAAACGATGAACTTCCGATTGACAAGAACGAAACACGCCGCCTGAAAGCAAGAGCCGCCAAATTCACCATACATGAGGGCCAACTCCTCAAAAAGTCATTCTCGGGCCCTTATCTCAAATGCGTAAGCCCAGAAGAAGCCCAAAGTGTTCTAGCCGAACTCCATGAAGGCGAATGCGGGAACCACGCATGGGGCTGCAGTCTTGCACTCTGGGTGATCACCGCTGGATATTACTGGTCGACCATACGCACCAATTCGGCCGCTTATGTGAAGAAGTGCTACAGCTGTCAGAGGTTTGCCCATGTCTCACACCTCCCACCAGAGTGACTCTATTCCATCCTCACACCTTGGCCATTCATGAAGTGGGGAATGGACATCGTGGGAAAGCTACCTACTACACCCGGCAATGAAGTCTTCATGTGGGTTGTGTATGATTACTTTACCAAGTGGATGCCCTTTAAGCCTTACGCTGAAGTGACGAGGTAAAGGCCTTCATGGAAGAATGTATGCAGCAGGTTCGAGATACCAAAGGAGATGCGTCATTAGATAATGGATCCCAGGTTCATTAGCTCGACGGATTATTGTGACAAGTGGGGAATCAAACTGAGGTTTTCAGCTCCCCGCAACCCCCAGTCTAACGGCCAGGCCGAGTCATCAAATAAGACTATCATTCAGACATTGAAGAAGCGATTACAGAAAGCTAAGGGTGCATGGGCAGACAAGTTACCCGAAGTCCTCTGCATGCCCAGAACTGACTCAGTATCATCAGCAAGGCGGCGAAACCCCGTTCTCCCTCACATACATCGTAGAACGCTTATCCCACCTGAAGTATCGATTCCATCCCACCAAGTAGGGCTACAAAAAAACCGAAACCAAACCGGCCGAGAAACGGACTAGGCCCAAGGTGCAGAAGCAAGTTGCCGGTTTGAATTTCAAGGTTGCTAAATCGGTTTTTCGGTTCGGTTTCCAGTTTATATTATTTATATAACCGGTTAATCGAAACCGGTTTAATAAACCGGTTTTCCTAATATAATAATATTATTTTAATTTTTAAAAATCTTTTATTATTTTTATTCTTTCTTAGTTTGAAACTTTGAATCCCTAACTTCACAGTTTACACATTACACTCATACTCATCTTCTTCTTCATTAGCCGCCGCTGCCCTCTCATCTCAAAGACTCAAACTCATCTTCTTCTTCGTTACATTTACAGATTTACTCGTCTCTCCTCCAGTCCTCCTCCCGTCCTCTCCTCTCAAACTTGCTTGTTTTCTCTATCTTCTTCTTTATGCACGCGCCATGGTGTAACCTTAGCAGCCGGGGAAGTTGTTTTGGCTTTACAGCAACCTTATGCTCTTTCCACAGGTTGGTACTCATTCCTTCCTCTTGAACCTTATTTTAGCTGAATGGAAATGCATTTCGAGCATATATTATCATTTAGAATATAAATTATACATACCCAATTGGAGAGGCTTTGATTTGGGGCCCCAAGGTTGAAAGATTGGTGCGTGTAATGCACTAGTTGAAGTAGCATGTGGAAAGGAAATGGAGTTGCATTTAAGCTACTGGCTTTTGTAATAAACAGAGAAGAGTAATAGTTTGTCAGGGGTTAGGAGCAAGGGAACGTGCAGTATTTGAAGGGCACATAGATCTGGATCCACTCAAAATACACAGTAGTGGTAGCTGCAGCAATTGATGGTTCTTCAGCTGTAGTTCTGCTACCATCTGCAACTTGGTAGCCTCGACAGGAGGCGGTGGTTTCGCTATTATAGTAAATTTAGAATATGTATAATTTATATTTGTCTTGCAGTTATTGGTAGTAGGATCATATATTTGCATTAAGTTAGATATTAAGAATATTTATAAGAAATCTTATGAAACTGCGTAAAAAGAGAAGTCTGAATTCTTTGCTTATTTTTTTTTTTATCATGTGGTGGACCTCATGTTCAAGAAGACAAATTGAACTCAACTGAACTGCAACATATATTATCATTGAGTTTTTCTAAACTTTGAATCAATTGTGCAGCCAAAATTTGGTGGGAAAATAATAGACATTGTCTCTGGAGATATTGGAAGTTTGGAACACCTGAACAGCAAGCTGCATCTTTAAACGCAGTCAGGGACACCATCCTTGGGATCTTTCTTATTGTTGTTGTTGGGTATGATAATTTCTTGCTTACTTTTGATATATGAAATATCAGTAAAAGATTTACTTGTCTATTTGCTTCCTAATCTGCTATTTGTTTAAACAATTCTTAATTAATTTTATGTCTCCCATACAAATACTTTTAGGTGTCAAATATCATGTCTCCAACAATAAAATATCATATTTACCTTAAGGAAATTCATACTAAATGAGTTTGAATTAGCAGCTTTAATATTGTTACTAAAATGAGACTCAGTTGGCTTGAAGCTTAGTATGCAATGTGATTAAAACATATTAGATATGAGACTAGAAAAATGCAAAGAGAGAGCACGAAAGATAAAACAAGAGACAGTATCTCTTATCCTTCTTCATTCTTTCCTCAAAGGAGTTTGTGATGTTACATGCTGGTTAATTAGGCCAATTATTTTTTCAAGAGAGATTGAAGGTTTCTTTTATTTGGCAATATATAATGTCCAATTATTTTTTTATGTCCTCAACTTTTAATAATTTAATTTGGAAATCTTATTTCCGAAATAAAATTAAAATTATTATCGGGTTTTAATGACAATTAAGGCGGAGCTAGATAGAATTTCTTTTTTGAAAAATGCAATATTAGCACTTTGATTTTATTACATTTCTTTCGGATGAGTATCATTTGTAATAGGAGTAATCCACCATGTATAATTCAAACTTATAATATTTAATATGGATTACAACTATTTGACTAGACTGTTGAGGGTGATTGAACTCAAGAAATAACAATGGCTTCTGTGAAATGTGTTGATTATCAGGGGTATGTTGTTTATGTCTTTCATTAGCTGGTGGCCTATCATCTTTTGTGACTCTAGTTCAACTCGACATCAACAATTTTAAATTTTGTTGATGAGCATTTATCAAGTTTAGTAGGCGATGGTCAAGCTTGTGTGTTTGCTCTTAATTTTAGTGCAGCGTGGGTTGGATGAGAGCGGCAGTGCCCAGATGCATAGGAGGATGTTAGCACTTGCATATCCTGTATTTAAATGAAATTGTCTTTGTTTTGCTCTCTTTTTTTAAAGGGAATATTATAAGTTATAAGTTAATAAGGAATAAAATTAGTTTGGTGAAATTAAGTCACCTCGCTGGCTACCTATAGGGCTATAACAATAAAAGTTAAATGGGTTGAGTACAAATTAGTTAATAACTTTAAGATACCATAAACAAGAATCCTATGGAATCATTCTCTTTATTTAGAAAATATTAAAGCTGATATCATATTATTTATGTGTTTATTTTATTTTTCTGCAGTGACATTTGCTGAAAAAAAATGCATTCTCTTTATTTAGAAAATATTAAAGCTGATTTCATTCCTCTTGTAGGTGATTCCATGATTGCACTTGGCCAATTGAAGAATGCTTGAGCCTTAAAGTTGAGGGGAGATGCCTATTTACAACTTTCACTTGTTATTTCTTAATCACTTTTGTACTTGACCATTAAAATTTAAAAGAAGAGTTTGTATTTTATGATAATGTAACTGGTGATTATTAGTTATTATGCTTAGATGAGAAGAATTCAGTAGCATTAATTGGTGATTAATTGGTTAAATTGTTGGGGATCTTTCGGTTTTTTGGTTTCTTGAAATTGTCATCCAAAAATAGGAATTTTTTTTATCATAACATATAAAAAAAAAATTTATTAATAAAACCGGTTTGCAAACCGGTTAACCGGATTGCAAACCGAAAATTCAGTTCGGTTTGCAAATCGGTTAATGCAAAAAATCGAACCGATTTTGGTTTGCCATATGGCTTGAACCGAAAAACCGGTTCGGTTACAAAATGCATGAATTCGGTTCGGTTAATCGAATTTTTGTAGCCCTACCACCAGGCTCCAATGGGCGGACGAGAAATCAAACAGTTGCAACCTCTGCCAGAACCTAGACATTGTGGACGAGCTACGAGAACGGGCGAGCATCCGCAACGCAGTTTACCAGCAACAGGCCGCCCGACATTATAACCGCAATGTGAGGATCCGTAATTCAAGATAGACGACTGGGTCCTTCGCAGGGTCTTCCAAAACACCAAGGAGATCAACTCTGGCAAACTCGATCCCACTTGGGAAGGCCCCTACAAGATAATCAAAGCAGCAGGGAAGGGCGCCTACAAACTCCAGACCCTCGAGGGCAAAGACATCAACAACAGTTGGAATGTCATTCACCTCAAACGCTACTACTACTAGGTGAACTTTGTTTCTTTTTGTTTTTTTCATTTTAAAAAGGATGAGTGGACCTATCCATCTCCTCTTAGACAGTCGGCCTCATGGCCAAATATTTAATGAAGTACTATTCATAAGTTTTTAGTCTCCAAACCGACCCCGGTCGATGAATTACTGACACCTTCAAATCGGCCCTACTCGATAAACGTACTGACACCTTCAAATCGGCCCTGCCCGATAAATGTACATACACCTTCGAATCGATCCTACTCGATTCATGATGACACCTTCAAATCGGCCTTGCCCGATAAACGTACCTACACCTTCGAATCGACCCTGCTCGATTCACGATGACACTTTCAAATCGGCCCTACCTGATAAACGTACTGACACCTTCAAATCGGCCTTGCCCGATAAACGTACGTACATCTTCGAATCGGCTTACCTGATAAACGTACTGACACCTTCAAATCGGCCCAACCCGATAAACGTAGTACACCTTCGAATCGACCCTGCTCGATTCACGATGACACCTTCAGATCGGCCCTGCCCGATAAACATACTGACACCTTCAAATCGGCCCTATCCGATAAACGTACGTACACCTTCGAATCGACCTTGCTCCATTCACGATGACACCTTCAGATCGGCCCTGCTCGGTAAACGTATTTACACCTTCGAATCGACCATGCTCGATTCACGGTGACACCTTCATATCGGCCCTACCCGATAAACGTACTTTCACCTCCAAATCGACAACGTACTTACACTTTCGAATCGACCCTGTTCGATTCACAATGACATCCTCGGATCGGCCCTACCCGATTTGCAAGTTTCACCTTCATATTGGCCCCACTCGGTCTACGAAACTCAGCACGACTTATGATTCACACCACCCAGTCGGCCAGATCCGACCCAAGAACTGAACGACGTTTTGACTTCGTTCATCGAAGGGAATGTGCACTCGGTCGACCAGACCGAATGAATGGTCCTTACACCATTGACAAGCAAAACACCAACCCAGCCCAACATAAGGCCTACATGCCGTAACCACTGGGCCACTCTAAAGTAACATATATGACGTAGTACACCTACAAATAAAGAAACAACGAACAGTTCATTCATCCAAGGAGACAACACCAGAAGTCAAAATGGTCAAATGTTATATATATAGCATCAAACGGTCCAGTTCATAATACAAAAAATGGCACACACACCAGACAAAAGGGCATCGCAGGCCCCAAAATACGTAAATAAAGAAAAACGCTAAGTGTCCTCAGCACAAACCTCATCCTCCATTGTTGAATCAGTCACCATGTCCGCACTGCCAGCGCTCGGCCCAACAGCCTGGCCGCCCGCATCATCAACACCCAATGGCCTCGGTTGGCTGAGGTCAGGCACACGCTCGTCGTCCTGCCCCCCCGGATGACTACCTCCCTCTTCCAGTAACTCCTGCATGAGCAGGATGTCTTCATCCAGATCTCAATGAGATGTCTGTCCTTCCTTGAACTCTAGCATAAGCTCACCTCGGGCCTTAATGATAGCATCATCGGCAATGAAGATGCACTGCTCCCTGAGAGACTCGACCTCTGCGGTTCTCTCAGCCAACTCACGCCTCAATCTCTCGACCTTATGCTCATTATCCCTAAGGTGCTGTTGACTCTCCTGCTCAGCCTTCCGGGATGCTGCCTCCTTCTGGTGCAGGCTAGTATTAACCTTGGATACGTCCTGTATTCGCTTCTCCTGCGCCACGACAGACTTCCTCAGATGAAGGTTGCTAGTGAGTACCTGCACAACAATAACATTGCCATCAGAATAAAATTCAAGAACGAGAATATTGAACAAAACTGCCATACCTGAACGGCACGAGATAGTGGATACCTCCCAATCGGCGGCAGCAGACGCCAGACAATGGACTCGCTCTCACTCGAGACGCTTAACTTCTTCATTAGTGACTCTGCAAGTACAAACTCCCCAACGGTTAGTGGGTTCAGCCCGGACTCACCAAAAATCAGCTGATTGCAATACCGACTTAAGAACATTCCAAGTCTGCTTCAGTGACGGGAAGGGAGTACCTCACTGGATTGCCTCTACACCGGCCCAAAGAATGCTAGTCCTCAAATTTGACTTAGCCAGCACCACTCGCCAGTCCCTTCGCTCCAACGGAATAGCCAACACCCTTTGGGTCACAACGTCCAGGCCGTCTCCGCTCTGCCCAGCCCGATTATACTCAAGCTCTGCAAACAAAAAACACAATCAAGATTTAGTAATCAAAGCACAAAAGAAACTACTAAATTCTCACCAGTGGCTCGCCAACCGCCCGGGTTCTCGCCCTGCCCTCTCTCTCTGAAAACGGCCTGACCCCTTAGGAAAAAGTAGCGGTCTTTCCAGTTCTTATCACTGGACCGCAGGTCGGTAACCAGGTGAGAGTGATCAAGCAACTCAAAATCACCCGCTCGGTCTAGATGACCGACTGCCTCTTCACTTCACTCCGCACGCCCCTCTCCACTTGGTTGGATGGACCGGACGACCTAACTCCCCTACGATTCCACCAAGATGGCACCCTGTTCGGTCAAGCAGACCGACCGAACGAACTCACACTTAACTCAACTTTGCCTTCCCCAAATTCCATCCAAAACACCCGAAAAAGAAAAAACACCAAAAAAACCAAATTGGACTTGCGAAAACCACCAAGAATACCAAAATTCACGCCTATTCTAAAAATCTATACTCTAAACTCCTCAGAACAAGTAAAAAATATCCAAAACTTAAAAACTTCACCCTATTCTTCCAAAATAAACGCAAAGAAGAAACAAAAAGACGCCATGAAAGAAGAATGTTTACCGTGAAAAAGCCAAAGTCTACCAAGAGAAGCTGCCATCGCGAAAATGAAACCGAAAACGCATAAGAAGAATTTTTTTTTTTTCTGAAGAAAAACGGAGGAAAACTGCAAATGGGAGACGAACGGCCTGCTCACTTGATTTTAAAAGAAAAACTGACAGTCTAAAACGCGTGGCAACCCACGATTGGCTATGAGTCAGAATGCCTTTTCGTTTTCCCGCTTCGAAAACCAGGATTTGATATTTGCTGAACACGTGGCAAGCATCCACGACACCTAGAAATCCGCATGATCAGTTCCAATCGCCCTACCTCCCCGACCGAGCCGGCCCGTGACCATTAGATTAGGACCTAATAGGAGCCCACGATTCAAGAGTCCATGCAAGCCTCCCGACCGGCCGAACAACCGAGGAATGGCCTGACCCGACCTTTCTGTAGGTGAAAAGGTATGGGCACGACCCATTCGTCCTTCCGGAGAGGACAAACCGACAGCCAATGGTTAAAGCTCGCGTATTTCTTTCATTCGATCACCCAAACACCCTGACCGAGCAAGCATCTAGTTTAACGCTTATGTTCATTCGACCCGGTCCACCGAGCGGACACCGCAGCAATAGAAACACCTCACCGCTCCAGTCGGCAAGACGTACCGAACGAGCTTATGAGCCCCTAAAGTCTCGTTGTCCGTTCCTTTAGCCCTTTATACCAATCGGGCACAACACTCCAATGATGGCATACTCCGGATCGGCAATGGATACCGAACGACCTCGGGATAAGAATCACCTGCAGGATCAGCTATACCAACAATCGGTCATCCCGGAAGGATGACCGAGCGCCCATCGATCGCTTCCTACTCTCTGACTTAAGAAACTCTTAACTTAGAGAGTGGGGGGCAAACTGTTAGGGCCAAAAATCGTCCTTGGCCCAAATAGGAAAACGAGCCCGACACTGAAGAAGAAACAAGGCCCAATCCCGATATGACCCAATCGGATTAAGCCCATTTGGTACAAGATATAGTCGGCCCAAACCACATGGGCACGAGCCTCCTAATCCCAGTCTATTTCCTAGGTCCATGGGTGAATCCAGAGCCTACGGCCCCTCGTAATACTTTCCTACTCCTGATCAATCTCCCATTCAAAGGTCACCTTCCTATTCCTAATCACTTTCCTGCTCGAAGTTACTCTCCTAATCAGAATCACCTTCCTATTCGGACACTAGTAAGACAGCTTACCACGACCCTAATTCTTCTAAGGTTTACATCAGAGTCATACTAGGACTCTTACTTCTACCAAGATTGGGAGACCAGACAGTCACTATATAAGCAGAGGTCAGCCCTCTCACAAAGGACACTACATTACACCTTCACACCCGAAGCTCCTACTTGAGAGCTTTACATCACCGCCATAGTCACAGTCTCCAACTAGACTTCCGATAACCTTTCTATTCCCTAGCCGTTACTATACTAGCCTCTTTAACCTTGCCTACTTGCCGACTGAGGCCGGGTGCCCTACGGCAAACACTACCCCGGTGTTTCCCGTTCGCTTCACGCATGTGTTTCTCTACGTGTACAGGTGCAGCAGATCGCTAGTGGCCTCTACCTCACGGGATCAGACTTTCCTTCCGTACAGGTAGATTTTTACGTCTACAAAAGCGGTAAAATCAATCAACATGATAAGTAACTACCATTGAATATCCAGAGAAGAAGAAACCATTTCTCTACTAAGCATACGTGTTCTGAAAATAAATTCATAAGATCGAAGAAGGTTCATGTGAGCAATAATATAAATATCTTTTTGGACATCCAATTTTTATAATTTAGGTATTATATCTTGTATTGTTTACAAATGAGAGTCTAGATCCCCAACTCAACAGATGAAATTTGGGTAGCACCTGGCCCTTTACCGATCCAATACAATCAATATATTATCCGCTTTGGTAACATGGGTGGTCCGACTCTGAAACCCAACCTCTCACAGTTTTGTTTTCAAGCCCAAAAACCTTTGCTCAAGTCTAGCACGCATATTGACTATTGGGAAATTTCCCTGGTATTTAACTAGCTCAAACCCCTCTGTTAGGATCCCACATTGAGAGGGAAAATGGTAGACATGTGGGTTATAAAGGGTTTGGACACCTGGTTTTCCAAAGAAAATACTACCTAAGGCTAAGCCCATGAAAGACTCTTAGACTCATAGCCGAACCCAATTATTGAGTTATTAGAGTGGTTCCTATCACCCTCCTTCCTAAGCAATGTGGGATGTCTCATAACAACAATGCTACAGACACCAGCGTTTTTGTCCTGGCTTACGTGTATCACCGACTGTGATCAATCAACGCATTTTACCTTATTAATTTTTTTCTAATGAACAGCCGTCCATAACATATGGACGGTCGTTCACGATCTAGTGGTATTTTTATGGGGATTCTATCTATCGCTGTAGGATCCCTATTCAAGATCACTGCAGTTCCTTTTCGGGGCAGACTGAGGACGGACGGCCGCCTATAGGTGGTAGGGTAGGGTGGGTGGTACCGCTCAGATTGCGGCCAATCTTCCTAACCGCGCGCGGGCCGGGCTTAGAGCGCGTGAAACTCATCACTACCTCGTAAACATGGACTCCCGTCCATATTTATGGACGGGAATCCATTTACTACGGACGGGCGTCCTTATTTAAAGGATGCCCGTCCATTGGTAAATGAAATAAAAAATATAAAAATTTTAAAAAAATCTGGAATGGACGCGCATCCAAAATGAATGGATGCCCGTCCATTGTGTAAGGACGGCCATCCGTATGTAATGGATGCCCGTCCATAAGGGATGGACGGCCGTCCTTTATTTTTGGACGGGCCTCCCTTCTCTAATTGTTTTGTTTACACAGACCCATCTCCTCTCTTTTTCTTCGTCTTCGTTGCTAGTGGTGTAGTCCATTTCACTGCCTCAAATAATGACTGTGGTGTCAGAGATTTTGATATGGAAAAGTATCAACTCTCTAAGCATTTCCGTTTTCCTTGGCTTCATTTTCTAGGCTTTGTGCTTCATTTTCTGGGCAATATATGAAGCACTTGTAGGCTGAAGCTTTCAATTGAATTTTTTAAATGTTTGTTTTTTCCAAACTTGTTTCTGCAGATTAGCAGGTTTGGGAAAACTACATGGATAAGTATTTGAGTGGAAAAATAAGCATCTTTCATGCATGATTCTTTAACGTGGACAATGCAGAAGTAAATGAATATGTTTAGGATGTTTGGCATTTTCTTATTTATTAATATCTATCTGATTGGTAGATGAAGGTGTTGGATCATCTGATGAAGATTATAGTGGGGGTGAGAGTGAGGCTCCTGATTGTTCCCGGACGCCACCTGTGGACCGTGAGCTTAAGGACAAACTCTTCTGTAAATATGGTGGCTATATTAGCACCTTGAAGCATGAGTTTTCTAAGAAGAAGAAAAAGGGAAAACTACCGAAAGAAGCCAGGCAAATCTTGTTTGATTGGTGGAGTGTCCACAACAAATGGCCCTATCCGACGATATAATTTTTCCATAGTTTATCAGATTAACTAAGCAGTTGGCCATGGAGCAAGAATTCAGAGTCGAGAAAGCGAGGAAGAGAAGAGGTGTTTAGAATGGCTTTTTTTTTTTTTTTTTTTTTTAAGCATGGGAATGGACGCTCGTCCAAATATAATGGATGCCCGTCCAAATGTAAGGGACGGTCGTCCATATTAACTGGACGCCCGTTCATAAAATTTGGATGGGCATCCATTGTTTTTTTTTTTTTTTTTAAACAAAACAATTTTTTATGGACGATCGTCCATTCCACTATGAACGACTGTCCAGGATGTATGGACGGTTGTCCAAAATCGTTGGACATCCGTCCATTTATGTTAGTATTCAATCATCCAACATAAAGGCCTCCACGTGTTTCGGTGTAATTTTTCGGTGGATATAGCATTTTTCATCTCATAAAGGGCTCGGTGAAACTGAAAAACAAATCCCTGCAAGTGAAATGCAATACAAACAATATTTATTTGGTTAGATCACGACACGTTGCACAACTTACACTTGGGCTTCACTTGGTACATGATAATATGAAACTCTGCCAGCAGATGAATTTGGATTGGACTGAGGATTACTCGACTGACTTTGGGCTGGTGTTAAGGCCCAATGATCCTTCATCCAAACCATCATCTTCATGCTTGCTCGTTCCAAATTTCCAGAGAAAGGCAAATAAAAAAGCTCAATGCATCTCAGATTATAGCAATTGTTCGTAACTTCAGTGACATACAAAATTAAGATTACTTATTAAATTACAAGACTTTCTAAAACACTTCAATTTGTGCATTCTTAATTGACCAATTTCGATTCAACTACAAAAATAACACTTCGAAAATTTGTTTTACATTTCATCACTGAAGTACAACAACAACAGCAACAACAAAAAACACTTCCATTTGATTAATTACTACTAATTATTATTTATAATCTAATCTCACACAAATCCTTCAACCAAAGTTGGCCTCTCACTCTCTTTATTTTCCTTCTTCTTCTCTTTCTCTTCAATCTTCAAGCCCTTTAACCCTTCAACGCACCCACTCCCTCCCTTTCCCACCGTCACGTCACCATCACCACCCATCACAACGTCATCCTTTTCCTCTGCCACGTCACCACCACCACCACCAGGGACCACCACTTTATCTTCACCCTCCTCCACAACCCCACCACCCTTCACTACCCCGCACGGCCCAGGCGCCTCCGGGAGCGAGGAGACTCCGACCACCGTGTCGGAAACGTCCTTGGTCTGGGGCCAGGGGTCGTCCAGGCAGTCTTCCTCTTCGTCGTCGCTGTGGAAGAAAGAGGTGGCGCCTGACTTGACCACGGAGGCGGCCTTAAAAAAGGCCTCCTTGATGGCGTCAGGCGGCAAAGCACAGTCTTCGAGACCCGAATCTTCAAGGCGTGGTGGGATTATCTTGCTTAGCAAACGTGAATCTTCTTTTGTAGCTTCCATGGATCTTGAAATTGAACTGGGCAACTGAATTTGATCTGGAGAGTTCTTGTCTGAGTTTAGCTATAAAAGAAGATTGGGAATTGCTACGTGGCATAAAGTATTATATCCACGTGTCCGTTTGTCCTTATGTAGCATTGGAAACTATCCTGTTCTAATTTTTCGAGTACGTACAAATACAATTAGCGGGCTCCAATAAAAGCTATGATTTAAAGATAATTATAAAATATTTAAATTTTAATTCAATTTCTATTACATAATAAAATCTCAAATTTTCAGTCCTATATAACACACAAAATATGATAAAGAGATACCCTTATTTGTCAAAGAAAAACAGAGTGGAATATAAATAATAACCTATATAAATTCGTCTTCAAATTCAGGTGCTAAACACTATCAACTCAGTCATCACATTACATACTAAAACAAATAAATCACCTGGTTTTAAATTAAAAATAATTTTAACTCGGTGACATCTTCGATTTCTGCTCCTCAACCAGATTGGTACCCAGCATATTTGAATCCACTGTGTTCAGTAATGTTCAGAAGAAAACTTAAACTTAAGAACTAAAACTTCATCTTCTTATATCAACAACTACGAATTTCAACTGGACTTTGGAGTAACTGGAATGCGCCAGCTGGAGTGAAGCAGATCGTAAAGTGAACTGACGTGAACTCGTGAAGAACTCGCTGAAAGGATCGACTGAAAGCTCGGGATTGTGAAGTGACACAGGAAAGAAAGGGATCAACTGAAAGGAAGAAAATTATCAAGAACTCACTGTGAAGTGACGAAGCAAAGCTAGGGATCGACTGACACGAAGAAAATCGCTGGAATTTGCGATTTGGGGGCGGCTGTGGTTATTTTAGTTTTAAGTTTAGCGAACCGGCTGGTTGGACCGTGAATCGGCTAGTTTTTGGCCCGTCCAACTCCCAGAACGGCTTACTGCTTGTAACTGGACCGGTTCACGGTTGAGCAGTCAAACCGGCCGGTCCAGTTTTCAGAACAGTGTTCACTAGTGCGGACGTCTACACTCTTGTTCCATTTTATGCCTTCCATCTCTTGCTTTGAACCTCCATATTCAGAGCTCTGCCTTGGTGGGATTCCGCTGTTCAGATCATCCAAACTCATATTTCCTTCTAATGCTTGAACTATCTGCTTGTATTATAGCTGCAAAGGTTTCAATTCTAAAATCACTTTTAGTTTTAATAGAATTCAATTTGTCAATTACAGGTGATTGGGATCAAATATTTGACTTTGCAATGAACCGTTTGCTTATTTGATTAGAAAATAACAAATGAAAACCAACTTGATTATCAAGGCCTAGGAAATCATGTTTGGAAAAATATTAAGCAGTTTGTGCAAGTACCTGGCTCATTCTTGGATGATGCTCTGCTGCATGACGTATAGATGTAGTAGCACAAGCAACCATTTGATCCATTCCACCAGAGTTATACTCGATCAACCATGGATCAACAAGAGCCACAAAGTTGCAGTTTTCCATAGCTTGTGCGAGCAAAGGCCTTGCCTGAAATCATAATAGTTTCAGTTATTCTTCCTGAAGAAGCTTTTCCAACTAAACAAGAAAGGAAAGACCCTAGCCTTCCGCCATGGATGCATACACAGATGGATCCCAATTTTTAGTTTTTAGGGTTTCTTCCCAGCTGGGTGAAAGTGATATGTGGCAGCTGAATATCTAAATTCTGGGTAAGCTTCTGTTATCAGAAATGGAGAACGTAAAATCGTCCCATTGGATGATGAGAGAGGACGAAGAGAGGCAGGCAGCTAAGCAATAGAGATTCCAAGCCAATTTGTCTAAGTCTACGCATGCAATGCAACCAAAAACTAAAGTTTTTGAAAAAGGTTAAAAAAGTTGAATTGTGTGGTATTATAATACAAGATTTAGAAATTAATAAAAATACTACCTATATTTATTTATTTATAAAACACCCCTATAATAAAACTTTGAAAGTTAATAAAAACACCCCTAACCCACCTATTGAATAATCACAGTCGGCCACCACTGCCAGAAGGTGGTCGGAGTCACTATATCGGTGCATGACCGACTGGATCTTGTCGATCGTGTATTGATATGGCCTTTGCTGGCCAGATCCACGGTGGATCTGGCCGAATTTGCTCGTCAACGACAACCATATGTTGGCCGTTGTTGACGTCTGGTTACGGCCAAAGATCCGGTCAGATCCATCGTCGATCTAGCCGGAAAAGGCTAGATCGGTGCACTACCGGCCAGATTCAGT
The DNA here is from genome assembly GCA_026229545.1 of Pistacia atlantica. Classification (NCBI taxonomy): domain Eukaryota; kingdom Viridiplantae; phylum Streptophyta; class Magnoliopsida; order Sapindales; family Anacardiaceae; genus Pistacia; species Pistacia atlantica. The sequence continues at coordinate 10,436,275 of CM047910.1, read as the reverse complement.
CGGTAGTGAGCCATTATATCGATTCCGGCCAGCTTCCAGCAGTGGTTGCCAAAACCTAGTATAATGTGGGTTTAGGGGTGTTTTTGCAATTTCAAAAAAAAATATTCAGGGGTATTTAATTAAATTAACAAATTTAGAGGGTTTAAAAAAAGTTGAATAATATTGGATAATATTATGAGTTTTTGGGCATTTTACTGTTTAACTTTTTTGAGAATACTAATAATAGTATTCCCCAAAACCAACCAAACGGAGCCTAATAGTTCTGTACTGTATATTGATCACAATCATTGAACTCAATCTATTCAACTAAAAACAACTACATTTTACAATAAAAGTTTATAAATCTCAGCCACTAGCAACCACCACCGACTGTCGATATTGGAACAATGCACGATCAGTTGGATCCGATCTTGACGTTTCTGGCCAAATCACTAGAGATCTGATCGTTGAAGACTAGATCCATGGTGGATTTGGCCAAATCTATTTGGCAGTCGACAATGGCCAAATTTTGGCTGCTAGTTTATCTACGTTTTATGACCTTCAATACTGCTCGAGCTAGCTTGACACGACCCGTCCCGACCCTCCCTATCTCATAGGCTCTAGACGTACCCATAAGACTCAGGTGACCGAGACGTGCCATGTAGGAAGACTATGAAAACATGTTTATGAATTAAAACATCATAAAACTTTTCCAGCTAAAACAATTATAAACAAATGAACAAATGCAAATAAACAAATGCAACTAAATTTTCTTTTACAAAATGAAAGTACGGTATCAGATTTTTCCATATCTTTTACAATCCAAAACATGAAATAAATACACGATGAAGAAAAAATAAATTTTACAACGGAAAATAAAACACAACTATAGAATATATGATTAAATGAAGTCGTGTGACCCAACCTTGAGTAATATTCACTCCTCTGCACAATCTCCTTCTTGACCTGATGAGGGGAAAGAAAAATATTTGAAAACGAGGGGTCAGTTAGAAATGCTCAATGAGTGGGGAAATGAGTTAGTATGTAATAAAAACACCCATGTTTATAAAATTTCATTTCCATAAACATATTTTATAATATAAACATTTTTCATAACACATGTTGAAATCTCTCATGGCCAGACCTCTTTCTGAAAACTATTATGGTAAACGAATCAATACTCATGTTTCTCTAAAAATATCATTTCTAAGAAATAGTTTATATACAGATAACATTTACATTTATAAGTTCCCATTTTCAAATAAATGATATACATATATATACGGATCCAAACTATCTCTCAATTTAATATATATACGGATCCAAACTATCTCTCAATCACATGTGAAAACTCTCACCCAACTACTACCCAAGGGTAAATCCGTCAAACCCGACAAGATCTAACATCGCGTGGGTTGAACTACTAAATCCATCCTGCTAGGCGGAATCACTCACCGCTCAAGCCTTCGACCCAGTGAGTCCAAACATCACTCAGGTGGGCAAAATCATATCCCATGTAGCGATATTTGCCTTGCTCAGGCCTTCAACCCCCTTGGGCCGACAAATCAAATCATGTGTAATGATATCTACCTCGTTCGGGCCTTCGACCCACTTAAGCCGACAATATCAATCATGTGAAGCGATATCTGCGTCACTCAGGCCTTCGACTCACTTGGGCCGACAATATCAAATCAACATCATGAGGGGGATGGGTATTACGTAGAGTGGTTTGAAACCTATTATCATCTCATACTTATTCTCAAAATATTTTTCTCATGAGCATATAATAATTTCACAACTTAAAAATATAAATGCAAGTTCTCAAATGTTTTCAAATCTAACAATTTCAACCCATTTCATTTCTTTTTGATCTATTGCCACAAAACATCAAAATTCCATCTTTCTCATGTCAATCAACAATTTTCAACAATAATAATGCAATAAAGCTCATTTATATAAATAAATCAAACATATTAGGCAATTTAAAACAATCAACATCTCTAAATAGCATTTAGAGATAACTTTGTTAAAAAGAAAGTTAGCGGTTTAGATTTTTTCACTCACAGTTTGAAGCTCGACCCTTACGCTGAAAAATGATTGAAATCTTCTAATAATGCCCCTGCTTGCCTCCCTATATACAAAATCCAATAAATCCTTAATATATAAGTCTCCATAAAGTAACATCTCAATATTAAAATCATTGGACACTTTACACACCAAAAGATTAACATAACTTCTTCTTTAACAAAACTGTCTCATAATCGAACATCGGTCACTCTCAGATTTTTCTTAAAAATTCTATTCATCATTTTAAGCCATAATTTTAAAGGAACATTCTAGAGACACATAAGTTGTTCACATAATTTCCTCAAGTCATTCTGGAATCAATAAATGTTTAAAACACAATTTTCTTTCAACTCATTCAAATCTGTCCTCTGTTTCCAGAATTGGGGTTACTGACTTGAAAAATTCATAACAATTCAGCCCTTAATCCAAACCTCATGAAACTCTCCAGAATTAAACTAGACACATATAGGATTCGCTAGAATTTAAAATCACTCAATTTGGATAAGAATAGATGCATCAAATCATTTTCCAAAAATACCTATTCTGCAGAAAACGAAAATTCCAGAATTCACAAGGCAAATTCAAAAATCCATATAAAATTCAATTCTTTGAATTTTTGAGCGAAATAAATTTCTAAACACTCCTCAAGAAGTCTACAACAGCATATCTAAAATTTAGCTTCAAACAAAAACCCAAAACATACAAACAATTTTCGGAATACCAGATGGTCAGATTTTTGTACAGTAAACCCTTATATCAAAATCACATCTTTAACCAAATTTTGTTTAGAAAACACATGTATATTCTATCCACACCAAATTATTGAAATCAATCTCCCTATTTTAGTTTTGTTTTTATGAATTTATACAAAATCATAGACAAAACAATCCAAAGAGAGTTCTTTAAACCAATTGAATCATAAATCACCAAAAAAAAGGGAAATATCAAGCTTTACTCACCTCCCATTAGCTCAATCTACCTTTGCTCTTTCCGATCACAGGAATTTGCTCGCCGGCTGCCACTTTTCCAGCCACTTCCGTCGTTCTTTTCTCTCCTCTCTCTCTATTATTTGTTCCATCTTCCTCTCTTTCTCTCGTTCTTCTTTCTCTCTTTTCTTTCTCTCCTTTTCCTTCTCTCTTTTCCTCTCTTTTTTTTTCCTTCTTCTCCGTTTTTCTTACCATTGAATGGTCACTGTTCATCAAAATACCTGAAAATATATTTAGTCCTCATTTATTTCGGATATTTATTTCGGATATTACTGTACTCCCCAAAACGTTGAAATTATTACAATTTACCCCAGAATCACAAAATAAAATTTAATAAAACTCCATTAAAAAAAGTGCAGGGTATTACATACCTGGATCCTGCTCTTCGATTGCTTTTAACATCTCCAAGGGCTTCACGTTATGCCGTAAGATATATTCTTCATGTGACGTAGTTTTGATAGATTCTGTCAAATCCTGAACATCCAGTTTTCCTTCCAAAGCTTCAAGTATCTGCTTGGAATATAATGCCATCAAAAGAGTTATAGGCCAATGTTCAATTCATAGAACTTAATTGAGGGCTAAAAGTAATTATTTAGCACTTGGTTTAAGAACCTGGTGAAAGAATTAAAGTGGCCACATGCCACAATTCGGTTAACACAATTGTTAAGATAAAACAATTACTCAGTTAACATTTGTGCAGTTAAAGGGTGGTTTTAAGGAGCTATAAAACTGGCTGTCTTGATCCTAGATGGAAGGTATGAAGGGCAGTTCCTGAGAGTCATCTGGGTCCCTAGCCTGGCCATTATAAATAGACCATCTTCTTCATCAAAGTATGGCAACATAACATGCATTTTTCAATTGGCATAAGCTAAATCTTTCTCACAAATTATCATCCGGCAATCTGCATTTGATTTCTATCGTCTTGGCATTGGCTTTCTCATAACACTTAAACAACATGACTGGAGGTCAGTGATTTAATTCTGCATTGAGTATATATATATATTTAGTTTTATTTCCACACCTGGCTCATCTTCGGCCGATACTTTGCTGGATAACATAAACAGGCAGCAGCACAATGAACCATCAGAAACATTTCTCTGTTGTCGAATTTCTTCTCCAACTTTGGATCGGTATAAACAACGTTTATTTTGTTGTCTTTCACAGCTTTTGTGAGCATCCTTTTTGCCTAGAAGTTCATAAAAGTCCGTGTTATATTTACTCTGCAAACAATGCAAAATTGACTCCGTTCTTGCACCCTTAATTACCAATGCAGAAATTAAATTAATACCAATCAAATTATTTACACACAAAACTTCAAGTGGGGTAACTTCTATCACACGATTCCTAACAGACTGGAGCTTATGAGACAGAATATGCACCTTTTGAGCCAAGTTTTCAGAATCAGAGGGCTGAATTTTCTTCGTAGGTAGGCACCCAGTAATCAACTCCAGAAGCAGCATTCCAAAGGAGTAGACATCTGCCTTCTCATTTAACTTATTCCCGGAGATGACATAATCTGGATCCATGTAACTGCAGACGGAGAAAATCCATCATGAGAAGTTACAGAGGATTGTTCAAGACAATATAATATATATAAGTTATGAACAACAGAAAACAGTTTTGCAAATATGACATATAAAGCAGTGTATTTTACCCAAAAGTGCCCTTAGCTTCAGTGCTGGTATGAGTTTTATCAACTGAAATGGACCTAGCAAGTCCAAAATCTGCCACCTGAGGAAAAACATGCAAGTCAATTCATTCATCATATATAGAAGCCAACATAAAAAGCACACAGATTTTGATCACTGAAATGAAAATAATTTCAATCTTATCTGCAGTCTGAAACAACCATTACTTTATCAAAATGCAGTACAAACGTATTTAAGCATTATGCAGATATAGATCACGTATCCAGAAAATAATTTCATTTCACGTATGATGTATTTGAAAGTATATACCATAATAATGTGAATCCATTACGAATCATACCTTGGCTTTCCAATTTTCATCCAAAAGAATGTTAGCTGACTTGACATCACGATGCACGATCCTGGGCTTACCAGCTGCTGAGGATATATACATTTACATCAATACCATTTGAAATTTTAAAACAATATCTTACATCTCAAAATTAGCTTAAATTTAAGAAAACAATAATATCGAAAGAACACTCACAGACATCATGCAGATGAGCCAATCCTTTTGCTGTGCCCACCGCAATATTGAATCTTTTTTTCCAGTCCAAAATTTCTTTATCGTTCTCTGAAATGTTGTCAGAGTTAATCTGTCAGACAACAGCATCACAGTTTAAAATGCACAAAATGCAGTGACAATTTCTAAATCCACATTAATAAATCTTGTAATTCCTATATAATATATACGATTATTATTCAGAAGCGAATATATGAATTCAGAAATATTAATCACTAATTTCTATGATTTCAATTTTTTAACCAGCAGTGAGATATCTAATAACAGAAAGAACAAACCATGTAAATGGAAGTACAGGCTTTTGTTCGAAACGAACTCATATACAAGCAGTTTCTCAGTCTCCCAAATGCAGTATCCAACAAGATGTACAAGATATTCGTGGTGGATACTGCTAATGATTTCTATCTCTTTCCGAAATTCTTGCTCCTCCAGTCTCCGTTCAGCTCTTTGCTTTTTTATAGCAACAATTCTTTCATCTTCAAGGACTCCTTCATAGACAATGCCAAAAGCACCTTCACCAAGTACTTTGTCTTCGGAGAAATTATCTGCAGCCTTCTTTAGTTCGTCATAAGTAAATGTTTTCGGCATTGCATGGTCAGAGGGTGGTGGATGCTGAACAGAATATTCATCTAGGGATACAATTAAAAAAAAAAAAAAAAACCAAAAACAAATTAGCAGGAGATGCCCGTTCATATATATGGAATTTAAATATGAACACTTACTTGCTGCAGGAATCTGTTCTTGTGGCCGATGCTGCTGAACTTCACCTAGAGAGATTTAAAAGAGTATTTAAATTGAGTTCATAAGTGAAGATTCACAAAAAAAAAAAAAAAAAAAAAAAACCAAAAACAAATTATCAGGAGATGCCCGTTCATATATATGGAATTTAAATATGAACACTTACTTGCTGCAGGAATCTGTTCTTGCGGCCGATGCTGCTGAACTTCACCTAGAGAGATTAAAAAGAGTATTTAAATTGAGTTCATAAGTGAAGTTTCACCAAAAAAAAAAAAAAAAAAAAATTATCAGGAGATGCCGTTCATATATATGGAATTTAAATCTGAACACTTACTTGCTGTAGGAATCTGTTCTTGTGGCCGATGCTGCGGAAATTCACCTAGAGAGATTAAAAAGAGTATTTAAATTGATTTCATAAGTGAAGTTTCACCAAAAAAAAAAAAAAATATTAGGAGATGCCCATTCATATATACGGAATTTAAATATGAACACTGACTTGCTGCAGGAATCTGTTCTTGTGGCCGATGCTGCTGAACTTCACCTAGAGATATTAAAAAGAGTATTTAAATTGAGTTCGTAAGTTAAGTTTCACAAAAAAAAAAAAAAAAAAACAAATTATCAGGAGATGCCCGTTCATATATATGGAATTTAAATATGAACACTTACTTGCTGCAGGAATCTGTTCTTGTGGCCGATGCTGCTGAACTTCACCTAGAGAGATTAAAAAGAGTATTTAATTTGAGTTCATAAGTGAAGTTTCAACCAAAAAAAAAAAAAAAAAATTTATCAGGAGATGCCCGTTCATACATATGGAATTTAAATATAAACACTTACTTGCTGCAGGAATCTGTTCTTGTGGCCGATGCTGCAGAAATTCACCTAGAGAGATTAAAAAGAGTATTTAAATTGAGTTCATAAGTGAAGTTTCAACAAAAAAACAAAAAAAAAAAAATTTATCAGGAGATGCCCGTTCATATATATGGAATTTAAATATAAACACTTACTTGCTGCAGGAATCTGTTCTTGTGGCCGATGCTGCAGAGATTCACCTAGAGAGATTAAAAAGAGTATTTAAATTGAGTTCACAAGTGAAGTTTCTCATAAGTTCACAAGTTCGTGTCTGGGACTTAAAACTTTCAAATGTTTTCATGTAAAACTGTTATAATTGATTCACTTATGCTTGCTTTAGGTATATAATTATATGAAACTCAAAAGTTAATTCTCGCAGGAAAGGAGAAATATTGACCAAATAAGAAACGTTTATTACCTTTACGGTTTCTCGCTTTGTCCCTGAGTCTTTGTTTTCTACCAAAAATGAGCCAAACAATTACAAGAAGAACAATCACCAAAACTATTAAACCACCCATAATTATTCCAAACGATGCACCGCCTGAGGAAGAACTGAAGCCCTGAGATTGATCTTCAGTTTCAGGTTGCCACCCATCAACTACCTTTGGTGGTGGCGGAGTGTATGACGACATCAATGCTCGAGCACGAGAAGGACGTACTGGAGAACACATGATATTCTTTAAAATTAAGAGAAAAATGAAAATGATAGCTTGACAGTGTTCAACAAGAGAGGTTAGCTAGCTTTGACTATCTTTAATAATCAAATCAATATTTAAAAAAAAAAAAAAAAACTAACCGTTGATTCCGATCTGAATCTTCTTGTTTCGGGCTAAACAAACCAAAGAAACGAAAAGAAGCAGATTAAGAGAAAAATCAAAATTAATAGAGAAAAAAAAAAGAAAGTAGATATCACAAGAGATTACCCATCGATGATATGAAGAAACGAAGCGAGGTTTAAAGCTCAGATTTTAGTTTAGTTTAGTGTCAGGGAGTATGGGCTAATGAGGTGGTCTTTATAGAGAGAAAGCGCGGGAGGTGACGTAATTCGTAGTGACGTACACAAGATGGCAGCCTTCCCATAAATCAGATGGATAAATTTTATCCACATACAATGTTTCCTGGAAAGACAAAAGGAAGTTTCCTTGTTTTGTCGCTGTATCAAGCCAGTTGTATCTGGGTCCTCAGTTAATTTGCACTTTAATTCCATCTTTGCTTCTCGACAATTGTGGTTCTCAAAAATTTAAAGTTAGAATATTTAATGCTCATGGCTGCCATATTGTGAATGTATCCTCAAAGGAAGATAGCACGTACACAATATGTATGCCAGCCAGGAGCAAAAATGTCAAAAAAGGTGGGATAGTTTTAGATGATAAAACTATATTTTATAATTGAAAAGTCCTAGAAATGGTTTGATGGATCGCCCCCTCAAGATTAATATTTAAGATCCTGCATCCACCACTGGCATTCTAGCCTTCTAGGGGAAGTAGGTTCACCCGTGAAATAAGAAATTCAACAATTCTTTTTTTGATTTGACATCTATGGCTAAGAATATATGACAAAGCAAAATCGATTTCCAACATTTGGGATGCTGAGATTGCTGACAAGTGATATCGAAGAAGCAAAAGGTAATTTCATCTGGGCTTCTTAACCACAGTGAAAACCAATTTGCTTTACAAACTGGGTCAGATTCAGACCCCACCTCACCGAACATGATTAACCTTTTAATGAGTTTTCAGCTCTAATTATCTGTCATTGCTTTGCCATTTCAAGTTGTAGTAGAACGCAACAACTTTAAAGCTTCAACTGTTTGAAGTGTTAAGTCCGTGTATAATTATAATTCCATTGATGTGTTAGGATGGTGACAAACTTTGCCTGAAGATTGTGGGGACCAAGCCAGTTGTATGTCGGTCTTGTCGGCGTATCTCCTACGCTAATTATTTGCAAATTGCAATTTATTTCCATCTTTGATGATGATGAGACACTTAAACACAGATATATTTGCAATATCCTGCGCTAATTTGCAATTTAATTCCATCTTTGCTTCTTAACATGTGTTGTTCTAATTTCATTAAACTGTATAGAAACACAAACCAGCCCTCCCCATAAGTAGCACACCATTTTAATAAAGCTAAACCTAAACTTTAATCATAAATCAGACACCTCTAATTAACCTCCCCATCCTCTATTCTTTTTTGGTCCAAGAGAAAAGTCACGTCACCTCTCACGCTCTCTCCCCATACGTAACCCATAATTATTCCAAACGATGCACCGCCTTAGTACGAACTCAAGCCCTGAGATTGATCTTCAGTTTCTGGTTGCCATCCATCAACTACCTCTGGCGGTGGCGGAGTGTATGATGACATCAATGCTCGAGCACGAGAAGGACGTACTGGAGAACACATGATATTCTTTAAAATTAAGAGAACGGAAAGAGAAAAATGAAAATGATAGTTTGACTGTGTTCAATCACTAACAGCAACAAGAGAGGTTAGCTAGCTTTAAGCTTGATCCAAGCGTGCGTATTAAGTGAAAGACTTCAGTTAATGACACAGTAGTTTCTTTAATCTCTAACTTTGAAGAATTTTTTTTTTTTTTTTTTTTTTAAAGATTTTTCTCAAAGTTATCTTTACCTGAAAATTAAAACACGTTATTTCATGTGTGTTGCTTTTGCTTTTTGACAAGTAATATATATATTGCATTACAAATATAGAGCTGATAAAATATTTTTATTTTGTAAAAACAGTTAATTTTTTTAGCTTAAGAAATCATTTTCAAATAAATAAAAAATTTAAACTAGATTTAACTAACACTATTCTTCGTATTAATTATCTTTAATAATCAAATTAATATTTTAAAAAAAAAAACTAACCCTTGTTTCCGATCTTAATCTTCTTGTTTCGGGCTGGACAAATCAAAGAAACGAAAAGAAGCACATTAAGAGAAAAATCAAAATTAATAGAAAAAAAAAAAAAGAAATTAAATATCACAAGAGATTACCCATCGATGATATGAAGAAATGAAGCGTGGTTTAAAGCTCAGATTTTAGTTTAGTTTAGTGTTAGGGAGTGGGGCTAATTAGGGGGTTATTTATAGAGAGAGAGCGTGAGAGGTCACGTAATTCGTAGTTAGGTACACAAGATGGCAGCCTTCCTATAAATCAGATGATATCTGACGTACCAAGAACAGATGGACAAATTTTATAGGAATATCCACATGCAGTGTTTCCTCAAAGGAAGCTTCTTTGAGCAGTTTGTTTTATTATTTTTGTAATTTCCAATCCCTATCTTATCCAAAATACATATTTATTTTTATATTTTTAAAATCCAATATTATTCTATTCAACTATTTTTAAACTCTTTAGATTTATTAATTTAACTAAATACCCTAAAAAAAGTTTTATAAATTAACAAAAATACTCTCCCATCCACCCAAATTTGTCAGATTCCAGCCACTACCGATTGGATCTGATTGATAGTACACCAATCTAGCATTTTTCAGCTAGATCCACTATTGATCTAGCCAAAAAGATCAGATCTATTGCCAAAAATCTAGCCGTAGCTGATTATCAACGACGATCATAGATATGACCATTGTTGAAGACCAAATGTGGTCAGATCGGACCTTTTCTGGCCAAATCCATAATGGATCTGACCGAAAAAGGCTATATCGATGCACAACCGGCCAAATCCAGCTGGTCGTGCCCCATTACAACGACATTCGACCACCCTCCAGTGGTGGTGGCCAGCTGTCAGCATTTAATGGGTGGGTGAGGGTGTTTTTGTTAATTTTTAATGTTTTATTATATGGGTATTTAGCTAAATTAACAAACCTATGAGTGTTTTTATTAAGTTTTAAATCCTACCTCCTAATAACCACCCAACTCAACTTTTCAAAAATACTACAAATAATAAACCAAACACAACTTTTGTTTTGTCTTTGCACCAAGCCAATTGTATGTTGGTCTTGTAGACATATCCTACATTAATTTGTAATTTAATTATGTTATGCCTAAAAAATCGGGCTGGCATAAGCTGATATTAATAAGTAGCAATCAAAGTTGCATGATGAATGAATTGACTTACATGTTTTTCCTCAGGTGGCAGGTTTTGGACTTGGTACTTGCCTTTTGATAAAGTAATGGTTATTTCAGCACTGAAGTTGAGGGCTCTTTTGGGTAAAATACACTGCTTTATATGTCATATTTGCAAAACTGTTTTCTGTTGTTCATAACTTATACCTTTTATACTGTCTTGGACAATCCTCTGTAACTTCTAATGATGGATTTTCTCCCAACGCAGTTACATAGATCTAGATTTTTTCACCACCGGGAAGTTAAAATGAGAAAGCAGATGTCTACGCCTTTGGAATGCTGCTTCTGGAGTTGATTACTGGATGCCTACCTGTGAATAAAATTCAGCCCTCTGATCCTGAAAACTTGGCTGTCAAGGTGCATATTCTGTCTCAACAGCTCCAGTCTGTTAGGAATCGTGTGATAGAAGTTACCCCACTTGCAGCTTTGTGTGTAAATAATTTGATTGATATTTATTTAGCGTCTGCATTGGTAATTACGGGTGCAAGAGTGGGGGAATTTTGCATTGTTTGCAGAGTAAATATAACACGGACTTTTATGAACTTTTAGGCAAAACCGATGCTCACAGAAGCTGTGAAAGACAACAACATAAACGTTGTTTATACAGATCCAAAGTTACGGAAATTCGACAAGAGCGAACTGTTTCGGATGGTTCATTGTGCTGCTGCCTGTGTATGTTATCCAGAAAGGAATCGGCCGCAGATGAGCCAGGTACTTAAATCAAGTGCTAAATAATTACTTGTAGCTCTCAATTAAGTTTCATGAATTGAAAACTGGCTTATAACTCTTTTTGATTGCTTTATATTCCAAGCAGATACTTAAAGCTCTGGAAGGAAAACTGGATGTGAAGAAGGTTCCGACGGAAAACATCAAAACAATGTTCACTGCAGAACATAGCCCATGGGACAGCAAGAAACTCTTGGAGACGTTAGAAGCTCTAGAGGATCCTGCCAGCTCGATCGGTTAATGAAGGCTAGAAAACATAGTATTTTGAACATCAATCAAATGATTTTACACTTTAATTAATCATTTACTTTCGCGAAATTATCAGATTCTTCTCTTGAGAAAAAGTTTGTTAAAGACCTGTGACAAAAACAAAACTTCAACCACAAACATTTATCGGTGTTCAGTTCTTCCTAAATTTTGGATTTGAATTTGTTTGATGCTATTATATGAACATAATGTATAAAGCTGGATTCGTTCCATATTGTGTAGCTATATTTGAAATAGGTTGCTGGTAATTAAATGTTAGATGTTTGATTTTTATTTTTTTTAATTAGAAAAAGAAAACTGAGGAGTCTCCTATTTTATTTAACTAAGTCAAACAAAGTTAAATGATATTATTTTTTCATTTGGATTCCTTTTAATTACGAACCTCTAATTTCTTATAGTTAAAAGTAATAAATTAAGTTGAGTGATGTCTGGTCAATATACAGTAGAGAAAATTTATTTTGTTTGGTTGCATTGCATGCACAGACTTGGACAAATTGGCTTGGAGTCTCTATTGCTTAGCTGCCTGCCTCTCGTCGTCCTCTCTCATCATTCAATGAGACATTTTTACGTTCTCCATTTCTGAAAACAGTAGCTTACCATAAATTTAACCCTGCTGTTAATATTAAAGGGTATGAATTCAAATCAATAATTAAATACTCAACTACCACGTATCACTCCCACCCAACTGGGAAAAAACCCTAAAAACTTGTGATCCATCTGTGCATGCATGCGTGAATTAAACAAGGGGTAATGTATAATATAATTAACCCTGTACTTTGTGATTGAATACAATTAATGTTTAAAAGTGTTTGATAAAATTTTCCTGCTGGTCTTGAATCTGGTTGCTCCATCAGAATATTCTCTTCCAAATCACCATATAAAAAGACTATTTTTACATCCAATTACTCCAATTCCAGATTGAACTGTACAACTAGAGAAATCAGAATTCTGATTGATGCATGCTTTACAACTGGGGAGAATATTCATTATAGTCTATGCCCTCTACTTGTGTGAATCCTTTTGCAACCAACCTAGCCTCTAGGTGATTCTTTTGAAGTTAGGCCTGGTTTCTTTTTGAAGATCCACTTGCACTTAACCACCCTGTAATTTTCTGGTTTGTCAACTAGGGTCCAGGTATTGTTTTTCATTAAGGAGCTAAATCCATCCTCGATTGCCTTCTTCCATTCTGATTTTTCAGGTCCTAATATAGCTTCCTGAAAGGTTTTAGGCTCATCATTCAGCTCTTCTTCTTCCTAAAGAGCATAGGCTACTAGGTCTGCATATCCTAGTCAGTTGGGAGGTTTAATGACTCTTCTGGTTCTATCCCTAGATAGTTGATAGTTTGTCAAGTCTGGCTCCTGTTCCCCTTGTTCCCCTTGCTCACCAAATTCATTTGTATCAAGATTCTCCACTGTCTCTTCTGCTCCACCTTGATGATTAGAAACAGCATCCTGAATTTCCAACTCTAGGTGATATGATCCTGAGGCACTGTTAACTGGTTTTCCAGGTTCATATTCCAGTCCAGGAAGGACCTCTACCCTAGCTAAAAACCACATCCCTACTGATTATACATTTATTAGTTTCTAGATTCCAGAACTTATAACCTTTTACTCCCTCTGGATATCCAAGAAACAGGCACTACATTGCTCTAGGTTTTAGTTTATCATCCTTTACATGAACATAAGATAGACACCCGAAAACTCTTAAGTTGTCCGGTTTTATAGGGCATCCAATCCATTTTTCTAAGGCACCTTGAAACCTATGGCAGAGAAGGGGGTTTTATTAATCAAATACACCACAATATGTGTAGCTTCTGCCCATAATTTTACAAGTAGTTTAGAGTTTGACAGGATGCTCCTAACTTTGTCTAAGATTGTCCTATTCATTCTTTCATAGAGGCCATTTTGTTGTGGGGTATTTCTAACAATTTTGTGCCTAACAATTCCATGGTTTTTGTAGAAACTATTAAATTCATCATTCACAAACTCAAGACCATTGTCACTCCTAAGCCTTTTAAGTTTCTTCCTAAATTGAGTTTCAACCATTGTTTTCCATTCTTTAAACCTAAGGAATGCCTCATCTTTTGTCTTAAGGAAGTATATCCAGATATGCCTAGAATAGTCATCTACAAAGCTAATGAAATACCTGCAGCCCCCTAGTGAGTAGTGTCTAACTGGTCCCCATACATCTGAGTGAACATACTCAAGTGGTGAACTTGAGTAATGTTTACCAGATTCAAATTTGACATTGCATATCTTGCCAAAAATACAGTGTTCACAGAAGGTTAAATTTCCAGTTTTGTCCACTCCTAACAAATTCTGCTTACTCAATTCATCTAACCCTCTTTCACTAACATGTGCCAACCTTTGATGCCACAATAAGGTTTTGTCTTGTGTTACTAGAGACCCTACAGCAGCTATGCCATAATCAGTCCTACCCTTTAACACATAAAGGCCATTTCTCTTTTCACCTTTCATCACTACTAGTGATCCTTTCATCACACTAAGACTTCCATTCGAAGCCTTGTAACTCAGTCCTATTGAGTCTAGAGTACCTAGTGATATTAGATTCCTTTTGAGGTTAGGAATATATCTTACGTCTGTGAGGGTTTTGGTTAGGCCATTGTGGAGGCTTAGTTTAACAATACCTATGCCCTTAATGCAACATACTGCATTATTTCCTATCACAACTTTTCCTCCATCTAGAGTTTGAAAAGAACTAAACCACTCTCTATTAGGTGTCATGTGATAGGTACATTCCATTCCTCACTATTTCTACCTTCAAAGATGACTAATACCTCTGAACTTTCATAACCCTCAGACACAACACCAGCACTGCCTTCCTCTTCCTCCTTTTCATACTTCTTCTTACCCTTTCTCTCAGGACAATCTCTCCTAAGATGGCCTTCCTTGTGACAGAAGAAGCACTTCTATTTCCTAGTTTTGGACTTAGATCTATTCTTATTGTGTCCCCCCTTTTTTCCAGTTCCACTTCTCTGATCTACCCCTTACCGTGAGACCTTCCCCATCACTGCCTAATTTCATTTTATTCTCACTATCCTTAGCTGTAATGGCTTCTACACTTCTTCTAATTTTAGGGTATGCCTACCATATTTTAAGGTTTCTACAAAATTAGAGTAGGGTTTTGGTAGGGAATTTAGAAGAATTACAGCCTAGTCCTCATCATCAATCTCTACTGATATGCTTTCTAAATCATGTATAAGTTTCAGAAATTCATCCTTATTGTCTTTTATAGTTTTCTGCTCATCCATTTTAAACCCAAACAATCTTTGTTTTAAAAACAGTCTGTTAGGGACAGCTTTAGATTGATATAGAGAGTCTAACCTATTCCAAATCTCAGTAGCAGTTTTCTCCTTCTTCAATTGTCGAAGGACTTTGTCACCCAGTCCTAAGATCAAGGAGCTTTTTGCTTTGTTGAGAACATCCTGCTTCTCAACTTCAATCATGGTGTCAGGCAATCTAGATTCCCCTTTCAATGCTAGGGCTAGTCCTTCTTTAATCAGCACAACTTCCATTTTCATCTTCCAAAGTCCAAAATCATTGTCCCCTGTAAACTTTTCGAGTTCAAATTTAGTGGACATGTTTTGGTATGAAATTTGTAACGACAGAAAAGGAATCACAGATAACCCTAATCAGGACTCAAACTAGGCTCTGATACCAATTTGTAGTAACAACTAGGGTTATCAACTATACTGATTTCAATCCAATCAATCAATGAACAAAATCAAGAATCAACTTATACAGTATAATAAGCAATCAATTTATAGATTAATAAAAGCAAGAAAAATTGAATAAAAATGACACATAGGGATTTATAGTGGTTCGGCTAGGCATCCTACATCCACTCTTCAAGGCACACTTTAGGGTATTTCATTCATCAAGAGAACAATGTTACAGAGAGTATTTAACAAGCAAAATATAGGAAAGAACACACCCGATTAAGCCTTTAACTGCTCTACTTCTTCTCACACATATTGGTCTGATTTTATACACATCAAGGCTCCGTTGATCAATCACTAGCTGTCCAATAAGATCATAAAACCGTTGGAGAAAGCAAGCACTAGAATCTTCTGCCATAATCGAAGACCTAGGGCTAACACGGGACTAGAAAGAGAGAGGAGCTGTGAAGAATTTGTTACAAAAGAATGAGAGTCGAGCGCCAGATAGGGCACTTAAACTTGATAACCAAAACGACATCACACAGGAAAAATAAAACACTACTTGCTTTGACCAATATTGACTCCAGCGTGTCAATTGCAAGCCACATCATCACAGAACGGAAAGAGAAAAATGAAAATGATAGTTTGACTGTGTTCAACAAGAGAGGTTACCTAGCTTTAAGCTTGGTCCAAGCATGCATATTAAGTTAAGCGAAAGACTTCGGTCAATGACACGGTAATTTCTTTAATCTTTAACTTTGGAGATTTTTTTTTTTTAAGATTTTTCTCAAAGTTATCTTTACCTGAAAATTAAAACATGTTATTTTATTGAATAATATTATCTGCACTAACCCACACCCTATCTGATCAAGATAACGACGTGTGACACCTCTCTTATTGCCACGCGCCTTCCTCCAAAAACTAAAAAAAAAAAAATTTCAAAATTTTAATTGTTAGTACTTGGGTTAGTATGATTAATTTGATTAGTGCTGATAGTATTACTCATTTTTTTTATTACAAAATTTGGCTCTGTAGGGAACAACGGAGAGGACAGTACATCTGGATCCAGCCACTTTTTGGGTGGGCCATGGCCCACCCTCAAATTTTTTTTTTTAATATTAATATGTAAATTTATATATTTTGGCCCACCCTAAAAAATATATTAATGGATAAAAATAGTAATGTATAATAAATTTTTATTTTGGCCCACCCTAAAAGAAATTCCTGGATCCGCTACTGTCTGGATCCAATATATTTGAGGAATTTAATCAGATCCGAGTGATTATATACGCTGAATAGCAGTTATAACCAATCTGCCTTGCCTAATTAAGTCCATAAACCAGCTTCCTCGGAAAATTATATTATAGTATTTATTAATCCAATGATATTAAACTGGTTGGTGTTGTTTGTTTCTTTTTTTCCTTATAATATTTTTCTTATATTTTTATTTTGTAAAAACAGTTAATTTTTTTAGTTTAAGAAATTTTTTTCAAATAAATAAATAAAAATTAAACTAGATTTAACTAAAATTCTTCTTCATATTAATTATCTTTATTAATCAAATCAATAGTTAAAAAAAAAAAATAACCATTGATTCTGATCTTAATCTTCTTGTCTCTGGCTGAACAATTCAAAGAAACGAAAAGAAGAACATTAAGAGAAAAATCAAAATTAATAGAAAAAAAAAAAGAAATTAAATTTCACAAGAGATTACCCATCTATGATATGAAGAAATGAAGCGAGGTTTAAAGCTCAGATTTTAGTTTAGTTTAGTGTTAAGAGAATAAGGGCTAATTAGGGGTTATTTATAGGAAGAGAGCGTGAGAGGTGACGTGACTTTTTTCTTGGACAAAAAAGAATAGAGGATGGGAGGTTAATTAGAGGCGTCTGATATATATGATAAAAGTTAGGTTTAGCATTTTAGCTTTATTAAAACGGTGTGCTACTTATGTGGAGGGCTGGTTTGTGTTCCTATACAGTTTAATGAAATTAGCTTAGTTCAATTAATGGTACTGGAATGTAATGGTTTTACATAAATTAGAACCACACATTTTGAGAAGCAAAGATGGAATTAAATTATAATGTTATTATGGTAGGTGGTCCAAAGGTTTGAACCCAAGAACTTAAAGAAGGGAGCAAACCTCCTTAATTGCCCGACCAATCCCTTGAGGTTAAAAGTTCTTTTTCTCTCTACAAATAAAGATTGACCTCAAGACGATGGAAAAGCTTCTAATAATAGCACCTTTCTCTATAGCAATAATGCTATGGATACCGACACTTTGTACTGAAATGTTAAACCGAACGATATGTCACCTAAGTCAGATGAGCCACGTAGCACGTTAAAGAATATTTCACGAGTGAACAATCGTCCATTTTTATTGGATTGTCGTTCATTTGAAATGGACTCCCATCCATATTATATTGACGGGAGTCCATTTACTATAGACGAGAGTCTATCTATAAGGACACCCGTTCATAGTTTAAATTAAAAAAATTTGATAAGAAAAATCATAGATGTCTATCCATTATTTAAATTAAAAACAAAAGTAATGGACGAGCATCCCCCTTAGATGGACGCCCGTCCATTTTTGTCCATTAAATAGGGACTCTGCTCTACAATAGAATCACCTCTTTCCCGCAATATTCTCAGCATAGATGCCATTAAATAGGCACTTATATTGAGAACATTGCATTGAATAGCAGAGTCCCTATTTAATGGCACATGTTTCTTTACTTTATTTTCCATGGCAGATGGTGGACCACTTGACTGCATTGATGTATGCATGGCACCGGTTTCTTTACTTTATTTTTTTATTGCAGATATGGCACTTTGACTGCATTGATGTATGCAGTTCAAGTGATGAACTTACTTAAAGACACTTATATTGAGAACATTGTGGGAAAGAGGAGATTATGTTCTAGAGCAGAGTCCCTATTTAATGGACAGAAATGGACGATCGTCCATCTAAGAGGGACATCTGTCCATCACTTTTGTTTTTAATTTAAACAATGGACACTTGTATGGATGGACGTCCATAATTTTTGTTATTAAATTTTTTTATTTTAAACTATGAATAGACATCCTTATAGGTGGACTCTCATCCAATAAAAATGGATGTTCATTCGTAAAATATTTCTTAACGTGCTATGTGACTCGTCTGACTCAAGTGACGCAACGTTTAGTTTAATATTTCAGTGCAAAGCGCCGGTGTCCGTAACATTATTATTCTGTATAGAGTCTCTTTTCACAACTATGTATTTAATGCATCTTTTCAGCTCTTCTTCTTATTTATTAATTTATATTTATTTTTTAATTTGTATCTGTGTAGGTTAGACTTAACACTTCAAACAGTTGAAGCTTTAAAGTTGTTGCGCGCTACTACAACTTGAAGTGGCAAAGCAATGACAGATCATTTTTCCAATGCTATTGATCATAATGAGACACTTAAACACAGATAATTAGAGCTGAAAATTCATTAAAAGGTTAATCATGTTAGGTGAGATGGGGTCTGAGTCTGACCCAGTTTGTAAAGCAAATTGGTTTTCATTGAGGTCAAGAAGCCCAGATGAAATTAGCTTTCGCTTCTTCGATATGATCACTTGTAAGCATCCCAAGTGTTGGAAATTGATTTTGCTCTGTCATATATTCTTAGCCATAGATGTGGAATAACAAAAAGAAGGCTAGAATGCCAGTGGTGGCATCCCAAGTGCTGGAAATTGACTTTGCTCTGTCATATATATATTCTTAGCCATAGATGTGGAATAAAAAAAAGAAGGCTAGAATGCCAGTGGTGGCATCCCAAGTGTTGGAAATTGATTCTGCTCTGTCATTTATTATTAGCCATAGATGTGGAATCAAAAAAAGAAAGCTAGAATGCCAGTGGTGGATGCAGGATATTAAATATTAGAACCGACAAAGAAATTACGTGTTTTAATTTTCAGGTAAAGATATAACTTTGAGAAAAATCTTTTAAAAAAAAACCTTCAAAGTTAAAGATTGAAGAAATTACTGTGTCACTGCTGAAGTCTTCCGCTTTACTTAATATGCATGCTTGGATCAAGCTTAAAGCTAGCTAACCTCTTGTTGAACACTGTCAAGCTATCATTTTCATTTTTCTCTTAATTTTAAAGAATATCATGTGTTCTCCGGTACGTCCTTCTCGTGCCCGAGCATTGATGTCGTCATACACTCCGCCACCACCAACCACCAAAGGTAGTTGATGGGTGGCAACCTAAAACTGAAGATCAATCTCAGGGCTTCAGTTCTTCCTCAGGCGGTGCATCGTTTGGAATAATTATGGGTGGTTTAATAGTTTTGGCGATTGTTCTTCTTGTAATTGTTTGGCTCATTTTTTTATACAAAACAAAGACTCAGGGACAAAGAGAGAAACCCTAAAGGTAATAAACGTTTCATATTTAGTCAACATGTCTCCTTTCCTGCGAGAATTAACTTTTGAGTTTCATATCATTATATACCTAAAGCAAGCATAAGTGAATAAATTATAACAGTTTTATACAAAAAAATCTGAAAGTTTTAAGTCCTAGGTGCATGAACTTGTGAGCTTATGAGAAACTTCAATTATGAACTCAGTTTAAATACTCAATTTAAACAATTTTTTGTTTTTGTTTTTCTGTTTTTTTGTCTCTCTAGTTGGACCTTCTGCTGGAAATACAGAGAATCCACCACCCACTAGCCGTGTAATGCCGAAAACATTTACTTATGATAAACTAAGGGCGGCTACAAAAAATTTCTCCGAAGAGAGATTTCTTGGTGAAGTTGGTTTTGGCAAAATCTATAAAGGATTCCTTGAAGATGGGAAAATTGTTGCTCTAAAACAGCAAATAGCTGAACGGGAACGGGGGAATCGACAATTTTTGAAAGAGATATTAATCATTAGCGGTATCCACCACAAACATCTCGCACATCTTTTTGGATACTGCATTTCGGAGACTCAGAAACTGCTTGTAAATGACTTCGTTCCGAACAAAAGCCTGCACTTCCATTTACATGGTATGTCCTTTCTGTGATTAGATCTCACTGATGGTTAAAAATTTGAAATTAGAGAAATTGGTGATCAATATTTCTGAATTTACTCGCTTCTGAATAATAGTAGTATATATTATATGGGAATTACAGGATTTATTGATGTGGATTTAGAAATGTCACAGCATTTTGTGCGTTTTAAACTATGATACTATTGTCTCATCAGATTATGATAACATTTGAGAGAACAATAAAGAAATTTTGGACTGGAAAAAAAGATTCAATATTGCGGTAGGCACAGCAAAAGGATTGGTTCATCTGCATGATGGCTGTGAGTATTCTTTTGATAGTAATGTTTTCTTAAATTTAAGCGAATTTTGAGATGTAAGATATTGTTTTGAAATTTCAAATGGTATGATGTAAATGTATCTATCCTCAGCAGCTGGTAAGCCCAGGATCGTGCATTGTGATATTATCTCAGCTAACATTATTTTGGATGAAAAATGGGAAGCCAAGGTATGATTTGTACAGCCGACTGCTTGAATATTTTTTCACTGCCTTTTGATAAAGTAATGGTTATTTCAGACTGCAGATAAAGATTGAAATTATTTTCACTTCAGTGCTCAACATCTGTGCCAACGAATGAATTGAGTTGCATGTTTTTCCTCAGGTGGCAGGTTTTGGACTTGTTACGTCCATTTTAGCTGATGAAACTCGTATCAGCACTAAAGTTGAGGGCTCTTTTGGGTAAAATACACTGCTTTATATGTCATATTCGCAAAATTTATTTCTGTTGTTCATAACTTATACCTATTATCTTGTCTTGAACAATCCTCTGTAACTTCTAATGATGGATTTTCTTCCAATGCAGTTACATAGATCCAGAGTTTTTCCCCACCGGGAAGTTAAATGAGAAGGTAGATGTCTACGCCTTTGGAATGCTGCTTCTGGAATTGATTACTGGATGCCTACCTGTGAATAAAATTCAGCCCTCTGATCCTGAAAACTTGGCTGTCAAGGTGCATATTCTGTCTCAGCAGCTCTAGTCTGTTAGCAATCGTGTGATAGAAGTTACCCCACTTGCAGTTTTGTGTGTAAATAATTTGATTGATATTAATTTAGTTTCTGCATTGGTAATTACGGGTGCAATAGTGGAGTGAATTTTGCATTGTTTGCAGAGTAAATATAAGACTTTTATGACTTTTAGGCAAAACCGATGCTCACAGAAGCTGTGAAAGACAACAACATAAACGTTGTTTATACCGATCCAATGTTAGGGAAATTCGACAAGAGCGAAATGCTTGGGATGGTTCACTGTGCTGCTGCCTGTGTAT
This sequence comes from Pistacia atlantica, assembly GCA_026229545.1. Classification (NCBI taxonomy): domain Eukaryota; kingdom Viridiplantae; phylum Streptophyta; class Magnoliopsida; order Sapindales; family Anacardiaceae; genus Pistacia; species Pistacia atlantica. The sequence goes on along the minus strand of CM047910.1, from coordinate 10,414,365 downwards.
GTTATCCAGCAAGGGATCGGCCGCAGATGAGCCAGGTACTTAAACCAAGTGCTAAATAATTACTTTTAGCTCTCAATTAAGTTTTATGAATTGAACACCGGCTTATAACTCTTTTGATTGCATTATATTCCAAGCAGATACTTGAAGCTCTGGAAGGAAAACTGGATGTGAAGGTTCTGACAGAAAACATCAAAACAATGTTCACTGCAGAACATAGCCCATGGGAAGGAAGAAACTCCTTGGAGATTTTAGAAGCTCTGGTGGATCCTGCTAGCTCGATCGGTTAATGAAGGCCAGAAAACTTTAATTAATCATTTACTCTCGCGAAATTATCAGATTCTTCTCTTGAGAACAAATTTGTTAAAGACCTGTGACAAAAACAAACCTTCAACCACAAACATTTATCGGTGTTCAGGTCTTCCTAAATTTTGGATTTGAATTTGTTTGATGCTATTATATGAACATAATGTATAAAGCTGGATTCGTTCCATACTGTTTAGCTGGATTTGAAATAGGTTGCTGGTAATTAAATGTTAGATGTTTGATTTTTTTTTTCTTTAATTAAAAAAGAAAACCGAGGAATCTCCTATTTTATTTAACTAAGTCAAACAAAGTTAAATGATATTATTATTTCATCTGGATTTTTTTAATTACCAACCTCTAATTTCTAATAAATTAAGTTGAGTGATGTCTGATCAATATACAGTAGAGAAAATTTATTTTGTTTGGTGGCATTGCATGCATAGACGTGGACAAATTGGCTTGGAGTCTCTATTGCTTAGCTGCCAGCCTCTCGTCATTCAATGAGACATTTTTACGTTCTCCATTTCTGAAAACAGTAGCTTATGCAGAATTTTAACCCTGCTGTTAATATTAAAGGGTATGAATTCAAATCAATAATTAAATACTCAACTACCACATATCACTCCCACCCAACTGGGAAAAAACCCTAAAAACTTGTGATCCATCTGTGCATGCATGCCAACATGCGTGAATTAAACAAGGGGTAATATATAATATAATTAACCCTGTTCTTTGTGATTGAATACAATTTCTGTTTAAAAGTGTTTGATAAAATGTTCCTTTAATTTCTTGTAATATCATCAAAGCTACTTCCAAAACTCTCTGGTAAGTCACTCCTAATTTCTCGATATGTCGTATGAATATCCTCCACCATATGATACAACGCCAGCTGACGATGTTCCTCCACCACGATTTTATCGTCCAAAAGTTCCACCGCCACAACGATAATATGAAGAAATTGCTACGTCGTACTGGAATGAAGTAACGTTTGGATCCCACAGGGCAGGGAATATGAGTGGAGAATCATTGGATAGAATAATTCTGGGTGGAGTTGCACTGGCTGGTTTGTGAAAAATCTGCAGAGGCGCAGTCTTTATATAATATGTTTGATGATAAAATACAACGAAGAAGATGAGTTATATACAGGTTTACAAGAGAATAATAAAATACCCTACACATTATTATCAAAAACTCCCCCGCAATTGAAGCAGGAGATCACAAAGTTGCAATTGGAGATAGAGGGACTGAAAATGCTCACGAGAAGGTCAGCATGTTGAGAGGCCGTGGAAACATGTTGAAGACGTAGAGCACTGCGGGTAACAAACTCACGAATAAAGTGGAGGTTAATGTCAATATGCCGAGTATGAGCATAAAGACCGAGTTCAGGGCCCTTATGACCGAGTTCCTCTACATGCTGATTGTCAAAAAGTAATAACGGAGAAGAAGACAAAGGTAGGCCTAGCTCCCGGAGAAGAAAGCAAAACCACCGCACATCAAAGAGGAGGATCCAGCTAGCTCGAATATCAGTAATGAAGGCCAGAAAACATAGTATTTTGAACATCAATCAAATGATTTTACAATTTTAATTAGCCATTTTCTTTCGCGAATTTATCAGACTCTTCTCTTGAGATAGAGTTGTTAAAACTTAGTCTTTAATTTACAAGCTTGTTCAAAAAAATTTAAGACAGGAAAAAGAAATCTAATTCTGCAACAGCCATTGCTCTTCAACTGATTAAAAACATTTTTGCAGATATGGATCAAGTGCCCAGAAAATCATTACACATAGGATATTTTTTAATTTCTTCCATGAAAATGGGAAAACATGAAATCTATTTAAAATACTACCTTTGCCTCAAAGCTATTGTCAACAAGGATATTAGCAGACTTGATATCACAATTGACGTCGCGAGAACCCCAATTTTGGCGAAGTTGAAAACCCCACTATGAATGCCAATTATGGTGAGGTTAGAATAAACCTCACTATGACAAGAATAGCCAAAAAGCCCACCTTGGTTGGCTAAGCCAAGGATAACTAAAAGAAACCTCAAAGAGGAAGAGAAAAGTAAGTGCTTTAACTCAAATATTTTGATAATAATAATGAATGATTACAAGGGATAAAGCAAGGCTTTATTTATAGCATTCCAAGTGAAAAAGGTAAACATCTCTTTCCCATGTGGGACAAAAAGTCAATACAATTAAAATGTCTTTCCCATGTCTTTTTTTTTTTTTTTCTTTTTTGTCTTATGCTCCGGCATTATTCTCCCGGGGTTGGAAGAGACTTGTCATCGAGTTCCACGGCTTCATCATATTCTCCGTAGTAAGGAGATAGATCAGTAACATTGAAAGTAGCAGAGACTTCATAATCTCCAGGGAGCTCAATCTTGTAAGCGTTATCATTGATACGTTTCAAAATTCGAAATGGTCCATCAGCTCGAGGAGACAACTTCATACGTGACTTAGGGAAACGCTCCTTCCTTAGATGAATCCACACTAAGTCTCCTTCCTTGAATTTAGCTGGTCTTCTATGCTTGTTGGCTTGTTGCTGATACTTAGCATTCTGACGAAGAATCTTCTCTCGAACCTCTTCATGAAGCTTCTTGATCTGTTCGGCACGCCTATCAGCATCAACACTGAATTCACGGGTAGTGGGTAATGGCGAAAGGTCTAAGGGGACATTTGCCATATACTACTTCAAAGGGACACTTTCCTGTGGTTTGGCTTACAGAACTATTGTAAGAGAATTCTGATTGGGCTAATACAAGATCCCATTGGCGAATGTGTTTCCCCACAAAGCTTCGCAAGAGATTTCTCAAACTTCTATTGACTACTTCAGTTTGACCATCAGTCTGAGGGTGGCTAGCTGAGCTGAACTGTAAGTGCGTTCCCATTTTTCTCCACAAGGTCCTCCAGAAATGACTCATGAACTTGACATCTCGATCTGAGGTGACAGTCTTTGGAATTCCATGAAGACGTACAATCTCTTTGAAGTATAGATCAACAATGTGAGAAGCATCATCAGTTTTGTGACGTGGCACAAAGTGGGCCATTTTAGAAAACCTATCAATGACTACCATCACAACATCTTTTTGCCTTTGTGTCCTAGGCAAACCCATAACAAAATCCATGCTCACATCTTCCCAAGGAGCTTCGGGAATGGGCAAGGGTCTATATGTACCAGTATTTTGACTTCCAAGCTTGGTAATGTGGTAAATGCGACACTTTTGGACATGCCGGATAACATCTCGTTCCATCTTAGGCCAATAAAATTTTTCCTTTACAAGAGCTAAAGTTTTGTCCCTACCAAAGTACCCAGCTAATTCGCCATTATGAGCTTCCCAAAGGATAGACTGACGTAGAGAACACTGGGGAATACATAGTTGGTTGCCCTTAAAAAGATACCCGTCTTGGTGATGAAATTGCTTGTACGACTGCAAAGAACTAGACTTCTAGATGTTACCAAAGTCAGGATCTTCTTCATATAATTCTTTCACAACTTCAAAACCAACAACCTTCAACTGTAAGGTGGAAAGTAAAGTATGACGATGACTTAATGCATCGGCCACCTTATTTTGTACACCTGATTTGTGTTTGAGAAGAAATGGAAAGGCTTGAAGAAACACACTCCAATCTGCATGACGGCGATTGAGTTTCTGTTGGGAGTTGAGGTGCTTGAGGGCTTCATGATCAGAGTATAGGATGAATTCTTTTGACAGCAAGTAGTGGCTCCAATGGTTCAAGGCCTGAACAATGGCGTAAAACTCCTTATCATAGGTAAAGTACTTCAACTTTACATCATTAAGTTTCTCACTGAAGAATGCAAGTGGTTGCCCTTCTTGAGAAAGTACAGCGCCAATACCGACATTGGAGGCATCACACTCAACTTCAAACACTAAATCAAAGTTAGGTAGGGCAAGCATAGGAGCCGTAGTGAGCCTTTCTTTCAATTCTTCAAAGCTCTATTGTGCCTTGGCGTTCCATGTAAAACTGTCTCCCTTGAGGCATTCAGTGAGTGGGGCAGCAATAGAGCTGAAATTTCTAATAAAACGCCGATAAAAAGAGGCCAAATCATGAAAGCTTCGCACATCATGAAGGGTTTTCGGAGTGGACCAACTGATAACAGCTTCAACTTTGCTCTGGTCCACTTCAATTCCTTGGCTGGACACAACATACCCCAGAAAGACAACCTTGTTTGTTAAAAACTCACATTTCTTCAAGTTGACAAAGAGTTTTTGCTTCCTGAGCACTTCAAGGATCTGTCGTAAATGCTCTAGATGGTCTTCAGGGTTTCGGCTATATACCAAAATATCATTGAAATATACCACAACAAACTGTCCAATGAAAGGGCAAAAAACCTGATTCATGAGACGCATAAAGGTGCTAGGTGCATTGGAGAGTCCAAAAGGCATGACTATCCATTCATATAGCCCATTACGAGTTTTAAATGCAGTCTTCCATTCATCCCCAACCCGCATTCGAATTTGATGATAGCCACTTCGTAGGTCTATCTTGGAAAAAACGGTGGCTCCATGCAACTGATCCAGCAAGTCATCAAGCCGAGGAATGGGGAAACGATACTTGATAGTAATCTTGTTCACAGCACGACTATCGATGCACATACGCCAAGTCCCATCTTTCTTTGGAACTAGTCAAGCAGGGACTGCACACGGGCTGACAGTTTCTCTTACTAAGCCTTTCTCTAATAGTTGCTTAACTTGGCGTTGTAACTCCTCATGTTCTTTAGGGTTCATGCAGTATGCTGGTTTATTTGGAATGACAGAACCAGGAATGAAATCAATAGCATGTTGAATATCTCGTGTTGGTGGCAACCCATGAGGTATCTCATCTGGCACAACATCAGAAAATTCTTGAAGTAAGTGCTTGACTTCTTCGGGCAAGGCAAGATACGACACTTCATTTTCTTCGCACAATAGTAAAAGCACACCTGGTTTATTTCCCGACAAGCCTTCTCAAGACCAGATCTTGTGATGAATGCCGCAGGCTCCTCTGGTTTCTTCAAATGATTTTCTGGCCTTATAGGGGTCAACATTACCCTTACCCCATCCTTTTTGAAAGAATACATGTTTTTGTATCCATCATGAAGAGCTTGACGATCATATTGCCATGGGCGTCCCAATAATAAGTGGCAAGCATCCATCGGAATAACATCACACCAAACTTCATCCTGATACTTATCCCCGATGGAAAATTGGACACAACAACGCTTGGACACCTTGACTTCATTTCCTTTCCTCAACCATTGTAGTTTATAAGGATGAGGATGTGCTACGGTTGGGAGCTTCAATTTCTCGACCATATAATTGGCAACAATATTTTCACAGCTACCCCCATCAATAATGACGTTACAAACCTTCCCTTTGGACGTGCACCTTGTATGGAAAATATTGTGACGAAGCCAACTTTCATCTTCAGTCATCATAACGGTGCTAAGATTGCGACGTACCACAAGGGATTCTCCATTATCAGCAGGTACTTCTTCTATTCGATCATCATCAAGCATTTCTTCTTCATCTATTGTACCCTCCTCAACATGCTCTTCAATAACTTCTTCCTCCACAAGTGAAACAATTCTTCGATTTGGACAATCAGAAGTGATATGCCCAAAACCTTGGCACTTGAAATATTTTCTTGAAGCGGCATTAGGAGTGTGATTAGAACCACCCTCTTTATCATTTCTCTAAGGAGGCTTGAAGGAGTTTACTTTAGAATTTGGAACGGGTGCTAAGCTTTGTTTCCCACGGCTTGTTGTAGTCTCCTTCTGTCTCGTGGAATTTATAGTGTTTTTCTGTGCCCGCTGCTTCTCAACCTTAATCGCCAACTGGATAACATCAGTTAGACTCCAATATGGTTGTAATTGCACTACATCTGCAATCTCTACATTAAGACTCCCAAATAACGAGTGACAGTTTGCTCTTCTGGTTCATGGATATCGCACTTCAGAAGAAGTTGCTCAAACTCCATCGTATACTCTTCTACCGACATGGCTCTTTGTCTTAAATTATGAAACTGAAGAAAAGTGTCTTGCCGATAATGTGCTGGAAGAAACTTATGTTTGAGTTCTCGACGCATCTTCTCCCATGTTCTGATCTTCTGACGGCCCTCCCTTTCTCGTTGCCGTTTCAAGTTCTCCCACCATATGGATGCATATTTCTTCAATTTTATTGCAACCAGTTTCACACGCTTCTCATCAGGAACATCTTGAAGCTCAAAAATTCTTTCTACCGTGTGTAACCAGTCAATAAAATCATTTGGCTGAAGTCTTCCCTCAAACTCAGGAATGTCTACTCTGAAGCTTGAAATCCCAAATTCACTGCCTCGACCCCTCGGACGGAACCTAGGAGATTCATCTCGAGATAAGGAGTCCTCCCCAAATGGATTGGTGCCCTCACCTTCACTGTTGGAGCTATTACTGATTTCATCATCTTGATCTCGTGTGATTCCCTGTCTTGCAAGTTGTTCTTGTAGTTCTTTGATTTGGTTTCTTAATTCCTCAATTTCAACATCTCGCACAGTTCTCTAACGATTTGGAGGTTTTGGTGGCATTTTGTGGTAGGGGTGATGAGGTATAAAAATCAAATACTTTACAGAAACTTGATATAGTAGTAAGCGCTACTATGGTTCAATACGCACCAGGAAAATTCCCAGGAAAGTGGAGGGGTCACAAGCGGTCCCACTTAACACCCACTTTCCTTAGACTCTTATCGTCTTGTTGACAGAATTTTCCTAGACATGCATATGAATTAAATAGCTCCTTACTGTCCTAAACCAAAGCTCTGTAAACTAATGACTAGGCAAAAAAAAAAAAAAAAATAGAATAATGGCTACTTGAAAGTAAAATTGAGAAGGAGGAAAGAATTACCTGAAGAAGAAACCAAAGCTCTGATACCAAGCTGACGCCGGGACGTCGCAAGAACCCCAATTTTGGCGAGGTTGAAAACCCCACTATGGATGCCAATTATGGTGAGGTTAGAATAAACCTCACTATGGCAAGAATAGCCAAAAAGCCCACCTTGGTTGGCTAAGCCAAAGATAACTAAAAGAAACCTCAAAGAGGAAGAGAAAAGTAAGTGCTTTAACTCAAATATTTTGATAATAATAATGAATAATTACAAGGGATAAAGCAAGGCTTTATTTATAGCCTTCCAAGTGAAAAAGGTAAACATCTCTTTCCCATGTGGGACAAAAAGTCAATACAATTAAAATATCTTTCCCATGTCTTTTTTTTTTTCTTTTTCTTTTTTGTCTTATGCTCCGGCATTAACAATGTATAATCTTGGGGTCACCCGAAGATAAATAGACCAGAAAAGTAGTGAATCTTCAAGACGAACACCTTGAATCTCAAAATTTGCTTAAAATTTTAGATGAGAAAGTAGTATTGAAGAATGCTCATAGTCTTCATGTAGATAGGCTAATCCTCTAGCCGAGCCTAGAGCAATTTTCATTCTAGTAGGCCAGTCCATAGCTGGTCTCCCCTCTCCTACGATGTTATTCTAATATGATGAGACCAGACTATCATAGTTGACAAATTTCATTCTATTTCACTAGTCTGCTTGTTTCTGAAGAACTTAGGGTAAGGAAAATTACTAAATAAATGTAATTCAATGCAAAACATATAGTTATAATATTGCAACAGGTGAATTTTGGAAGGATAAAATATTCAGAGATGAAGAAAAATAGGGATTTGTGAGCATCTTTTCAAGTTGTTAGAACTAGTTTTGCATAAAATTTTACAAGTAGACAAGATCAATTGTTTACAAAAAAATAATTTCGCATGACTAGACCATGGCGATGGTCTAGTAAAATCGTTAAAAACTCCTTTTCAAACTTTTTTCCTATTTGCATCCTCACCAAAGCAACAGAACCTAATCACAGAAAGTTCTTACAATGTAAATGAAATTCCAAGGTTTTATTTGGAACAAACTTATATACAAGCAATCTCTGGGCCCCAAAAATGCGTATCCAACAAAAGAGACAAGATGTTTGTGACGGACATGACCGCTTGAAACTCGCGCCCCTCCCTCGGCAATCGCCACTTTTAGCTGTTTGTTGCAACCACTCCTACATTAGGAATGACTCCCTTATGGACATATCCAAAACCACCTTCACCAAGGAAGTTGGCGCTAGAGAACTTGTCTATTGCCATCTTAAGTTCTTCGTATGTAAATTTGATCGAAACATTCCACGTCCTAATGCTAGGGAAATGTGGTGGGAAAGATTTATCGAGCCCAAACGTTACTTGTTGAAAGGGCTCTGTATAAGTAAGTGGGAACAGCCGGCATTCCTAGGGGTGTAGTCGAATTTGGCGTAATGGATCCTCCATAATATGCAAGTGGAGAAGCATTCTGTTGCTCATGCCATGAAAATCTGGAAACAAAGTATCAAGTTGTCGACGCGTGGCACAACCTTGAGTGGTGACTCACTACTCTGCACGATCTCCCTGTGACCCTGGGGGTTGGGGGAGGGAGGGGATGGATATCACAGGAAAACATTTTTGAAAAGGGGTGAGTACTCAGTGAATGGGGAAAAAAGGGAGTTTGCAAAACATATCTTCAACAATAGTTATGGCATGCAATAGTTCTTATAAAATTCTAAAAACAACATGATTATATGAACATGTTATGGAAGCAACTAATCATTCATGTATGCATGCATAACCCGTTACTAATTGTCCTAAGTACTATAATCTGATTTTGAACATTCTAAAGCTAAAAGCTGATTCTGATACGGTTACTGAAACTATTAACTGATACTGAAAACTGAAGGTCGGTATCTAAAAAACTATAAATTGGTATCCTGCTCCGAAACAGTAAACTGATACTGAAGGTTCTCACCACGACTAGTACCCTGGAGAAAAATCTCGATACCTGTTGGGCATCCCACACACAAGCAGAGCTGGGAAAAACATCTCAATACCCGACAAGAGCTATCATCGTGCGGGCAGAGCTTGAAGAAAACTATCTCAATACCTGGTAGACAGACTCAACACTCAGGCAAAGCACTGAATATCTCAATACGCATGCGCAGAGCCTAAAGACCGAATATCTCAATACCCATCGAATGCTGCATCGTATGGGCAAAGCCTAAAAATAGGGGATGGGTACTTCATAGGGTGGTTGTAGCACCACAAATATCTCATGCATAATATCAAGTCACATATAAGTCAAGAGCATATCATATAAGTGCTTACAAATCATGCATATATGACATAATATTCAAAAATCACATACAATGGTGAAACTGTAATTTTCTAAACATGTTTCAAAACTGACAGTTCAACCTTTTTTTTTTTAATTATGTCCACCAACTAAATAAACCCACTAACAGAATTAATCCACTAATTCAATTAAGCCCATCAACTCCATTAAGCCCACAATTAAGAAATAAAAACCCAACAACCCAACAATTTCAATAAACCAAACACCATTAAGCCTATTTACTTAAAAACCATTAGGCCCACTCACTTCAATTAATTCCAAACACCATTGGGCCAATTACTTCCATTGAACCCCATACACCAATTTAATTAAATCCAAAACCCAAGTCCTATATCCATCAATTAACACCACATAGAATATGTCAAACTCTAATTTGATCACATATGCAGATAATATAATCAAAATATATATATCAAGGAGTAATGAATTACATTATGCATGCGAAAATGTGCATCTCATGGAAATAAAAAGGGGCAACAGAATATTTTAAATGCAGTACTCAAGAACTCAATACAATTTCCACTCAAATTACCTTAAATTCGAGAATTTGAAAACACAAAACATCATATTTTCTCAACAACATTCTAGCCACGATCAGATGCATAAGTCGACCAAAAATGCAATCGAACACATATGAATCCAGCCACCATTACATGCATAAATTGGCAAAAAATGCAGTCCACAAAACGCATGTAATCCCAACATCCATTTGCTTTAATTGGCCAAAAATGTGACCAGCAAACATCACAATTGAAAACCCAAATAAATCATGAATAGAAGCCACATGCAGCAAAATAAACCACCTCCATTTCATGTTCACTTCACCTACTTCTTTTTTATGCATTCGGTCATAGTAAAGCAATTCCATAACCATAAATTTTCATATAAACAACCAAATTTCAAAACATAGCACAATCAGACAAAGAAATATACTGAGCGAAACACCATATAGCAAATTTTAAACTCAAATTCAATATGCAGCAGCATAAACTAGCAAAATTTCATGCTTAAAAAAAGATTTCTGCAGCCAAACACAACCAACACCTCTTACAAGCATTTTCACCATCATTTAATTCCATGTGAACAATATATAAATATACATGTAACATGCAGCATGTAATCACATACTTTAGAACCAAATCTAGGGCAAAATCATCCAACAATTAATTCAGCTGAAACATGCAAGGTGGGATTTAGCAAATATCACAATTAACTAACAATTTTTGCACCAAACATTTTAATAGAAATTCATCACTTGACATGCAAATGGAATTGAGTTTTTAAAACAAATATTTGGAAATTCACTTACAAAAATTTCAGCTCAACCCAAAATGCCCAGCTGCCTCAAGCATCATCCCTCTCTTCTCCAACTAACAACCGAATTTGACAAAATTGAATTAGAATTACACAAATCGAAGAAAATGGTGAGATGACTCACTCAAAAACCTACATGCATGATACAATTTTTGCAAAAAAAATCGTGTGATCTCCCTTCATGTTTACTTGGCCGATACTTACCTCACTTTCTCTCCCTCATTTCCTTGCTTCTCTCTCTTCTTTTCCTTCTCTCAACTTCCTTCTTCTTCATTTGGGCGAGCAACCAAATTTATATAAAACAATTTTATTATTTTTTTTCACACAACAGCCCCCAAATTCTCTTAATTCTAGTATAACCCTACTACATCATCTTTTTCTTCCAAAAACCTCCAGATTTTGTGCCCTTGCTACACGCAAACCCAACAGTTTCCATTTCTTTGTTTTCATCCCCAACCAAACTTTAAAATTTGACAAAAAAGTCCCTTCTTATAAACAAAACGAAAGAGAATATATATATAAAATTAGAATGGGGTTTTACACCGCCAACTGTAATTGTTTGAAAATATAGACCGAACTCGAAAATGACAATCCAACTCATACCATAGACTCAATATATACTAAAACCCTAAAATAGAATAAACAGCTTCTAAACCATAACCTAAAAATGAACTCAACAAACCAAAAACCTATGACCAAAACGATATTTAGCAAATTATATAGAAATTTAAAAGTCTTCAATGACCATTAAATAAGCTCCATCCAATAATACAGCAGTTACTATATGAACAACCAAATTTTGTATAATATAATGAAGGGAAAGATACTTTTGGGTCCCTTGGAGGTAAGGCTGTGCAAAATTATCCGCTATCCGAACTGAACATGCTAACCAAACCGAATTTTTTGGGCACCCGAAAATTCGGGTCGATTTCAGATAGTAATTCATCAGATACTTGAATTTTCAGTTTGGGTATCAGGTCTTATTAAAAATACAATCGGGTACCCAATACCCGGTTTTATTAAAAAAATAAAAAGTAAAACAATTTTTCCTTTTTTGTTTGACTCATAACAAAAGCTCCAAATTAATTTAACCCTAAAACAGAAATTTCTCTCCAGTTTGCGTCTTCTTCTTCAATTCTTCCTGTAGGTTGTCTTTGTTCTTTTGTGTGGGCAACAGATATTGTATATTGTTGTTTCTAATAGTCTTGTCGCTACTTTTGTAAAGGTTTTGGTGTTTTGTAAAGTGTGACTTTGTTTTATGTTGAGTCAAGTTGAGTTAAAAAGAAATGAGTTCAATTAGTGATGTTGTCTCATGCATGTGGGTTTACTTACTTGATATTAAGATTACGTTTCTTGGTCTTGAATATTATTAAGATTTGGAAGAGAAGACGATGAAAAAGAAAGAGAAAAGTAGTGAAGGAGAAGAAATGGAGAAGACTGGAAAGAATAAGAAAAGCCAAGGGAGAAGAAGAAATAGAGAAGACTAGGAAGAATGAGAAAAGCAAAGGGAGAAGAAGAAATGGAAAAGACGAAAAAGAACGGGAAAAGCAAAGGGAGAAGAAGAAGAGAAAGAAAAGGGTCGGTGGAAAAATTAGATGATGAAAGAGAAATAAATGGAGGTGAATAAGACGAAGAAACAGAAGTCTGGAGAAGGAAAAAATAAATTTATTATTTTGTCCTTTAAAAGTTTAATTAAGTATTTAAACATTTAAAATTTGGGTTATAAACGAGGTAATCGAAAATCAACCCGAATATTCGAGTACCCTAAAAACCTGAATATTCGGGTATTTGATTAAAATGGCAAAACTGGTTCGGGTACCCAGTTTCGCACAGCCCTACTTGGAGGAAGATTTGGAGCTGAAAACTTCTGCGTTTCCCTTTTGTTGAAAAAGCGAAAAATGTCCACAGCAAGTAACACAATTCTAGCGCCTACCACCACCCTTACCACCAACCAACTAGCACCCCCGGCGGTAGACAATTAGTCAACGGTACTAGAGCGGACCCGCCTGAGTCGATTTGTTCTTTGGAGTTCTCACCACTGGCAATGTAGTGTTAGTCGCGGAGGCACCAAAACAGCACAATTGATGGGAGGAGATGGCAACAAAGAGGTAGCTGTGCCAGTGGTGGCGGTGGTAGAGATGGCCGGAAGAAATGACGTGTAAATTCTTTTAATTTATGAACACAAGGTTAATAATCGACTATTTCAGTGCTCACGTTGAATTTGTTGAAATGAAGAAGAAGCTTGTAGACCCCAGTTTTGAGGTAAAACGGAGGGCTTCCTTGAGGAATATTCAAGTTCAATGAGACAATACATTGTCGTTTATTGTGGAAGAAAAAGATAATAATAAAATTTGGCTAGGCTTCCTGTCCGCCCCAATGGCAACTGGGTTACTATCCAACTGATTTCTCAAAACTTCAAATAATGAGTCTGAGTTGAACTGAATAAAGGTTTAATATTGTTGATGCATGATTTTGACACCAACTAAGCGCATATGGGAAATACTGAGTTGACTTAGATGACACATGTGTACGGGGGTATTGAACTGAATAGAAGATGAAGAACAGTCTTTAAAGTGGTTCGGATGCTTAAATAAGCGAATCCTACGTCTATTGGTATCATATTAATATATGAAATCAGGTCACGTTCAGCGAGCTGATTTACAAGAGATTACAAGAGAGAGAAAAAGAGAGAGTATATATGCTATTCTAGAGAGAAATTAGTCAATCCCACAAATGTGAGAGGAACCCTCTATTTGATGAATTGAGGTAATGATTACTAAATCAGGAAGTGGGTTAGATTGTCATGTAAATCGTTCCTTGCGTCCCGTTATTCACCTACTCGAGTGATTTACTCGACTCTTATAAGGATTGGACATATGGATCGCCTCCAGCTTTTCACCAGCCTAGCTCACACCTACTGCACTGGCAGGAGCATGCTACTTGCGTCAGCGTGTGACATGGCTGCGTCTGAATGGCTATTGGACTAACCTAAGCTTTGACCACTTACATTGACAAGGCTCTACGTCAGCCCTACTTTTCCAGGCATAATAGAAGTTCCCTAGTTTTTAAGGTTTGAGAACCGAACCCTGGAAACTACATATTATGCCTTGATTTGATGCGTTTGATGAGATACTGGTCGATCTGACTTGGCTGCAAAGAGGTTGAAGAAACGTTTCCATGTAGGCAACCTAACATGGCTTACTCTTTAGGGTCAGTGACCTATTCTTAGACCATGTTCAGTGCTATAACGATGACTGGTTTTCAACCGAGTTCTGCAACCTTATTGCACTTGGCAGAATTTTTGCCGAATGGGTCACGTCGCTTCGCAACTGACGTAAGACAAGATCGAAGAGTCACGTCGCTTCGCGACCGACATAAGACGAAGAGTGTCATATATAACGAGTTCTTCAGATGTTATCCGTTGCACTTTTGTAGCTGATACATTTAATGAAATATCATTTGCTCTGACAGACGTGTAATGTGTGCAATAAGTGTCAGCCATGTGCATTAAATGTGAGCCATGCTAAAACGACATTCCCTATTAGAGCATTAAATGCGGATGTGGGCGCATTCAATATGGATGAGGGAAAATGTGTCGTCGCTTGAGTGTTTCAATGGAAGAGAATGACAATTTGGTTTCTCAAAGCGTGACGGTCACTATTCTTCGTTGATTCGAGACACGTGGTCGCGATCAATGGTTAGATGCGTTTTCCGCCCAAACGTCATTTGACTTCTAGAAACCAAAGTGCCACTTCCTTCACTATAAAACCCTAAGCTCACTTCAGGCAATGCCACAATACTCACTTTCTCAGAGAGAGCAAAAATTTTCGTGAGCCTTCGTTCTTTGTCTTTTAGATTGGTGCACGCTTAATATTCGAAGCAAGAGGATTCATCTTCTCATTCCAAAAGGTAAGGATGGTTTCTCTGCCACTTTTATTATTATTTCTTGTTTTCGATAGTTGCCATGCAATGATAGTCTGCCGTTAGTTGATCGGAGATGAAATATTCTCCTTGGGTTTGAGCCATTTGATGGTGGCTCTAAAAGTATATTGTTAGGGTTTTTTCTAAGGTTTAAGGGAGGAAGCTTTTTTACTTTCTCCTCCACGTCATCATACGAAACAGTGTATGAGAACTGAATGATTCCCTACATGTCACTTTTTTCAGACCACAATAGAATGGGACCCCCAATGACCAGAGCTGAGGAGGGGACCAACTCGCCTATGTAGGATGCTCCTGCGAGTCCTCCTCAAGAGATCCTGTCAATGATTACCGCCAAGGATATTTAGAAGGTGGTAGACCAATATGCTCTCAACGTGGAGGTCTTCCAAGATAGGATACACATAGCTCGGAGTCTACTACAAGGGATGGCTGTGATCTTCGAGAACATTTTCAAGAGTGGAGGGTTGATCCCTTTCCACCCGTTAGTCAGGTTGGTCCTCGATTATTTCGAGGTTGCACTGTTATAGCTAACACTGAACGCTGAACGCATATATGATAGTAGTGGCTATGTATATCGCGTGCGGCGAAAACGAATTGGGCGAGCTAACTGCACTAGAGCTCAGTTGCTCGTATATTCTGAAAAAGAGTAAGGACAAGGATTCCTACTATCTCTCCAAGAGACCTACCATCAAAGCGGGAATACATAGTTACCCGAGCAACATAGGGGTATACGAGACGAAGTTATTTTTCTTTCGTCATGATGGCATTTGCCATTTTCAAGAGTGGAGTAGGTTTTCCTTTCTTTTAAGGTCGTGAATTTCCTTTTTGGTCTTCGCTAATGAGCTTTTTGTTTCTTTGCAGTTAACAAAACGACCAGGTTATCACTCCTCTAGGATCCAGACAGAATCACAACCTTCGATTTTCTGCTCGAAGAGAGTCGCGACGCAAGGTTGCTCGTGACAATAGCAAATTTGCAGAAGTATGGTTTCTTCAACTCCAACGTGACCCTAGAGACCACATCGAGTAAGCTTCGTAACCTTAGCTTATTTTTAGATTTTTTATGTTGCGAACTGCTTTGCTAACAATGTTCACATGCAATAATCATGCCTCTTAAGGTTCCCAGATCGCCATGATCAAGGTAGTTCACCTTCCCCCAAGTAAGCGCTATTGGACCGACTAGAGTAGCTCCCAACAGTCCTCTCGTTGGAGGAAAAACAGTGTGTGCTTCAGTACGACCTGCTGGGGTTCCTCACCCTTCTACTGTTCACCTAAAGCACAAGACCATGACCCAATAGTCCAAGAAGCAAAAGCAACTTTGGACCAAAGAGTCAGAGTTCGAATTGGAGGGCCTGGGCATTCAGCTTGAGAGGTCACAACCTTACTAAGCGTTCCGCTCAAAAGGGCCTTCGAGGGGTGTGATCGACATCTCCATTGCTCCGAGGCACCGCGAACAAGGCAGAACGAGGCCGCAGACCCTAGGAGGAGACTGGGCAAGGAACCAGCGAATGATACGATTCCTACTGCAAGTGTGGGTACAAACACACCCATACTAGAGTCGATGGGACAACTTTCGGATCATCTACAGCTGGTGGTTTTTACCCTATTGGAGTGTGGGCTCGCGGAGGCTTTTGAGAAGTTCGTGGCTTCCAATCTTGTAGACCTGATGTCCATATCCATTCAGCACCTGAGCAAGGTAGAATGAGCTGTCCTCGGTAAGGACTTTACATTTATTCTTTTCAATAGCAAGGAAACTAACTTGTTACTCTTTTTGTTCACAAGCTCTGCTCTCCATGCAATTGTCCCTGCAAAAGGTCCAACTGGGAGCTGCCAAGGGGATGGTCACATTGAGAGAAGAGAACGCACGGCTTAAACGAGACTTAGAAGCTGCTGAAGCAAAGAAAGACTTATCCACCATTTTGGCTAACTAGTACCTGAATGAAAGGAATGCTGCTCTTCTCACGGTGGACTTTTAGAAGGACGAGCTAGAAAAGCACGGAGAAAAGGTAAAAGAGCTATAGAGGATGGTGGCCAGACTCACCAAGGAGGCTAGCGAGAAAAAGCATGAGCTTCAAACGACCTCCCAACGAGCCTTACAAGCAAAGCGGGAAAGGGCGGCGCTATGGAAAGCCACCAAGAAGCAAAGGTAGGTACTTGAGGCCAAACTCCAAGCTAGTTAGGGAAGAGTCACTTCGTTAACCGAAAAGGTGCAGCGATAAGGATTAGAGATCGAGAAGAAGGTTGCTGAATAGGCAATTTCAGTCCATCTATGCCCTACGATAGAAGAATCCCCAAAATGGATTTGTCCGACCTCTCGGAGGAATACCAGTACATCCTCAAATCCTTGGCGTGGATTGACAACGAAGATGCAGCGGAGGCTGCCCGAGGACTTGACCTGGAAGAGCATTCGAAGTATGTCCCAGAAGAGCCCACGGTTGGCCAGGTGATTGGCGATCAACTTGGGGATAATGAGGTGGCATCTCCGGGAATTGGGGATGAAGGCCAATGATTGCTTTTACTTTTTGTACTGCCTTTCCCATGCTCACTTTTTGTACTCCTTTTTATTTTATAAACAAAGGCAAGGCTTTCTTAATCTGTTATGAATATTTACAATTTTCGTACTTTCTATTACATATGAGATCGCATTCTAACTGTTTACAATAACGTTGATACAAATCTATGCGAATAGAATTATACACATGAAAAGATAATTGCAAAAGGACGTCTTTTATTTACAAGGACTAAGAAAAGTAAAATCTTTACAAGGAGAATCTGAGTTCAGAATTACTGGTAATATGGTCGGAGATGTTCAACATTCCAAGCTCACGGTACTTCAAAACCATTTAGCCTTTTGAGATGATAACTCCCTGGTCTTATCACTTTGGCGATGCGGTATGGGCCTTTCCAGTTCGGTCCCAAAACTCACACTTGATTCTCTAGTACCGAGAAGGACTTCCTTCAAAACGAGGCACCAACCTGGAAGTCTCTTCTTCTGACCTTAGAGGCGAATAACCTTTTCGAGCGTTGTTGATAGGCTACTATTCTTAGCTAAGCCTTGTTGCAATGTTCTTCAACTAGATATAGACTTGCACACATAAGCGCCTTGTTGTCTGTCTCGTTGAACAGGTCCCTCCGAATTGAACCGATTCCTACCTCCATAGGGATCATTGTTTTGCAGTCATATGCTAGCAAAAAAGGGTTTCTGAGATAGAAGTTCTCGGAGTTGTCTTGTATGCCCACAAAACTTTAGGAAGGTCGTCGGCCCAATTTCCCTTGGTTGTGCTAAGTTTGGCCTTCAAAGTGTGCTTGATGGTTTTACTGTCAGTTTCAACTTGACCATTTGCTTGCGTTCTTGCGTTTGAGGTGAATTTCTTATGGATACCCAGCTTATTGCAAAATTACTTGAACTCCTCATTATCGAACTGCTTCCTATTATCAGAGATAAGGGTATGAGGAATCCCATAGCAGCACACAATATTTTTGAAGATGAAGTCCTTGAGCTTTTTGGTGGTGATTGCTTCCAACTGCTCTGCTTCGACCCATTTGGTGAAGAAGTTTACCGCGAACACCGCATACTTAACTCCCCATTTACCAATTGGCATGGGTCCGATGAGATCAATTTACCACATGGAGAATGGCCAGGGGCTAGACATGGTTACCAACTGGTGGGAAGGAGCTCGCGATATGTTTGCAAACCGCTAACACTTGTCACACATTTTAAAAAAGTTGTTGATGTCCTCTTCAATCAGGGGCCAGTAATACCCTTGACAAACAACCTTGTTGGCAAAAGATCATGCGGCCATGTAATTACCATAAATTCCTTCATGTATCTCCTTCATGGTATAGTCTGCTTCTTCATCGGTTACATATTGGAGAAGAGGGGCACTAAACCCTCGCTGGTACAGTTGGTCTCCTATGAGTGTGTAACGAGCAGCTCTTGTTCGCAGGGTTGCTGCCTCGACTTTGTCATTGGGCAAGATCCAATCTCGGAGATACTGAATGATAGGGGTCATTCAAGAGACTGATTCAGCTACATTCACGACCTGTTTGGGCAAACTGATACTAAAGGCCTCTATGAATCGAACAAGAATGTTCTCTAGCACGTCCGAGTCCAGCGATGAGGCTATCTTTGCCAAGGCATCTGTGATAGAATTACTATCCCTAGGAATCTACGTGATCGTGAAGTACTTAAACGGCTTGAGTGCGACCTTAACTTTCTTCAAATAGCCGATCATGTTTTCTTCCTTGGCTTGATATTCCCCCAAAATCTGGTTGACAACCAAGATGGAGTCACTGTGGATGCTGATCACGGTTGATCCCATTTCTTTTGCCAACCACAATCCAGTGAGCAGAGCTTCATACTTGGCCTCATTGTTAGTCACTTTGAACCCGAAATGGAGAATGTCATGAATGCGAGTCGGACTCACAAGGAGAAGACCTACCCTAGCCCTTTTCCTGTTTGATGATCCATCAACGTACAGGCTCCAAGTCGACAGGTTCTAAACAGTTTCCTAGGTGACTTTGCTGGCCTATTACTCGGATTCCTTTATTGGATGATATGAGAATTCTAAGATGAAATCAGCAACAGCCTACCCTTTGATGGTTGCTTTCGGTCAATATTGCAGATTGAACTGACTTAGTTCCATGGCCCACTTGAGCAATTTACTCGATGCCTCTGCTTCTAGAGGACTTGCTTGAGCGGGTAACTAGTCATTATATGGATTGTGTGGGTGGAAGTAAGGTCGTAACTTTCTGGAAGCGATCAGCAGGGCATAAACCAATCGCTCCATTTCTGGATACCGCATCTCGGCATCCAGCAGATGTTTGCTCTCATAATAAGCTAGCCATTGAATCCTGCTCTCTTCCCGAACTAAAGCTGCACTGACTGCATACTGCGAGACGGACAGATACAAGAGCAGAATTTCCTGCAGAAGAGGCTTCGACAGAAGATGTGGTTTTTTGAGGTGCTCTTTAATGCTCTGGAATGCCTGTTCGCATTCGGGAGTCCACTCAAACTTTTTATTGGCCCTGAGAATGTTGAAGAATGGAAAGCAGCGATCTGTTACCCTCGATATGAAGCGACTGAGTGTTGCTATTCGCCCGTTGAGACTCTGAACCTGTTTTCGGTTGGATGGGCTTTTCATGTCGAGGAGAGCTTGTATTTTCTCGGGGTTGATCTCTATTCCCCTTTGATTAACCATGTACCCCAGAAATTTTCCTGAGGATACTCCGAATGAGCATTTGAAAGGACTGAGCTTCATTCTGTACTTCCAGAGGATGTCGAACATCTCAACAAGATGCGCTATGTGATCTGAAGTGATATGCGCTTTGACTAGCATGTCATCAACATAGATTTCCATCGACTTCCCGATCTGCTCGGAAAACATTCAGTTAACCATCCGCTGGTAAGTTGCTCTAACGTTTTTCAGGCCGAATGGCATAACCCTATAGTAGTACAACCCCCGATCTGTAACAAATGAGGTATGCTCTTTGTCCAGCACTTACATCAGAATTTGATTATATCCCGAGTATGCATCCATAAAACTCAGCAGCTCGTGCTCGGAGGTGGCATCAACGAGCTGGTTGATCCTTGATAAGGAAAAACTGTCTTTTAGACAGGCTTTGTTGAGGTCGGTGAAGTCAACACAGGTCCGCCATTTTCCGTTGGGCTTCTTTACTAGAACTGGGTTGGCAACCCAGCTCGGGTAGAGTACTTCGCAGATGGACCCATTCTGAAGGTGATTATCTACTTCGATTTTCAAGGCAGCATATCGTTCTGGATCCATCGCTGTTCTTTTCTTGTGGACTGGCCTGGCTGGCTTCACTATCAATGTTCAAGGCAGCAAATGATGTTCAGGCTGATCCCCACCATATCGGCATGCGTATATGCAAACACATCGATATTTTCTCTGAGAAAGCTGGTCAGGTCATTAGGGAGTTGAGGGTTGAGATTGTTTCCAATCCTCAAACTAAGCTCGGCTGGTTCTGGTCAACTGACACTTCCGATAGATCTTCAATTGGCCCACTGGAAAGGCATTCCTAGATACAGGGATCCATATTATTCTCGATTGGGCCAAGTTGTGGTTCGATCCGACTGATCGCCATTGCCTTTTTGGGAATGCCATACGGGACCCCTTTCCCCTTACACGCCATCTGTACAACCCTTACATAGCAGTCACGAGATGCGTGCTGAGATCCGCTTACTTCTCTTATCCCCGTCGAGGTGGGGAACTTCATCTTGAGATGATAGATCGAAGTGATTGCCTTGAAGTTTCTTAGTAGAGGTCGCCTTAGGATGTCATTGAAAGCGAAGCAGTCCACTACCAAGAATTTAGTGACCCTGGTCACCTCGCCGGAGTCACCCAGCATGACTGGTAACGAGATCGTTCCCTTGGGGATCAGGTGATCCTTTGTAAAACCATATAGAGGGATAAAAGCGGGCTTCAGGTTGGCCTCATCCAATTTCATTCGTTCAAAATCTCGCTAGAACAGGATGTTCACTGGGCTTCCGTTATCCACCAACATTCTGTGGACGTCGCAACGCCCTATTTGGGGTGTGATGATGAGAGCATCGTCATGGGGATGATGCAATCAGATTGTGTCTTTTTCGGAGAAAGTGATTTCCTCCTCCCTGCAAACCTTTGATGGTCGCTGAGTCGTGTTCATCACACGGATAGGGCCCTGATGGGCTGTGCGAGCATAACTTTCTTGGGCACCTCGCGAGTTTCCCTCGAGATGTGGTCACCCAAAGATTATCCCCATGCTACAGATACCCTTACGATCACGACGCTTCTTGCTCGGTTCCTCTCAATTTTTCTCCCTTACGGGAGTAGAGTCATCAACATACTCTTTGAAATGCCCTTACTTGATAAGGTCTTCAATTGTCTGTTTGAGAGCTTAGCACTCATCGGTGTGATGCCCATTGTCCTAATGATAACGATGGTACTTTTTACTGTTTCTAGCTGAGGGGGGATTTTTCATGGGCTTAAGTTTTCCGAGCAGGCCGACCTCTTTTAACTTGTCAAGAATAACCAAGACAGATGCATTCAAAAGGGTAGGAACTGGAGCATAAGACTTCTTGGGCTCAAACCACTATTTTTTTCCTTTTCGATGATCATCATTAGCCCATCGGCGATCAGCCCTCCTATTTCTCCCCCGACCTGGCATACTGCCTGAAGGACTGGGGTTGGTGGTGGCTGAGCGCTGCCACGGAGTACTCAATACGGAGGTATTTCTCCATAAGGCTATGGAAGCGGGTGAAAGAAACATCGTCCTCTGATTGAAGCTCCTTCCACAGATCTATCTGTAGACTAACTCTCGAAATGATGAGAGTCCAAACGGACTCTTCGGGAGTGTGAGCTACTTTATGGAGCTCTCTATGGAATCTGTCGATGTAAGATTGGAGGGATTCATCCCTCTCTTACCTTATGTTGCTGAGGTAGCTCGAAGGCATTGAGAACTTCCTGTTCGCTTGGAAGTGTCTTAGGAATGTTGAGCTCATCTGATTCCACGAGTTGATCGATCCCGTCGGGAGCGATCTGAACCATCACTTGGCATGAGATGTAAGAGTCACTACCAAGCATCGGCATTTTTCCAAGTCAGAAACTTAGTGAAGTTCCATCAGGTTGTTGAATTCATACAAATGATCATACGGATCAGCATTCCCATCAAACGCTTGCATATCGGGCATTCTGAATCTGGATAGGAGAGGGGTGGCTAACATAGCATACCTGCCCTCACTCATTTTGCTGAGCCTTTAGCTAATCCAGAGCTCGCTGTAACTCCTAAATTTGAGGCAATGAATCCATATGGGGATTGCTATCCCTAACGCGGGTTCGACCCCCGTAGTTACGGTGAGGAAAGTCCGAAGGTCGGATTCCTCCTCTCCTCGGCCGGCAGCTCTAGTCACTCTTGACACACACTGATTAGAGTCGTGCGATGGCACTAAATGGTCCAGAGAGCCTTCCTGATCTCCGCGGTGGTACGAACCGACCTGTGGACTATGGGAACTTCTTGCGCGATGACAATCAGAGTTGTCATTTTGGCGATAATGGGAATCTCCCCGCCTTGCGATTTAATGGGAGTGCTCGCGTGACGTGGCACGGGACAACTCAGGTCACGACATGTCACCTGTTAGTGTATATTAGTGTATGCCCTAGAAACCATTCGTGTTGTCGGTTTCAGAGTATTTTGTCTTGTATCTATATATATATCATAAATAATAGAAGAAAGAGTTCTTCAATTCATATATGTAAATTGCTTCCTTTATTCAGTCATGCATTTAAAATAAAGTATGTATATGAATTGTCCAGATGATTCATTTAATAGGTAAATGAATTATCGAAAAAGGTTCCCTACGGAAGCAATATAAATTTGGGCAACTATATTATGCATAGGCATACCGGATGCTTCCCAAAGATATCATGAGTTGATATAAGTACGGATGACGATGATAGTCATGTCACTAGGGCATTGGTATGGATTAACGGTTGGTGAATGTTTTTGAGCGTGGACCGAATAACGACAAATCACTTGGAAAAGCATGTAGTCAATGATTTATCGTTTGGTTATATCGATTGCGATGTAGTCCTTTGACACGAGACATTGTAGTCGGATCCGATATGGATGCGTATGGTTCATACGGTGTATAAGTACGAGACTAATCATGTTTCGTACAATAAAGCCTATTTGGTCATGCGTTGTTCATATGCGGAAGCGAGCGATGGTCAAGAGGGGATCCATTGACTCGGAAATATAGGATCGGGAGTACGTGACTCCATCCGGATTCGAGTTCCTAGGCGAACATCGATAAATGTCGGAAAACTGAATCTCGGCGAGTCTATTATTAGTCATACAAAAGTAAGTTTGTGATGACAAGTTCCGGAACATATTGATCGACAATTCGGTAGAAGATCGAGTTTAGGATTTTGACGTTCCATGAATCCATACTCGATTAGGATATCTCAATGGAGGGACTTTACTGCATGGTACGTATGATCTGAAATGGGTTCGATGAAGTATTTCTTCATTGTGGTTTAGGGACTATGGCACATTGCTAGATGTTTACCATAGTCGTTGGGCCTCCGGACGGGTTTTCGGATTCATCCAGAAGGCTCACGGCTAATCCACGGTGGACCTACATGGTCACACCAATAGCCTTGAGAAGTTAGAGAATGATGAGAGAGAGAAATGATTATCCGAAGAGGGCTAGCACCTTCCGAGGGTAATAACGGGATTTCTATAGTAATAGTTACATAGAAAACAATTTGTGACATTTTAAGGGTTAAAATGGTCAAGCAATAATTAATTATATTTAATTATTATATCTTAAAGTGTTAAGATTAATGAGATGAACAAAAATAACCTTTTAATAGTTAAAGGGTAAAAAGGGTAAATTTATGGGTTGTTAATGTAAACTAGTTTAGTTTACATGGGCCCTTGAATAATATTGATTATTCAAAGGGTAGAATATTAAATTCGTGGGGTCCCTTTATAAAATAAGATTTTATTGGGCTTGGAAGTGAAAAATAAATAATTGCAAAATAGCCCAAGTATATATAAGTGCAAAAGGTTGCATTTTTGTTCATTATTCACTTGTTCACTCAAACACAAACTAAAAGCTCTCTCTCCCTAGCCAAGGCCACTCTCTAATCCTCTCAAGGTGGTGTTAAAGTGTGGAGGTTTCATCCTTTTGAAGCTAATCTTCATCAATCCAAAGCAAAGGAGTAGGTATAATCTCATATCCAAGCTTTGCATGTAAACCGTTTTTTTAATCCATGCTTTCATGCTTTCATTCTCCATCTCCACCACTCTTCATGCATGCTGAATCTTTCAAATGGTATCAGAGCTAAAAGCTCCTTGCATGTCGAATTTATAAGCTAAAATGGCATTTTCCATGTGTTCATATGTTCATCAAACTTGGTTGAGTTTGCATGTTAGTGATATGGTTCAAAAATGTTTTTTTCATAGTAGATCTTTACATGCATGTCTCGGCCATACATAGATCAGAGGTATATGTTCATTCTTCTTCTCATTCTTATATGTTTGAATGATGATAATGGTTATAATGAGCATGCCTTAGTATTGGATGAGTTGTTTGATGTAATAAGCATGTTTGATGCATGTGTATGTCTCGGCCATCTCTTGATCTTTGGAAAACATGTTTTTCTTCTTGCTCTAATATGTTTGGGTATGTTAGAATATGATTTAAAGCATGTTTGGATGATGATTATTGCATGAAATGTGTTGAAAACTACATGCATGCATATATGTCATTTTCGGCCATGACTAGTTTTGCCATAAAAATGTCATTTCATTCATGTATTGATGAATGATGTTTTAGGAAATGTTGCATGATGATTCATTTAGAAAAATGTTCATGCATGTTCATTTCCATTACTTTGATTAAATGGTTTATGCTTTGACATGCTAAATGTGTTATCTTTAATTTGATTAAAGTATATTTTTGCATGAAGTGTATGCAAATGTTGCAAGTGTTTAGTGGTGGAATTTGATGTTAGCATAAAGTTATGGATTATTCATTCATATGATGAATTAAGATATTATATATGATTGTGGTAAATTTAATGTAGGATGTTTAATTTGATTAAATTATCTTATAATGCATCATTGCATGACATAAATTATTATATTTTTGAAATGTAATAATTTGGTTGTTTGAATGGTTTCAAAAAATGATGATGCAAGATGGCATGATTGTCTTTGAAAAGATAAATATGTCATAAAAGTATTACTTTAGTTAAAAGTAACTTGTGTCATAGAATGATTACTCTTGGAGTAATAAAACCCACTTATCTATGCCATGCATGACTTTTGTGAAAAGTATTGAAATGATGCTAACAATTAAATAGTATATCTTTGGGTGGAATATGACAAAAGTGTTTGTGTAATGATTCCTATAAAATGTGTAATTGTTGCATGGCCCAAAGTTATAATTAAATTACCACATGAATATATATATAATATCTATTAATATATGAGATATATTTATATATTTATATTCTTGCCTTTAAATAATTGTTTATTATATTTGGTAGGAATGTTTAATATTTATTTATGTGATGAATGAATATTAGATTAGAGGGTTGATCATGGGCGCCATTTGGTTTTCAAAATATTCAAAAATATTTGTAATATTCTTTTATTAAATGGCTTGTAATAATTAAATTTTATTTATTTATTTTAATCGGGCCTGCGTGCCTAAGATCCAATATGTAATGGAATCGGCTAGACGAGAACCGAAGAGCATCCGGATGACGATCCAATTGAAGATATAGTATTAGGGTAAATAGTTTGCCTTTAGGATGTATTTTGAAAAGCCCCATGGTCAACCCACATGCTTTAATTTATGCATATATGTGATATGTATGAATTGTTAATTAAACATGGCATGCTAAAATGAATTAACCAAAGGTTAAACCTAAATCTCCCCAATTTAAAATTATTAAATCCAAGTCTCCCATTGTGGGATAACTAAATTTTTTGATATAAATTTTAATATCCCAAGATTTCTATTATGTGAGGGATACAATCTTTATATCATAGAATTAAGTTGATCTTGTTCTTGGATGGATTTTTTCACCTTGACCAAGAATTCTATTATGTGAGGACATGATGAAAATGCCATCCTAAGAAAGCACAATGGTTCGGATTTAACTAGCCTAGGGTACCAAGAATTCTATTATGTGAGGTATCCGAAGCTAGGACAAGGAATATGAATCAAACCTTATATAGTGATATAAAAGGAAAAGAGTTTCCTACTTATTAGACTTAATTAACCAAGAATTCTATTATGTGAGGTTAATTGAATTTGATAAGAAATTGATTCCCCACTAAGAAATTTAATCCAACGAAAATTTCCGGATCCTATTTAAGGGAATGTAGGACTCGAATAAAATAGTGGGAGCTAATTTGATTATGCATTAAAAGGTTTAAAAGATTACAAGACACTAATAAAATTACTTTTCTTTGCAGTTTCATCTTTGTGATAAATAATCGAAAAATGGCCAACAATGTTCTCCTAAGGATAATGGACAATAACATGTTAACCGGACCCAACCTAAAAGATTGGCTAAGAAATCTTAGAATTGTTCTAGATTTTGAAAGAATTGCTTATGTCCTAGAAGCACCTCTTCCACTTGATATTGGACCGGATGCTCCACAAGCTGAGCTTGATGCTCTTGAAAAGTGGAGAGAGGATAGTAGGAGGGCTAAAAATTACATGTTAGCCTCCATGAATAGAGAACTTCAAACTAAGCATGAAGAGGTTTCAAATGCTTATGATATCCTCATAGCTCTACAAGAGTTGTATAGCGAAAATCCAAGAGTGGTTGAGTATGAATTGTGTGCATCCCTCTTTAGCATGAAGTTGAGGGAAGGGGAACCTCCAGCTGATCATACTCTTAAAATGATCAATGGATTAGATCGACTGGATGGATATGGGGTGGTCATGCCAGACCGCCTCAAAGTGAATTTGATTCTACAATCCCTTCCTCCAAGTTATAAACCGTTTATAACTAACTACAATCTCAATAGGATTGAGAGAAACCTCTCTGAACTGCTAAATGAGCTTAAAGAATTTCACAGACAGAATGTGAAAGGGAAGGGACATGAGGATGTTTTTGCCGCCTCCACTAGCAGGGCCAATAAAAAGCCCAAAGTGCTACAAAGAGAGGTCCAAAAGTTGGACCCAAGAATAAGAGCTTCAAGAAGCCAGCGGCAAAGGCAGAGAAGGCCGATGCAAAAGGAAAATGTTTCCACTGTGGAAAAGATGGACACTGGAAGAGGAACTGTCCTCAATACCTGAACAGTCTGAAGAAAGGCAAAGGAAAAGCAGGTATGAACCAATGTCTTATGATTGAATATGAATTAAGTGTTAATTCAGATAGTCATTCCCTGGATATTAGATTCAAGAGCAACATCTCATGTTTGTATGTCTTTGCGGGTACTTGAATAGTTCTGAGGTGACAAAGGGCGAGATCATTTTGAGGATGGCAAATGGGGCACGAGTTGCAGCCGAGGCCATGGGGACTTGCTCACTAAGACTACCTTCAGGACATGTTTTGAATTTGTTTAAAGTATTGTACTTTGAAAAGGCCACAAGAAACATCATTTCTATTTCTGCTTTGTGTAAGGCAAGTTATTATGTACTGTTTAATGGAAATGAATGTTCAATACATTTTGGAAATGTTTTAGTTGGTAAAGTGTGAATACAAATGGTTTGTATGTCTTAGAATTGAATGACTATGCTTCAATCAATACCATTTCTAATAAAAGAACTCGATCTGAATCAAATCCTAAAATTCTATGGCATCATAGATTAGGGTCATATAGGAGAAAGAAGATTGATACGCTTGGAGAAAGTGGGATCCTAAACTCATTGGGTTCTGAACCCTATCCAACCCGTGAATCATGTCTCCAAGGAAAGATGACCAAGTCTCCCTTTAAGAGTAAAGGAGAGCGAGCTAAAGAACTTTTAGAACTCATACATACGATGTGTGTGGACCATTTAGTACTTTAGCTTGGGGAGGATTTGAATATTTCATTACCTTTACGGATGATATGTCACGATATGGGTATTTGTATTTAATGAAATGCAAATCTGAATCCTTTGAAAAATTCAGAGAATTCAAGAATGAAGTAGAAAATCAAACTGGAAAGAGTATTAAAATACTACGATCGATCGCGGGGTGAATACTTGAGTACGAGTTTCAAGAGTTCTTAAAAGAAAATGGGATCATCTCACAATTGACTCCTCCTTATACACCCCACTTAATGGAGTGTCGAAAGGAGAAATCGTACCTTATTGGATATGGTACGATCGATGGTGAGTTTTACAGACTTACCAATGTCTCTGGGGGTACGCTCTCCAGACTCACGTGCACATCCTTAATAGGGTCCCGTCCTAAAACCTAAAATCCGCCCGTAAAACACCGTATGAGATATGGTATGGAAAACGCCCAAGTCTGAATTATATGAAGATTTGGGGCTGCCACTTATGTTAAATTGGTTAAATCTGATAAGCTGGATGTTAAATCCGAGAAGGGTTTCGGTTCATTGGATATCCTAAAGATAGTTTAGGATATTGCTTTACTTCCCAAGTGATCAAAGAGTTTGGATCAATAGAAATGCGCGCCTCGAGAACGAGTTCTTGGAGGAAGGCGGCGTTGAAGAAATATTGAACTCAAGGAAGAGTTCAAGAGCCAAGAACCGAGATTGTGAAGATGGAACGTCCACTCGGCGAACCTCAGATCGATACTATGGTTCCAAAGACGAAAGTCTTCTAGAATGTCGAAACCTCCAGAGAGATATGGGTTCCTACATGAGCAAGATTTTGAATCTTACTTAGTGGGAGTAGATGATCATGGTGATGATCCTAGAAGCTACGAAGCAATACTGGATAGAGATTCAGGAAAATGGCTAAGCGATGGATTCGAGATAGAATCAATGCATGCCAATCAAGTATGGTCGCTTATAGATCCACCGAGGGAATAGTTCCTATAGGTTGTAAATGGGTCTACAAGAGAAAAGTTGGCAAGGATGGGGAGGTAGAGACCTTCAAAGCTCGACGGTGGCGAAAGGTTATACTCGAAACAAGGATTGGATTATGAGGAAACCTTCTACTTTGTAGCTATGATTAAATCCATCCGTATAATGCTAGCCATCGCAGATACCATGATTATGAAATTTGGCGATGGATGTCAAAACAGCTTTCCTCAATGGGTTTATTGAGGAAAACATCTATATGGAACAACCGATAGGTTTTGTATCCTCTACTGAAAGACATAAGGTATGCAAATTGCATCGATCCATTTATGGATTGAAGCAAGCTTCAAGAAGCTGGAACATTCGATTTGACGACATAATCAAATCGCTTGGTTTTGTCAAGAACTGGATGAGCCCCTGTGTATACAAATGGGTTAAAGATCATGCCATCACGTTTCTCATATTATATGTCGATGACATACTTTTGATGGGAAATGATATAGGCATGATGACAGAGGTTAAGGTTTGGTTGTCCAAAACCTTCTCGATGAAAGACTTAGGAGAAGCGACATATGTCCTTGGCATTCGTGTCTATAGAGATAGAACGAAAAGGGTAATTGGATTATCCCAAAAATTGTACATAGAGAAAATGCTAAAAAGATTTAGCATGGAGAACTCTAAGAGAGGTCTTTTGCCCTTCACTCATGGTCTTCATCTTTCTAAGGAGATGGGTCCAAGACCGATGAAGAGCGACAATGGATGCGTAATGTGCCTTATGCGCTGCCGTAGGTAGCTTAATGTACGCAATGCTATGTACAAGACCTGATATAGCTTATGCTGTAAGTGTTACGAGCAGATCACAAACCAAACCCTGGGGAGAAACATTGGTCGGTTGTAAAATCGATCCTTAAGTACTTGAGAAGAACTAAGGATCTAGTTCGAGTTATGGATGTTCCGAGTTAAACATTCAAGGATACTCAGATTCTGATTTCCAATCAGATATTGATGATAGAAAGTCTACGTCGGGGTACATTTTTATATGTAATGGAGGTGCTGTTAGTTGGAAAAGTTCCAAACAAACAACCACAAATGACTCCACTACGAAGTCCGAATACATTCGCTTCGAAGCAGCGAGGAGCTTTGGATGCGAAAGTTCGTAATTGAACTTGATGTGGTTCCAAACATGGCTTACCCGATAAGCATGTTCTGTGACAATACTGGAGCTATTGCACAGGCAAAGGAACCAAGGGCACACCAAAAATCTAAACACATTCAAAGCGTAAGTATCACATTTTGAGAGAATTCGTTGGAGCCGGAGAGATTTTGATTCAAGACTCCTTCAGAGAAAATGTAGCTGATCCACCGACTAAGGTGATGACATGAAGCAATTGGACCATCATCTTGAGAAGATGGGTATGAGATACAACATCGAATGGCTTTAGTGCAAGTGGGAGTTTGTTAGTGTATATTAGTGTATGCCCTAGAAACCATTCGTGTTGTTCGGTTTGAGTATTTTGTCTTGTATCTATATATATATCATAAATAATAGAAGAAAGAGTTCTTCAATTCATATATGTAAATTGCTTCCTTTATTCAGTCATGCATTTAAAATAAAGTATGTATATGAATTGTCCAGATGATTCATTTAATAGGTAAATGAATTATCGAAAAAGGTTCTCGGAAGCAATATAAATTTGGGCAACTATATTGTACAGAGGCATACCTGATGCTTCCCAAAGATATCATGAGTTGATATAAGTAACGGATGACGATGATAGTCATGTCACTAGGGCATTGGTATGGATTAACGGTTGGTGAACTGTTTTTGAACGTGGACCGAATAATGACAAATCACTTGGAAAAGCATGTAGTCAATGATTTATCGCTTGGTTATATCAAGGCACGATGTAGTCCTTTGACTCGAGACATTGTAGTCGGATCCGATATGGATGCGTATGGTTCATACGGTGTATAAGTACGAGACTAATCATGTTTCGCATAATAAAGCCTATTTGGTCATGCGTTGTTCATATGCGGAAACGAACGATGGTCAAGAGGGGATCCATTGACTCGGAAATATAGGATCGGGAGTATCCTTGACTCCATCCGGATTCGAAGTTCCTAGACGAACATCGATAAATGTCGGAAAACCTGAATCTCGGCCGAGTCTATTATTAGTCATACAAAAGTAAGTTTGTGATGACAAGTTCGACATATTGATCGACAACCGGTAGAAGATCGAGTTTAGGATTTTGACGTTCCATGAATCCATACTCGATTAGGATATCTCAATGGAGGGACTTTACCCGCATGGTACGTATGATCTGAAATGGGTTCGATGAAGTATTTCTTCATCGTGGTTTAGGACTATGGCACATTGCTAGATGTTTACCATAGTCGTTGGGCCTCCGGGACGGGTTTTCGGATTCATCCAGAATCGCTCCACGGCTAATCCACGGTGGACCTACATGGTCACACCAATAGCCTTGAGAAGTTAGAGAATGATGAGAGAGAGAAATGATTATCCGAAGAGGGCTAGCACCTTCCGAGGGTAATAACGGGATTTCTATAGTAATAGTTACATAGAAAAACAATTTGTGACATTTTAAGGGTTAAAATGGTCAAGCAATAATTAATTATATTTAATTATTATATCTTAAAGTGTTAAGATTAATGAGATGAACAAAAATAACCTTTTAATAGTTAAAGGGTAAAAAGGGTAAATTTATGGGTTGTTAATGTAAACTAGTTTAGTTTACATGGGCCCTTGAATAATATTGATTATTCAAAGGGTAGAATATTAAATTCGTGGGGTCCCTTTATAAAATAAGATTTTATTGGGCTTGGAAGTGAAAAATAAATAATTGCAAAATAGCCCAAGTATATATAAGTGCAAAAGGTTGCATTTTTTGTTCATTATTCACTTGTTCACTCAAACACAAACTAAAAGCTCTCTCCCTAGCCAAGGCCACTCTAATCCTCTCAAGGTGGTGTTAAAGTGTGGAGGTTTCATCCTTTTGAGCTAATCTTCATCAATCCAAAGCAAAGGAGTAGGTATAATCTCATATCCAAGCTTTGCATGTAAACCGTTTTTTTAATCCATGCTTTCATGCTTTCATTCTCCATCTCCACCACTCTTCATGCATGCTGAATCTTTCATCACCTAGTCTCCATGCCACAAATATTTTACCCGGGGTGTGGTCGGTGTTCGTTGGTCCCTCAGAGCCTCTAGGCCTGCTGTTTGCCACCTGCTTTCCCTTTCTTTGACATGCTGTAGTGTGCACGGCATGGGCTATTGCCCTTTTCCGTGCTTTCATGTGACCTGCAAGTGTTTTTTGTGATGGCACCACCTCATTTGGTTCGAGTGGCGTGACTCGATCCAAACAATCCAGCCTTTGGTTGACCGTTTGGAGAGTATTGTTGAACCTCTCCAGGTAGCTCATGACGGCTGGATCAAGTTGTGAGCTCGAAGTGATATCCCCCACGAGATTTTGCGGGACAAAGGGCACTTCAAAAGAAGTGTCCTGTTGTACTTGGGGGATCTCTTCCTCACCATGATTGGTTCACTCAGGTTCGAATAGGCGAGCCATTTGCTGTTGTAGAACCGATTAGTTAGAGATTCTCCTGATGAAGAACGAATACTAAATCAGGCCCTCCTTCTAGCGCCAAACTATTGATGCGTGATTTTGACACCAACTAAACGCACGTGAGAAATGCTGAGCTAACTCAGATGACACACGTGTACGGGGGTATTAAACTGAATAGAAGATGAAGAACAGTCTTTAAAGTGGTTTGGATACTTAAATAAGCGAATCCTACGTCCTCTGGTATTGTATTAATATATGAAATCGGGTCTTGTTCAGCGAGCTGATTTACAAGAGATTACAAGAGAGAGAGAAAGAGAGAGTATATATGCTATTCTAGAGAGAAATTAGTCAATCCCACAAACGTGAGAGGAACCCTCTATTTATAGTGGAATGAATTGAGGTAATGATTACTAAATTAGGGAGTGGGTCAGATTGCCGTGCAAATCCTTCCTTGCGTCTCGTTATTTACCTGCTCAAGTGATTTACTCGACTCTTACAGGGATTGGACACGTGGATCCCCTCCAACATTTCACCAGCCTGACGCACACCTACTACACTGACAGGAGCATGCCGCTTGCATTAGCATGTGATGTGGCTGCGTCTAAATGGCTATTGGACTTACCTAAGCTCTGACCAGTTACGCTGACAGGGCTCTACGTCAGCCTTACTTTTCTAGGCATAACTAATATTTTACATCTTAACCTAATTCAATTAATCAGAGAATAAATATATAGAGGAGAAATTACTCAATCAAAGTTAAGTAATTTTGTATGATATTTAGATATTAATCAGAGAAAGAGAGGAAAAATAATAAAACGATGGACCAGCGAAACATGGAAGCAAGCTTCTGGAGGCGGTGGTGCATCGTCTTCTGGTGTTGGATCATCTGGCGATGGATATTCAGATGGCGGAGGATCTTCATATACGACATATCGAGAAATTAAGAGTGACTTACTAGGGAGTTTTGGAAGTAGCTTTGATGATATCACTAGAAATTAAAGGAACATTTTATCAAACACTTTGAAACAGAACTTGTATCCAATCACAAAGAATAGAGGTTCATTATATTATAAATTACCCTTATTTAATTCATGCATGAATGCATAGATGGATCACAAGTTTTTAGGGTTTTTTCCCAGCTGGGAGAGAGTGATATGTGGTAGCTGAATATTCAAAATTCTGGGTAAGCTACTGTTTTCAGAAATGGAGAACGTAACAATGTCTGATTGAATGATGAGAGAGGACGACGAGAGGCAGGCAGCTAAGCAATTAAAAGAGACTCCAAGCCAATTTGTCTAAAGTCTATGCATGCCATGCAACCAAACAAAATAAATTTTACTGTATCTTGATCAGAAATCACTCAACTTAATTTCTTACTTTTAACAACTTTATCTCAAGAGAAGAGTCTGATAAATTCGCGAAAGTAAATGATTAATTAAAGTGTAAAATCATTTGATTGATGTTCCAAACACTATATTTTCTGGCCTTCATTAACCGGTCGAGCTAGCTGGATCCTCCTCAGCGATTGCTTTTAACATCTCCAAGAGTTTCTTGTTGTCCCTTAAGATATGTTCTGCTGCTTCTGCATCTAACATTGTTTTCATTTTTTCTGTCAGCCGCTTCACATCCAGATTTCCTTCCAGAGCTGCAAGTATCTGCTTGGAATATAATGCAATCAAAGAGTTTATAAGCCAG
Organism: Pistacia atlantica; assembly: GCA_026229545.1. Taxonomy (NCBI): domain Eukaryota; kingdom Viridiplantae; phylum Streptophyta; class Magnoliopsida; order Sapindales; family Anacardiaceae; genus Pistacia; species Pistacia atlantica. The sequence continues at coordinate 10,379,792 of CM047910.1, read as the reverse complement.
TGTTCAGTTCATAAAACCTAATTGAGAGCTAAAAGTAATTATTTAGCACTTGGTTTAAGTACCTCCGTCATCTGCGGCCGATCCCTTGCTGGATAACATACACAGGCAGCAGCACAATGAACCATCCGAAACATTTCTCTGTTGTCGAATTTCTTCCGTAACTTTGGATCGGTGTAAACAACGTTTATGTTGTCGTCTTTCACAGCTTTTCTGAGCATCGGTTTTGCCTAAAAGTTCATGAAAGTCCGTGTATATATTTACTCTGCAAACAATGCAAAATTGACTCCATTCTTGCACCCTTAATTACCAATGCAGAAACTAAATAAAATCCGATCAAATTATTTACTCACAAAACTGAAAGCGGGGTAACTTATTCTATCACACGATTCCTACAGACTGGAGCTGATGAGACAGAATATGCACCTTGACAGCCAGGTTTTCATAATCAGGATCAGAAGGCTTAATTTTATTCACAGGTAGGCATCCAGTAATCAACTCCAGAAGCAGCATTCCAAAGGAGTAGACATCTGACTTCTCATTTAACTTAATCCCGGAGGTGAAAAAATCTGGATCTATGTAACTGCATTCGGAGAAAATCCATCATGAAAAGTTACAGAGACAAATGAACAACAGAAAACAGTTTTACAAAAATGACATATAAAGCAGTGTATTTTACCCAATAGTGCCAGTAGGTTTAGTGCTGATATGAGTTTTACCAGCTAAAATGGACCTAGCAAGTCCAAAATCTGCCACCTGAGGAAAAACATGCTAGTCAATTCATTCATCATATATAGAAGCCAACATAAGAAGCACACAGATGTTGAGCACTGAAATAAAATTAATTTCAATCTTTAACTGCAGTCTTAAATAACCATTACTTTATAAAAAGGCAGTGCAAACATATTCAAGCATTAGGCAGTACAAATCATACCTTGGCTTCCCATTTTTCATCCAAAATAATGTTAGCTGACTTGATATCACGATGCACGATCCTGGGCTTACCAGCTGCTGAGGATATATACATTTACATCATACCATTTGAAATTTCAAAACAATATCTTGCATCTTAAAATTCGCTTAAATTTAAGAAAACGGTACAATCAAAAGAATACTCACAGCCATCATGCAGATGAACCAATCCTTTTGCTGTGCCTACCGCAATATTGAATCTTTTTTTCCAGTCCAAAATTTCTTTATCGTTCTCTGAAATGTTATCATAATCTGATGAAACAATGGTATTATAGTTTAAAATGCACAAAATGCAGTAACAGTTTCTAAATCTGCAATAAAAAATCCTGTAATTCCCTTATAATATACATTATTATTATTCAAAAGCGAATGAATTCGGAAATAGTAATCACCAATTTCTATAATTTCAATTTTTTAACCATCAGTTATATCTAATAAAAGAAAGAACAAACCATGTAAATGGAAGTACAGGCTTTTGTTCGAAACGAACTCGTATACAAGCAGTCTCTGAGTCTCCGAAATGCAGTATCCAACCAGATGTACAATATGTTTGTGGTTAATACCGCTAATGATTTCTATCTCTTTCAGAAATTCTTGCTCCCCCAGCTGCCGTTCAGCTATTTGCTGTTTTATAGCAACAGTTCTCCCATCTCGGAGGACTCCTTTGTGGACAATGCCAAAACCACCTTTACCAAGTAATTTGTCCTTGGAGAAATTATTTGCCGCCTCCTTTAGTTCTTCATAAGTAAATGTTTTCGGCATTGCAAGGTTAGTGGGTGGTGGATGCTGTGTAATTCCAGCAGAAGGTCCAACTATAGAGACAAAAAATAAAAAAAAAAATCAGGAGATGCCCGTTTATGTAATGGGAATCCAAATATGAACAACTTACTTGCTACAGGAATCTGTTCTTGTTGCCGAACCTGCTGAGTGTCACCTAGAGAGATTAAAAAAGAGTATTTAAACTGAGTTCATAAGTGAAGTTTCTCATAAGCTCACAAATTCGTGTCTAGGACTTAAAACTTTCAAATGTTTTCATGTAAAATTGCAATTGATTCACTTATGCTTGCTTTAGGTGTATAGTGATATGAAACTCAAAAGTTAATTCTCGCAGGAAAGGAGAAATATTGACTAAATATGAAACGTCTATTACCTCTATGGTTTCGCGCCGTGCTTTTGAATCTTTGTTTTCTACCACAAATGAACCAAACAATTACAAGAAGAACAATCACCAAAACTATTAAACCACCCATAATTATTCCAAACAGTGCACCGCCTGAGGACGAACTCGAGCCCTCAGATTGATCTTCAGTTGCAGGTTGCCACCCATCAACTACCTCCGGCGGTGGCGGAGTAAATGATGTCATCAGTGCACGACCACGAGAAGGACGCATTGGAAAACACATGATATTCTTAAAAAATAAGAAAACTGAAAGAGAAAATGGTAATCTGATTGTGGTCAATCACTAAAAGCAACAAGAGAGGTTAGCTAGCCTTTAGCTTTATTCAAGCACTGCGTAAAATATATATATTGAGACGTTTACTTCTTTAGGGTTTTTGAAGTTGAATACAGAACGTGAAGTAGTTGAAGCTTGAAACTTTCAGCGAAGGAAGGTTTGGAAAAATATTTTTCCAAAAGGAGCTTTCTGTATGCATTTTTTTCTTACACAAAAATATAGATTATTATAGACTTTGTGCTTGCTAGCTAGCCGATTGACTACCTTTTTCTTCTGTGTATATGTCGTTTAATTATTTCAATTAATTGACTCTTGTCGGTTATATTTCCAAAACGTAGCCGATTTGTCATGGAATTTTCTTTAAGAACTTCCCACGAATTCATATTACAGGGACTTTTTCCCACCCAATGTTTGCCTTAATGACACTTTCTCAGCAAGAAAGTTTCAAAATACCACTTTTTCACCCAAAGTTTATATTCCATTAATATCCAAATTATAATTGACTTTCTCAGTTGGCGTTCGATGAGTTACCAGAAGCTAGGGTAAGAGAGGTTTTGTAGAGGGGAGGCCACTAAATTGCATGGTGATGACCAATTGAATATTCACGATCGGAATCAATCAAAAATCAGCTAAGAACAAGAAACCCTAGATTTGCGATGACCGACAATCGGCAAGAAATCAAGTGTCGAAATACGTTTTGTAGAGAAGAGACCGGAGGTTCAAATGGTGGTGACGAAAAGATTTTTTGTCGTCAAAATCGGCTTTGGGTATTCATGTAATATAAAGTTTGGGTGGGAAAGTCATTAAGGCAAACCTTGGGTGGGAAAAGTGGTTATACTCTTACAGGGATGACTTCTTTAAGTTGACTGTTGAAATAATGGGATTAAGTTAAGTAGACAACTTCAGTGACTCAGTCAATGACACAGTAATTTCTTTAATTAATCTCTAACTTTGAAGAATTTTCTTCCTTTTTCTCGAAGTTTTGTTTACCTAAAAATTAAAAGACGTTATTTTATGTGTGTTGCTTTTGCTTTTTGATGATAAATTTTGTGTTGAGATAATGGGATTAAGTAGAAGACTTCGAATTCAGTCAATGACACTTTTTTTTTTTTTTTTAAAATGTTGTGATTACTAGAAAGGGATGAATATTGTAATTATTGGGTGGGAGAAATATAAAATATTGTGATTTTTATAAAGGGACAAATTGTTCAATTATTACTTATTTATTTATTTCATCATTTTAAGTATTTTATCAATTAACATAAAAGTCAAATGTAATTTTCCAATCTTAATTAAGAAAAAATAACACAGAAGATAAAAAAGAAAAGGAAAAGGAAAATTGAAATTTAATGATTTAATGAAACTGTTTGATAAAAAAAAGATATATTATTCCACAATATCTATTTTTATAGATTTATATTAAAATTAAGTAATTAATAATAAATGTGGGATAGTTTTACAATGATAAAAATATATTTTATAATAAAAAAGTTTTAGAAATGGTTTGAAACATTGTTTTTAAACCCAACCCGTCGACCTAGGCCTTGACCCAGCCAAGGGCCTGGTTTGACCCATGACATCAACATGAAACCCTAGTTTGAAACTTAACAGACATACCCTTGAGAAATTAGCATCAGTCCTTGCAGGTTGAAATCAAACAAATATACCCAACAATCTAGCCAGGAAACTCTAGACGTCGCAACTGTAATCTATCCCACATCAGCCCAACGTCAAACAAACCACTACTCGGCCACCAAGAAAACCCTAATCAACTGCAAAACACCACCATCCACCACAATAAAACCCACCACAAACTAAGGGCGTCGCGAAGTGGAGATGAAGGTTGAACAGACAAAGAGGGACCACACGATTGGCGACGCAAAGGTGGAGCAGACTACAATCCAGATCAAAGATTAGAAGATTCAAAGGAGAGAAGATGAAGAATTGAAGATTGAAGTGCGGTCGATAGTTAGGGATTGGAATAGGGTTTAATTTTAGGGATTTTAGTAACCCAATTCAGACTGGTCCGAGTGAACCGTACTATTCTGTTGATTCAAACCTGGGCCAATGGCTGAAACCGAATTCAGGGTGTCTCCGGATCAGAGAAGCGGTCAATTCCCGATCGAACCAGTTGGTCCAATCCGGTCCGAGTTTTAAAACCTTGGTTTGAAACGGCAAGGATAGCCCCCTTAAAAATATATTTTACAATATAAAAGTTTTAGAAATGGTTTGAAATGCTAAGGATCGCCCTCTCAAGATTGAAATCATGTATCCACCATTTGATAGAAAGCTTTCGAATCTGTAGATTCTAGGACATGATGGTTAACCAGATTAGTGAAATTTCTGCCTTAAAAGAAATTCAACATTCTTTTTTTAGTTGGCACTTCATAAAATATTTAAATAACAAATTTGTCCTTCGGTCTTTGTTAAGATAACACATTAGAAGGGAAAATGGTGGGCATGTTGGTTATAAAGGGCTTGGGCATCCTCCCTTGGCAAGATGGTTTTCCAATGAGAGTTTTACCCAAGCTCATAAAAGACCATGGCCCAGCCTAATTAATTGTTGAATTGTTAGAGTGGGTTCCTTAAAGAAAACACAGTACAGGGAAGGTTATGGACAAATTTCATAAGAGAGAAAAAAAAAAAAACTAAACCTCAAAGTCCCCATTCTAATAATATTACAAAGATTTAACTAACCAATATTTTAATACACATACACACACACACATTGTGCTTAAACTCTTTTTGAAAGTGGGAAAGTTTCAAGAGGAATTACCCAGAAAGAGAAGAGGAAGATAATGCATGTCTTCACCCTCTTGTTTGGATGCGTCCATTCACTAATTTGTTTCAAGTAAATTCGAACTAACCAACATCCAAATTTCTTCAAGTTGCTTTTCATCGTCTTCCACAAGAGATATAAAATAAGGTTCGCCATACTAAACTCTTTGCATACTGTTGCTATTAGCTAGCTTATTAAATTTGCAGAGAACACACTATTATCTTTCTGTTTCCAATTGTTCAATGGCCACATCATTCGCCCAAACTCCGCCACCACCAGAAGAATTTTAAGAATGGCAACCAGCTCAAGATCAGCAATCTCAAGCCTCGAGAGTAAGAGTGTACTTAATAGTTGTGGCTGCTATACTAAGTGTTGTTTTGTTTGTTGTTCTTGGTTGTCGTTTCTTATACATGAGAAAGGTCGAAAGAAGAGTTGTAGATATATGATTCAGAGGTACTTCTCAGTAAGATTGTAGAAGTAGGTGAGGGAAATGTTGTCCTCAGATTGTAGCTTTTTCCACAGGTCGGTTTGCAGACGAACCCCTACAATAATGAGAGTTCGAACTGACTCCTCGGTTGTATTAGCCACCTTGTGCAGCTCCCGGTGGAACCTATCAATATAGGATTTGAGGGACTCATTTCCCCTGTCGTATGTTACTCACATAGCTCAACAACATTGAAAACTTCCTATTAGCTTGGAAATGTCTCAAGAATAAAAAAATCATCTGCTACCACGAGTTGATAGATCCTGGCGAAAGCGATCTAAATTAGCACTTGGCATGGGTAGTCAGAGTCCAAGTAGTGACATTTGGCCAAGCTAGAAACTTGGTGAAGCTCCATGAGGTGGTTTAACTCATAGAGGTGATCCTGCATATCAGAATTCTCATTGAATGCTCGCATATCGGGCATTCTAAATCTTGACAGGAGAGGAGCAACTAACACTATTGGAGAAAAGGGTGACGCTTCAGTGGCTCGCCCGTGCTCATTTTATTGAGCTCTAAGCTGATCCAAGGCTTGCTGTAACTCCTCAATGTAAGGAAGCAGAGCTACTTGGGGATCGCTTTCCGCAACGTGGGTTCGACCCTCACAATTGCGGTTAAGGAAAGACCGTAGGTCGAACTCTTCCTCACCTCTGCCAAAGCCTTCGACATGCCTCAACACACACTGGCTGGAGCCATGTGTAGGCACTGAATGGCCAAGGGAACAATCCTGACCTCCACGATGGTCAGAACCGACCCATGTATGGTGGGCATTTCCCTCGCGATGATGGTCAAGACCATCACGCCGGTAATGAAGTGAATCTCCCTACCTTACACTCTTACGAGGGTGCCCATGCAATGTGACATTGGACGGCTCATGATGCGACATATCGCCAAGTCATAAAGCCACAGGTATTCTACTTGCTTCACGACCGGCATTCGCTAGCCCCTTAGAGCCCTTTGGTCTATTATCTCCACTTGTTTTCCCTTGTCTTTATGTGTTGTAATGTGCACTTGGGCTTTCGCCCATTTCCATACTTTAGTGTGACCTATAGGCGTCTTTGCGGTAGCACCGCCTTATTGGAATCAGGCAGTATGACTTGATCCAAATGGTCTAGCCTTCGGCTAACCGTTTCGAGAGTATTGTTAAATCTCTCCAGGTAACTTCTTATAGTTGGATCAAGCTATGAGCTCGAGGGAAAATTTGTCACGGTATTCTGCTGAATGGGAGGTACTTCGGAAGAAGTATTGTCTTGTACCCGGGGGATCTCTGGAGGTTGGAGCTAGTTCGCTCGGTTTCAAAACCACGAGTCATTTGTCAGCAAGTACAACTGATTGATCAGAGATTCTTGATAAAGAGCAGATACTAAATCATACCCTCCTTCTAACGCTAAACTGTTGATGCTAGATTTTGACAACCAATGTGCACGTGCAAAGTGCTAAGCTAGCTTAGAAATTACAATTGAATGGAAAATGCAATGAAGTAAAGGGAAGGTGATTTCTAAAGGGATTCGGATGCTTAAAGCGAATCCTTACGATCATTATTCTTTTATATATATGAGGTTACAGGAGGTCGTGTATAGCGAACACCGAGCAAAGGTACAAATTATTAATTATTCATAGAGAATATCAAGTCAGTATTTTTCTCGCATGTTATATATGTTTTGAGAATAAAATGTTACAATCAGAATGTGGGTTTTTTTATCAGAATCCCGAAAGTTTTAGGGAGAGCCCTCTATTTATAATAGAAGGTTTCAGGGTAATGATTACAAGTCTGCAAGTGAACAAGTGTGGTACAATTCTTGTCGTACTTCCCATTAGCTAATTACATAAGAGATATCCTCAAATCGCGTTGAGCTTAGATAGGTGGGTAACTCCCATCCACTCGTAGATAAAGCCTGAGTGTGCTAAGTTGATTATGTAGAGGAGAAATTACTCACTTTTGTATGATATTTAGATATTAATCGGAGACAGACAGGAAAAATAATAAAACGATGGAGCAGCAAAGCATGGAATTTAAATTCATGAAAGAAGCATACAGTTTTGTTGTTGTAGAGGAACTTCACCCGTATTATTCTGCATATTGATTAGGAAGCTACTTCTTCTTCTACGGGAAACGTTATAGATTCTCACAGCAATGACCAAACCAGCCAGTGCAACTTCACGGCCCACGCAGAATTATTCCAACCAATGTTGCTCCACTCATCTTCCCTACCCTCTGAGATCCAAACGTTACTTCATTCGACTACCGGGTGGTGCATCGTCTTCTGGTGTTGTATCATCTGGTGGAGGATATTCAGATGGCGGAGGATCTTCATACGACATATCGAGAAATTAAGAGTGACTTACCAGAGTTTTGGAAGAAGCTTTGATGATATTACAAGAAATTAAAGGAACATTTTATCAAACACTTTGAAACCGAAATTGTATTCAATCACAAAGAACAGAGGTCAATTATATTATATATTATATTACCCCTTGTTTAATTCACGCATGCATGGACAGTGGATCACGAGTTTTCAGGGTTTTTTCCCTGCTGGGTGAGAGTGATATGTGGTAGCTGAATATTTAAAATTCTGGGTAAGTTACTGTTTTCAGAAATGGAGAACGTAACAATGTTTCATTGAATGATGAGAGAGGACGACGAGAGGCAGGCAGCTAAGCAATAGAGACTCCAAGCCAATTTGTCTAAAGTCTATGCATGCCATGTAACCAAACAAAATAAATTTTCTGTACTGTAACTTGATCAGACATCACTTTAACTTAAGTTATTACTTTTAACTATAAGAATTTAGAGGTTGGTAATTAAAAAGAATCCAAATGAAAAAATAATAACATTTAATTAAAAAAAAAAAAATCAAACATTTAATATTTAATTATTACTAGCAACCAATTTCAAATCCAGCTACACAATATGGAACGAATCCAGATTTATACATTATGTTCATATAATAGCATCAAACAAATTCAAATCCAAAATTTAGGAAGAAATGAACAGCGATAAATGTTTGTGGTTGAAGCTTTGTTTTTGTCACAGGTCTTTAACAACTTTATCTCAAGAGAAGAGTCTGATAAATTCGCGAAAGAAAATTGATTAATTAAAGTGTAAAATCATTTTATTGATGTTCAAGATATTATATTTTCTGGCCTTCATTAACCGATCGAGCTAGCTGGATCCTCCTCTATGATTGCTTTTAACATCTCCAAGAGTTTATTCTTGTCCCATGAGATACGTTCTACAGTGAACGTTGTTTTTATTCTTTCTGTCAGACGCTTCACATCCAGTTTTCCTTCCAGAGCTTCAAGTATCTGCTTGGAATATAATGCAATCAAAAGAGTTTATAATAAGCCAGTGTTCTATTCATAAAACTTAATTGAGAGCTAAAAGTAATTATTTAGCACTTGGTTTAAGTACCTGGCTCATCTGTGGCCGATCCCTTGCTGGATAACATACACAGGCAGCAGCACAATGAACCATCCGAAACATTTTGCTCTTGTCGAATTTCCCTAACTTTGGATCGTTATAAACAACGTTTATGTTGTTGTCTTTCACAGCTTTTTTGAGCATCAGTTTTGCATAAAAGTTCATAAAAGTCCGTGTTATATTTACTCCGCAAACAATGCAAAATTGACCCCATTCTTGTACCCTTAAGTACCAATGCAGAAACTAAGCTAGTATCAATCAAATTATTTACACACAAAACTGCAAGGAGGGTAACTTCTATCACACGATTCCTAAAAGACGGGAGCTGATGAGACAGAATATGTACCTTGACAGCCAAGTTTTCATAATCAGGATCAGAAGGCTTAATTTTATTCAGAGCGTTGGATTTGTCGACTACTTTAGCATTAATGGGTAATGGAGACGCACTCGGGGGTCCTACTATAGGCGGTTTTGGGCTTTTTCCATGTATAACCGCTGTAGGATTTCTTTTAAAGTTACTAATTCCTTATTGAGTTGGGCTTAGGAATATGAATCCTTGTAAAACCAGATTTAGTCTCTTAAACCTAATATATAAACATACTTTTCTCTTGTTATGTAGGTGAGAGCAATTCCATTCATTGTAAACAAGAGAAAGGTGAGACATATTGCAATAATATTGACTCAACTGGATGTAGCCCACATTAGGTGAACCAAGGTAAATTGCCCGTGTTATTTTCTTTGTTTACTGTTTAATTTGTTTTACTATTATATTTTATTCCTGTTGTTGTCTTTATTTCGTTCAAGAGGTAGGCATCCAGTAATCAACCCCAGAAGAAGCATTCCAAAGGAGTAGACATCTGACTTCTCATTTAACTTAATCCCGGAGGTGAAAAAATCTGGATCTATGTAACGACATTCAGAGAAAATCCATCATGAGAAGTTACACAAGATTGTTCAAGATAAAATATATATAAAAGTTATAAACAACAGAAAACATCTTTACAAAAATGACATATAAAGCAGTGTATTTTACCCAATAGTGCGAGTAGGTTTAGTGCTGATATGAGTTTTATCAGCTAAAATGGACCTAGCAAGTCCAAAATCTGCCACCTGAGTAATAACATGCTAGTTAATAACATGCTAATCAACTCATTCATCATATATAGAAGCCAACAAAAGAAGCACACAGATGTTGAGCACTAAAATGAAAATAATTTCAATCTTTATCTGCAGTCTGAAATAACCATTACTTTATAAAAAGGCAGTGCAAACATATTCAAGCATATTAGGCAGTTCAAATCATACCTTGGCTTCCCATTTTTCATCCAAAATAATGTTAGCTAACTTGATATCACGATGCATGATCCTGGGCTTACCAGCTGCTGAGGATATATACATTTACATCATACCATTTAAATTTCAACACAGTATCTTACATATTAAAATTTTCTTAAATTCAAGAAAACAGTACTATCAAAATAATACTCACGGCCATCATGCAGATGAACCAATCCTTTTGCTATGCCTACCACAATATTGAATCTTTTTTTCCAGCCCAAAATTTCTTTATCGTTCTCAAATGTTATCATAATCGATCGCACAACAAGATCACGCTTTAAAATGCACAAAATGCAGTGACACTTTCTAAATCCACATTGATAAATCCTGTAATTCCTATATAATATATACGATTATTATTCAAACATGAATAAATTCAGAAATATTATTTACCAGTTTCTATAATTTCATTATTTAACCATCAGTGATATCTAATAATAGAAATGACAAACCATGTAAATGGAAGTACAGGCTTTTGTTCGAAACGAACTTGTATACAAGCAGTCTTTGAGTCTCCGAAATGCAGTATCCAACTAGATGTACAAGATGTTTGTGGTTATTGGAAATAAGTATAAGAAGCAGGGTTGTTTCTGCAAAGATTAGAAGTTAAGAAAGGGTTGTTTTTGTAAAGAAACAAAATTGTCACCACACGGTGCATTTTTTGTAAGCTTTTGTATCAGACTATATAAAGTCTCTAACTTTACTAAATTGTATTCTTGAATAACAGAACACAACACAGAATCTTTCTCTTTTCTCTTTCGATTCATTCATTTCCTTTTATTTTCTTTTCAAATCCGTAACTAATCTTTCATGGTATCGGAGCTGTAGACCAACGTCAATGGCTTCGAATCCTGATTTCTTAAATGCTTCGTCAAAATCTGAAGTTGAGTCAGCTGAAAATGCAAACGCAAATAACTCAACTACTCAGTCTACACCTCCCACCATATCAGTAAAACTCATAGAGAAGAATTACAATCACTGGAGGTCGCAAGTTTTTCTAGCATAAGCTTCACATGGTCTCGAAAGCTTTATCACTAGTGAGAGTATCTGTCCATCTATGTTCCTTTTTGAAAAGCGTATTGATTCTGATGAACTAGTGAAGAAACAAAACCCTAAGTATCTTAACTGGAAAAGAACAGATTAGATTTTAGTTAGTTGGCTATTTTCGTCAATCTCTGAATCCATGTTCAGGCACGTAGCTAAGTGTATTAGTGTGTATGAAATATGGAACACGCTAGAATTGCATTTTCAATCAATTTCGAAGGCTATAACACTTCACTTAAGAAATATGTTGCAGACCACAAAAAAGGACTCTTTAAGCATTAATGAGTATGTCTTGAAAATGAAGGAATTAGGGGATGAGTTAGTAGCAAGTGGTGTTAACATTGGAGAAGAAGAGTTGCTCTTGTATATACTGGATGGTCTAGGACTAGAGTACGACGCTGTTGTCGTAAATCTAACATATCACAGTAGCAATGCAACCATTCTGTTGGTGAAAGGCTGAAAAGTGCAAATGATCAAAGTTAGAGGAGCTGATTGTAATTTCTCATATGTCACTAACAAGCAACGGTGTCGTTTTGGAATTGTTAAGAGCTGTTGTCTTCTTCATTTCATTAGCTTCTCACTTTACTCTTTTACGGCTTTTACTTTCTCTCCTTTTGAAGCTCTGTATATATAAATCCCTAACATTGTAATCTCATCACTTTTGCTAAAGATTCAATAATATTGAATTCCTTTCTCTTCATTTTTCGATTTCTTTCAGTTTCTTTTCATGATATCAGAGCCAAAGACTAACGTCAATGGCAAAAATTTCTGGAAACAATAGCTCTAACGAGAACTTTGTGAAGATGTTTGGCACTCAACTTCGCTTTTCTCCTAGTCTTCAAGTTGTCATCCAAGCTAACAAGAGATAATTACAGAGATAATTATCGCCTCGGAGATCGCAAATCCTATCACCGTCTGAGCTCATGATCTTGAAGAACACTTAACAGTCAAGCTCAATGTCCTGAACCTCTTATTACTTTAGACAAGAGTCTTGAAAATGAGCTAGGTGAAGAAGGAATTAAGGAAATCCTAGGAAAAGAAAGAATTAATCCAATTATGTAGCCTGGAAGAAAACTGATAAGTTTCTTGTCACGTGGCTTCTTGCGTCAATTTCTGAGTGTATGTTCAGTATTGTGTCCAAATGTAGATTTGCTACCGATATCCTGGTTTGCACTTGAGACTGAATTTTTAAGTGATTCTAAGGCTAGAGCCCTACATTTAAAAAAATCTTTTACAAAAATACTCAAAAAAGGTAACATGAGTATAAATGAGTATGTTAAAAAGATGAAGGGAATTGCCGAGAGTCTATCGCAAGTGGTCAAATCATTTCGATGAAGATTTGCTCCAGATGTGTTAGATGGACTGGGACCAGAATTTGATGCGGTAGTTATCAATCTAACTTCCAGAATTGAGTCAAAGTTTGATTCAATTTCATTACAAGAGGCACAATTTTTATTACAAAAGTATGAACTGAGGCTTGAGAAGTTTAACTCCATTGATTTTCTTCATAGCTCACCAATGTTGTCGCCTCCCAGAATGTTAACAACGATCCGTGTTCCCAAATACTACATTGCTGCCACCTACTCATACCGATTTGTCAAAAGAAGCTCCCGGACCTCTTAATCAGCCTTGACCTCTGCAATATTCGTACCAAAGATTACCACAGTGTATCACTCATCACCTTCTCGTAATGCTCAAGATTATTCCTCCGACTTTGGAAACCAAACTGGTGTCTTCAATGGTACATATACTCCTTATCGAACTGCTGGTTTTCTTGGATATGGCAGAGGTCGAGGTCGAGCTAATGGCGTAGGGAAGCCAATTTGTCAATTGTGCAAAGAAGATTGGACACACCGCACCTCAATGTTACCATCGTATAATACCAACTATAACGGAACACCACCTCGCCTGACCTCGCCTGGAAACCACTGCCGTTGGTACTGGGTTCTAGCATGTTTCATTCTGGGAGCACATATTCTGGTGGACAGAACCCTTCCTTCTTGAATGTTGGTTCTCAAAATATTGGTACATCTAATGGGAGTCAGCAACAGATTTCTTCTTCTCCTCTCCATTCTGGATCACATTCTCAACAGGAAGGGAATACTGGTATCCAGCAGTCAATTCCACAATCTCCTACTCAAAGAACATCATTCCATTTTTTCCCTCACAAAGCAAAGAAGGTTTTCGAGTCCCTAGTCAGCAACAACTACCCAACCAAGTGTACTTTGCCTCTCATTCAGCCTACGCACCACTCTCTCATTTTCAAGCCTCACACATTACTCCAACCACACCTCCTGATCCAGCTTGGTACATGGATTCAGGAGCCACTGATCATGTCACCCCTGATCCAAATCACCTTTGTAACCAGCAGGAGCTATGATGGTAATGAACAATTGCAAGTGGGCAATGGTGAGTCTCTTTCCATATCTCATATTGGCCTTACCTTGTTACCTAGTTGTTTACATTCTAAATGTATTCATTTGAAAAATGTTCTTTGTGTGCCTAGTATTACAAAAAACCTACTTAGTATTTCCAAATTGACTAGAGATAATCAGGTTGTTGTTGAATTTGATTCTGATTCTTGCACTGTTAAGGACAAAGCTACCTGTAAGTTGTTGCTCAAGGGAGGTCTTAAAGCTGGTTTATATCAGTTGCATGTTCCTTCCACCCTACCATCCAGTTCACTCACTGTGCCCAATTACTCTAGTTCATTACAGCCCTTTGCTGCCACCTTAAATCACAAGACTTTAGAGCTGTCTACTGATAATTCTAGTCAGTTCAATTGTATTAACAATCAGGTTGTTCCATCTGTGCAGTTTAGTTCTTTAAGTCAACCTAGCTGTTCTAACAAGAATGATCAGAATAATTGTTTCTCAGCTTCTTCAAATCTGAATGATTGTACTTCCTCTCAAAATAATAAAACTTCTTCACTGATATTCTCTCACCATGATTCTAATACTCGTTATCTAATGTTACTTCTGAATCAAATGTTGTCACCAACAAACCATGGTTGAATCATGATCATTCCATTAATAACTATACAAACTATAATCATCATGGACGAGATCCATCATTTGCACTTCAAGTTGGCAATACCAAAGAAAACAAGATGTCTCTTTGGCACAATAGGTTAGGCCATCCTAATACTGATGCACTTCAGAAAATTCTGACCTATCTGCACAAAGACACCATGAAACAGCTTTCCATAGCATCTTTACCTTTCGTGATGCTTGTAAACTAGGCAAACTTCACAAGAATCCACTTTCCTATGTCACGCTAGAGCAACCAAACCATTAGAACTTGTCCATAGTGACATTTGGGGGACCACTCCAATCAAGCTTCTAGAAGGTATAGATACTACATTCACTTTTATAGATGACTATAGAGGTATACTTGGATGTTTCCCTTACGAACCAAGGCAGATGTTCACTCTGTGTTCATCAAGTTTCACCATCTTGTTGAACGACAATTCAGTTGTAAACTTCTAACTTTGCAATCCGACCAAGGGGCAGAATATAAGGGGCTGATTCCTTATCTTACAACCGTAGGAATACAATTTAGGCACTCATGTGCATATGTTCATCAACAAAATGGGAGAAGTGAAAGAAAACACAGACACATTGTTGAGACAGTCTTACACTATTAGCTCATGCATCCGTGCCCTTGCATTTTTGGTGGCTTGCATTTGACACAATCTTTTTCATATAAACAATGCATACTCGTCTCCCCGAACTTTAGCTCACCTTACCAAGTCCTATTTCATAGAACACCCGTTTATTCTTCTCTAAAGTCTTTGGTCGCACCTCGTTTTCCTTACTTGAGGGATTACAACAAACATAAGTTCGGGCCACTCTTCCAAATGTGTATTTTTAGGGTATAGTCTAATTCACAAAGGCTATAAATGTTACAATTCAAGGAAAAATATTTATTACTCCTAATGTTCACTTTAATGAGTTAGAATTTCCTTCTAAAGAGTTGTGTTTTTCTCCTGATTCTGCAAGTCAATCTACAGATTCTGCTCATTTAGTGTCTAGTTTCCCTTATAGTGTTGTGTCCTCAGCAACTAATCCTACTAGCAAAGAACTCCCTTCGAGCAACGTTTGTCCTGCAGGTGGTAATTCTACAAAGGCAAAGATCAGCCTTATTCTCACAATAATAATCAGATAATCTTGCTTCCCATTCAAATCCAAAGAAATAATTGTCATAACAACTCTGATTTTTCCTGACAAATTACCCATCGATCCCAAACCAGCCTCCACAAACACAAACCATCTCACAAAAACAAATTCCTTCCCACCTAGTACAAGTCAAACATCTTTTTCTCCTTTACAACCAATCCCAAATATTAGTTCAATCCAATCACCATGTTCTCTGGAAATTGATCTTACTAGTTATCTTCCAGCTGCATCAACAAAACCTTCACTCCAACCATCTGCATTATCATCTCATCCCATGAAAGATCCCTTGCCTACTTGCTCACTTGCTGTTGATTTAACACCTTCACAGCCCTGCACATCATCCAACCTTTGTTTGCCTACCACTTCAGTCACTAACACAAATATTCAGCTTCATTCCACCCCACCACCAGCCACAAATATTCACCCAATGACAACCAGATCTAAAGCTGCTGCTCCCATCACCACTATCACTGCCTTAACTGTATCCAAACCTGTCTATCCCGAACCCTCCAACGCTCAAGCATTTAATATTGCTGAATGGAAGAATGCAATGCAAGATGATTTTAATGCTCTCATAAAGAATGGTACTTGGACTCTTGTTCCAAAAGAAGCTGATATGAATGTAGTGGGCAACAAATGGGTCTTTAGAACAAAGTTTCATGCTGATGGAACTCTTCAAAAGTATAAGGCTAGATTAGTTGCAAAGGGTTTCCAACAGACTCCGGGGTTAGATTATTTTGAGACATTTAGCCCGTTATTAAGCCCCTGACAATCGTAATTGTTTTCACTCAAGTCACTTATGGTCGGGATATACAAAGAAATAGATGTCAACAATGCCTTCTTGAATGGTACTTTAAGTGAAATAGTTTATATGAGGCAGCCTGAAGGGTTTGAAAGTGTTGAATATCCTTCTCATGTGTGTAAACTCAATAAGGCACTTTATGGACTCAAGCAAGCACCACGTGCTTGGTTTGATAAACTCAAACAAGCGTTGCTTGATAAAGGATTCTACGCTCACTTTCGGATTCAAGTCCTGCTTTATTCTCAAAGATTCTCGGACAAGTATTGTATGTACTCATCTACGCATGATATACTCCACCGGTTCCAATAAATCATGATACTTACTTGGTTAAAGACCCAACAACCTACTTGCTTTAAAAACTTTCCCTTCCCTCGTCACCTATTTCCTTAACCCTTTAAGCCACAAACTCGATAAGGCATACATTTAAAGCATAAAGTATGTCTCGATTTACTTGCCAAAACCAAGATGCAGGATGCACATTCTTGTCCTACTCCAATGATCGCCGGTGTTAAACTCTTCACCGCCGAGTGAGTTATTTCGTAACCCTAGTCTATAGAAGCACCATGGGGCTCTTCAATACTTGACATTGACCAGCCGATATTAGCTTCACCGTGAACAAATTGAGTCGGGCTTTAGGCTCCAACCGAGTTTCAAAGTGGCAAGCTTGTAATGAGTGTTAAGATACATCAAAGGGCGACCTTTCATGGTCTTCTTCAAACCAAACCAGCCTTCTCGTGTATTGAAAGCATGCTGATGCAGACTTGGGGAGTAATCTAGATGATAGGAGATCTACAAGTGGCTATTGCATCTATCTAGGCCCCAACTTGATCCAATGGAGTTCTAGAAAACAAAGGGTGGTTGCTCTTCTGCCTACGTGTAGGCTGACGCGTTAGGCATAAACAAACCGACCGTTAGTTACTTGGCCTGGATAGTTTGTTTTCTGAATCCGGGTATGCGTGAACTCTTCTCCTATCATTTGGTGCAATATTAGTGCTGGTGCCCTCACCGTAATCCAGCTTTTTCATGCTGCATTGCACATTCGAGATTGATACTCATTACATACGGGATCAAGTGTTAGCCAAAAAGCTCACTGTACAGTATGTCCCGTCTAAGTTACAAATTGCGAACATTCTAACTAAGGCTCTCTCTATTTCTCAATTTCAAGAACTTAAACAAAACTCACAGCATCAATAAAGGTTTCGAGAACTACGATCTTTACCGAAGTTTTTGTTTTTCTTTTATTGTTTTGGTACCGAATCAAGCACCTTGGCATCGATGATACAGTTGAGCCCTTGCATTTCAGCTTGGTTACTCGCAGTTTTTTTTACGAGCATACAAGAAGATTGAGAAAATAGGATATAATTTGCTGTATCTTTACTGGCTTTTTTTTAGAACTTGACTGCTCAAGTTTATTGTTTTGGTACTGAACTGAAGCAGTTGGTTCTACTGATGATAGTTGTAGTTGAGTTTCAGACGCAGTTTTTTTTTACTGGAGTGATACAGGAAGAGTTGAGAAAACAGGATATGCAATTTGCGCTTGGGTTGGTTGTTTTGTCTGAAACAGACTCAGATTCTTTTTTTTCTCCGGGAGTGATACAGAAGAGTTGAGAAAACAGGATATGCAATTTGCGCCCATGGTTGTTTTGTCTGAAGCCCTGTTATTCTCAGTAGCAATTGGTTAATATTGAAGTATGTGCAGTGTTGAGAAAACAGTTTCCATTTGGTTAAATATTGTAGTATGTGCAATGTTGAGAAAACTTAAGCTGATGCAGTTTATATCAGCTTGTAAATAGATGATGGCAATTATGCAATTAGTGAGTTATGGTATTATGCAGATTTGGGAGTTTGAGTGTTTGGCAATTATGGAGCTTGGTGTTATGGTGTTAATGCAGACTTGTGAAGAGTTATGGTGTTATGCAACTTTAAGTTTTTGAAGAAGTTTTTTTTGGTTCTCTGAATTGTTTACAGCAAGATTTACAAGGTGCGATGCATTTGGAAGAAGCTTATGACGTTAGTGCGCTTTACGTTTTGAAGAAGTGTTCGCAGATGCGCTTTTGGGTTCTCAATTGTTTCGAGCAAAGGTTGATTTACAAGGCAACCTTGTGAAGAGTGAGAGTGCACTAGTCGATGCAAAGTGTAGTCTTGTGAAGTAAGCGTAGCACCACTCGACCTTGAAGAGTTCAGTAGCAAGACCAATGATGCAGATATGTGCTTTTAATTTTTTTTGAGGATAATTTTGCTGTGGGAGATGCATCAATTCAGCAAAGTTTCCTAAAGGATAATTGTTGCTATCAGGGAATGTTGGTGATTGATCACAGAAGCTAGTGTAGTTAAGTTTGAGGGGGAATGTTGGTGAAAGGCTGAAAAGTGCAAATGATCAAAGTTAGAGGAGCTGATTGTAATTTCTCATATGTCACTAACAAGCAACGGTGTCGTTTTGGAATTGTTAAGAGCTGTTGTCTTCTTCTATTAGCTTCTCACTTTACTCTTTTACGGCTTTTACTTTCTCTCCTTTTGAAGCTCTGTATATATAAATCCCTAACATTGTAATCTCATCACTTTTGCTAAAGATTCAATAATATTGAATTCCTTTCTCTTCATTTTTCGATTTCTTTCAGTTTCTTTTCACATTCAACAAGCTCAATTCATGCTTCACAAGCATGAAATGAGACTGGAAAGACAACACTCAGCTCTGTCAAATTTTCATGAGCACTTAAACTCTGCCCTGTTTGCTTCCAAGCAAGAAAACACCACCAACTACTCTAATCCTCTGAATAACTCGTCTGGTCAAAGAATGCTTCTACCATTTCATAGTCAAGCTATTGGTCATGGATATTCACACAGCCTCAATGTTAATATTAAAAACTTTGGTCCAATTACTGGGTCAATATATCCTGTAGCAAGTAGTTTTGATTTTGGACAGAGCAATTATCAAGGAGCAAGTTATGGAAGAACTGGTTACTCACCAAATACACAACACTCTGCTGGACACTTTCAGTTTCAAAACAACATGGTAAGAGGTAGAGGCAGAGGCAAAAGTTACTTCAAGCCGAGACTAGTATGCCAAGTGTATGATAAATCAAGCCATTCTGCCATCCAATGTTACCATATGATTTGATCGTAGTATCGGCCGGCTTTACCGCCAACCTTCTTACAGCTCTCTGACGCACCTAATCAGACAATTCAACAGGTCCTTCCTTAATCACATCATAACACACATCAACCGCACAAGCCTTAATTGCAGCAAATTACACATAACATCCGAACTACACACTACCTCCAAACTACACACAACACTCTGCCAATACCTTTCACAACAACTTTATAGAGTTTCATGATTATTCCACTCCTCTTATGTTTAAGTCAAATGCACCACCTCCTGCAAATTTTCAGTCAATACAATATCAACAATATTGTCCTAGTCCCTCAACTAATACTAGTCAGTCTGTCAGCCTTACACCCAAAATAGCTACCAATGAAGCACCTCAATCTTTAGCAACCGCTTATCAAGCAGTGGCCTCTCCACAAATCCTGCAAGATCACTCTTGGTATATGGACTCTAGAGCCTCCAATCACATGACTGCAGATGGTTCCAACTTGGTGTTCAAAACTACTCATTCGGGAAGTTCAAAGGTGCAAGTTGGGAATAGGGAATCCATTCCTATTACTCATACAGGTACGATGTTGGTACCCTCTTATGACACAACTAGATTGATTCATCTGAAGAATATACTATGTGTTCCCTTCCCAACTGTGGTCGCAAATCAACCGAACAGCTTCAGTTAACATTTGTCGTTCATTCGATTACTGTTCGATAATGTTCGCGAACATTTCGATATTTGTTTGATAATATGTTCGATCGAGTTCGAACAGGGGTTGTTCGTTCGATTATATTCGCGAACACTATACGTTCAACTAATCCATCTGTTCGCCACCAATCGTTCGATTGTTTGTTCACCCATGTTCAAACATGCGTTATCATTATTAATTTAATTTTTTTTCATTTTTTATATTATGTTTGATTTAGTTTGGATGAATTTTTTTTAATGGTAATCAATAATAAAATATTATGATACTTTTGTTTTTCTTATGTATATAATATGTTTGGATTTTTCTGTTTCCAAATGTCATCAATAATTAAATATATAAGTATATAGCATTTTAATTAAAAAGTAATAAATTATTATGATACATAGCATGACAAATTTAATAACATAATAAATTGTATAATCAAGTGATATATAATATAGTAAATCCAATAACATAATAGCTTCATATTTTTTTAAATGTAATCAATAATTAAATATTATAAGATAACATTTCAATTAATAAATAATAAATATAGTATGGTAAATTGATAAACATAACATATTGTATAACCAAGTGATATATAGCATACCAAATTTAATAATATAATAGTTTAATTAAATCTAAATTAATCACACATTTGTATTGATCATATGTTATAATAAACTCTTATATCACTATGAATTTATAGGTGTTGATACAAAATAAATATGTAGAAAGTAATGATAATATATATATATATATATATAATTAATCACACATATGTATTGATCATATATTACAATAGATTTTCATTCCACTATAAATTTATGGGTGTTGATACAAAATATATATGTAAACATTTAAAATATTTATGATAATTTATGTAATGATAATAAATATATGATAACCTATAATTTTGGTAATTTCATAACATATTTAACCTATGATTAATATATGTATGATAATAATTTTGTATATACACAGTTACACATTATATATAACAAATTAATCACACATATGTATTGATCATATATTATAATAGGTCATCATTTCACTATGAATTTATGGGTGTTGATACAAAATATATATATATATATATATATAAAACAAATCAATCACACATATGTATTGATCATATATTACAATAGATTTTCATTCCACTGTAAATTTATGGGTGTTGATACAAAACATATATGTAAACATTTAAAATATTTAGAATAATTTATGTAATGATAATAAATATAAATGTAAACAAATTCCTTTTGTTTATGTCATGTTTGATATGGAACTAAATTTGTTTTGAACGATTTATTGTTCTATTTAATTTATTTTAAAGTTTTATTATTTATGATGGTTAGTTATTTTAATTTACTAAGTTTTTATTGATTTGTTTAAAATATAAATATAGATAGAGAGTTGATTTATTTTCAAATGTTGAATTAAATTACTATGAATTATAAATTGTTGCATATTTGTTTTTAGAGCATGAATTTGAAAGTTGGTATATATTTTTTATTCGAACGAGTTAGTCGAACAGGTATTTACAAATTATCGAACGAGTTAGTCAAACGAATTAGTCGAACAAACAAGTTAGTCGAACGAACACAAACGAGTTACGAACGAACACGAGCGAGCTTTTTGTTAATCGAACAAACACGAACACGAACACACATCCTGTGTTCGTTCGAACACGAACACGAACAATCGAACATGCTTATTGAATGATTTTCGAACGGGCCTGTTCGTTCATGTTCGGTTCGATTGCAGGCCTATTCCCAACATTGCAAAGAACTTACTGAGTATTTCTCAAATCACTAAAGATAACAATGTCATTGTGGAGTTTCATTCTAACCATTGTTTGATAAAGGATAAGTGTAGTAGAGTTGTTCTTCTTCAAGGTGCAGTCAAGGATGGATTGTACCAGCTTCAACTGCCACAATTTGTCAGCCCACTGGTTCATAAGTCATCAATTTCGGTTTTGTCTCTCCCTGCTGCTGGTCAGGTTTCAAAAACTTTTAATAGTCCTATCACAACTATGGTTAATAAGTTTTCCACTAATGATGTTCAGTCTACTACTGTTATGAATAAGTTTACAAATTCAGATTTGTGTATGTTATGGTATGCAAGGTTAGGACATCCCAATGTTAGAACTCTTCATGTCATCTTGGACAAACTGAATGTAAAACACTCTTTGAGCAAAAATAAAAGTTTCTTTTGTGAGACATGTCAATTTGGTAAGTTGCAACAATGCCAATTTCCTATTTCTCACTCTAGAGCCAAGGATCATTTAAAGTTAGTTTATTCTGATCTTTGGGGACTAGCTCCAGTCAATTCTAGGGAAGGATTCAAGTATTATATCATATTTGTTAATGACTTTAGCCGGTTTACTTGGATTTATCCTTGGAAATTCAAATCTGAAGCGTATGGAGCATTTGTGCAATTTCATTGCTTTGTGGAAAAACAATTAGGTTATAAATTAAAATTTCTACAAACTGATTGGGGAGATGAATATAGATCATTTTGTGGTTATTTACAGCAAAATGGTATTTTGTTTAGACATCCATGTCCACATTTACACCAACAAAATGGGAGAGTGGAAAGAAAACAAAAGACTATTACAGAATTTGGGTTATCCTTTTAGCTCATGCTGGTATGCCATTAAAATATTGGTGGGCGCCTTTACGTACGCTACATACCCGATAAATGCATCACCCACCCTCGCTTCTTGAATCTGCCTCACCATATTCTGTTTTATTTAAACAGCAACCTAACTACACCGAATTAAAGGTTTTTGGATGTACTTGTTATCCCTACTTGAGGCCATAAAACAGACACAAACTCTCTTATCATACTGAGAAGTGTGCTTTTCTTGGATACAGTCTTGCCCATAAAGGATATTTGTGTTTGGCCTCTATTGGCAAATTGTATGTTGCTAAGCAAGTTAAGTTCAATGAGACAGATTTTCCATTCAAGAGTGATTTTGGGTCATTCACTTTGCATAGCTGCACATCTCCAGTTGAACTTAGTTTAAACACCACTAGTAACTCATGGATCTTACCTCAAAGTGTTTCTGATTGTATATAATCTACTCCTATAGAACATTATTCCCAACCAGCTTCAACACCCGAATGTATTCTGCTCCTAAACCCGTTAAACCTGCTGCCTTATCTAACCTGTCTCAAATATCAACAATACAACTTGATTCAGACCCTGTTCAACCTGCTTTGTTTCACCCAATCTTGCTTCTGTATCATCAGTACAACCTGATCAGCTTGATACATCAACTATGAATACAAATTCAACCTCCCTTGAATCAGATTTCACATGTCCTGGAATTAACCTAGAAGTAGTTCTTCCACTGCCCAATACCTCATCTTTAAACACACATCCCATGATCACCAAATCAAAGTCAGCCACTTATCCTAATCCTGGTTCCATTGCTTATCAGCTGAAGTTACACACACTTCTATTCTTTCTAAACCTAAAACAGTTACTGAAGCATTGTTAAGTCCTGAGTGGAAACAAGCCATGGACACTAAATATCAGGCTTTGATGAGCAATAACACATGGGAGATTGTTCCTTATGAAGAAGGAATGAATGTTGTAGGATGTAAATGGGTGTTTAGAACAAAATTAAATTCTGATGGGACACTTCAGAAGTATAAGGCCAGGTTAGTTACTAAAGGCTTCCAATAAACACCTGGTCTAGATTATTTTGATACATTTTCTCTGGTTGTTAAAGCAGCCACCATCAGAGTAATGTTATCCTATACAGTGCATCAAAATTCAGAAATCCAGCAGTTGGATGTTAATAATGCATTCCTGAATGGGGAGCTCTCTGAAACAGTCTTTATGCTTCCTCCTAAAGGGTATTCTGGTACTGCAATAGCCAAGGGTCATCCTGAGCAGGTTTGTAAACTTTATAAAGCATTGTATGGCTTAAAACAAGCTCATAGAGCTTAGTTTGACAAACTCAAATCTGCATTGGTTAATTGGGGCTTTGAAAACTCAGCTTCAGATGTGAGTTTTTTTTTTACAAAAAGGATTCCAGGCTAATGTATTTGTTAGTGTATGTAGATGATATACTTGTAACCGGGAATGATTCTCAGCTCATATCAAGTTTGATTGCTGACTTGAATAGCAAATTTGCTCTAAAAACTCTTGGGACAGTGCAGTACTTCCTAGGTTTTGAGGTAAAGAGAAATAAGTCTGGTTTACTACTATCCCAGGCTAAATATGCACATGATCTGCTCTTAAAGGCAGGAATGGCAGACTCAAAGCCTTGCTCCAACCCCATGGTTATTGGTCTTCGACTTGGAAAGAAGGATAGTAAGGTGTTTGATCAGCCCACATTGTATAGAAATGTCATTGGTGGCCTTCAGTATCTAACACTCTCTCGGCCAGATTTGGCTTTTGTTGTAAACAAGCTCAAGGCCTTCAAGCTTGGCACACTCATTGAAGCCCAGTGACAAACATGTAAAAGAATCCTCTGATATGTTAAGGGAACAATGCAGCATGGTATTCTCTTTACAAAGAAGCGATCTTTAGTTTAGAAGCATTTTGATGCTTGATTCATGAGATGAAACTGATAGGAGATCCTATTACTGGGTATAATCGGGGGCTTTTTCTTGGAGGCAACTTGGTCCAATGGTCATATAGAAAACAAAAGGTTGTGTCCTTATCATCTACTGAAGCTGAATACAGATCTCTTAGTCAAAAAGTCACTGAACTAGTATGGATTCAGAACTTATTCAAGGAACTTGACATTCACATAAATAACACTCCCGTCATATGGTGTGATAACATGAGTGCTAGGGCATTATCCTCAAATCCTGTTTTTCATGCCCAAACAAAGCACATTGAAATTGATGTGCATTTTGTTAGGGAATTAGTTACACGAAAACTGTTAAATGTGTAGTATGTTTCATCTGAATATCAAATAGCTGATGTCCTAACTAAAGCTCTCTCTTGTTCACGTTTTGCTATGCTAAAGGAGAATCTAACTGTCACATCTGAACTTGTAACTAGTGTTCACAGCGGCCAGGAGATATAGTTTGTGGCAGAGTTGAAATTTGCTGATGTATCAGTTAGAGTAAACTTCTGAAGCAGAAGGAAAATTTTGCAGTGTGTGTAAAGGTATTTTGCTTTTAATGCAGTTGAAGTTTGGAGTGAAGTTTGGAGTGTTTTTTAGGAGAATATTTGTTTGTAAGTGTAGCAGGAAGTTTCTACAATTCTCATGTTTGTGATATAGTTGAAGTTTACAGAAAAAGTTTGCAGTGTGTGTAGAAGTATTTTGCTTGTAATGCAATTGAAGTTTGCAGTGTTTGTAATGCAGTTAAAGTTTGTGCAGAAAAAGTTTGCAGAACTAGTTGTTAATGCAATTGAAGTTTACAGAAAAAGTTTGCAGTGTGTGTAGAAGTATTTTACTTATAATGCAGTTAAAGTTCGCAATGTTTGTAATGCAATTGAAGTTTGTGCAGAAAAAGTTTGCAGAACTAGTTCTTAATGCAGTTGAAATTTGGAGTGTTCTTTGTTGTTTGCAGTGTTTGTAATAAAGTTGAAGTTTGTGCAGAAAATATTTGCAGAACTAGTTGTTAATGCAGTTGAAATTTGGAGTGTTTTTTTTTTTTTTTTTTTGGGTTGTTTGCAGTGTTTGTAATGTAGTTGAAGTTTGTGCAGAAAATGTGTGCAGAACTAGTTGGGGCAGTTTATTAAAAAGACATTTGAAGTTTACATTTAATTAAAAGGCTATCAAGTTTTAAAATGTTAACTAAATAGCCATATTATTGATTAAGGGTAATCAGTGCTTAATTAGGATTAATGTAATCTTTTTAAAATTATCTATATTTCCACAAATCCGAAATTGTTGCAAATAAACCCAAAAACCTTCTTCTTCCTCCCGCGATTAACGCATCTCTACCTCTGCATCTTCTTCTCTTCTTCTTGGCTTCGTCTACATCTTCTTCTTCTTCCTCCTTCCTGTACATCTTCTTCTTCCTCATTCCTCTATATCTTCTTGTTCCTCTGCCATTAACACTTTCTTCTTCCTCCACCATTAACATCTTCTCCAGCAAAGATCCCCCTCCTCCTCCTCCTGACATTTCGTCTAAGTATGTATATCTCCTTTTTACATTTTATATTTAGATTTACAAAGATTTAATAATGGATGGGGTTTGGGTTATGATTTTGATTTAGTTGTTTAGGTTGTTGGGTTGTGTTTGATGTAATGCAAGTTGAAAGGAGAAATTTGTTGAAAATTTATTCGGGTATGATGGACTGTAATTGTAGGTAGCATGACCTAAAATGTGTTCGGCACATGGATCGCTTAAGCGATCTCGGCTAAAGTCTCAGAGTGGGAGCGGCATCGCTTAAGCGATCAGTAAATGTCATAAGATCGCTTAAGTGATCATGGTTATTTATACTGGATCGCTTAAGCGATACAGTGTATCGCTTAAGCGATCCAGTATAAATAACCATGATCATTCAAGCGAGCATCGCACTCCAAATATGCGAATGTGCAGATTCTTTTTAAAATATTTGAACCCTTAGTACAGCATTTAAGAATATTGTTTTTCTTGCATTATAGGTAGTTGGCTATTATTATACATGGGAAAAGTTGTTTTGGGTGTTGAATATTTTGGTGAGTGGGTGGAGGAAGAAAGTAGGTGGAAGTGGATTGGGAAGAGCAAAGAAGTTATACCAATTGTGAGCACAAAGGTTAGTTTTGATGAGTTGATTGATGAAATAATTAGAAGAGGTAATTTGAGTTGCTCGTAGTGATATAGTTGTGAAGTATGTTTTAAGCGAGCTCCCGAAAATTATAAGGTACCTCCCTCCGTATTAAAGTCCGCGAAAGCAGTAAAGTTATTTATGATTGATATGGTCGAGTGGTTCGAGGCCGATTTTAAGGGTTTCTTATGTAGAAAAACTGTTGGAAGTTAATTCCAAGGCAATTGGGGATAACACCATATAGGCGGAGATTTACCCCAATTTTGGTTTTAACTATATTATTGATTTGTTATGCGGGGGTCAAGATGATGGTAGGTTCCCTGGTACCAGAGTATAGAATATTGACGGGGGCAGTGTAATGAAATAGGAGGAGGTATCTGAACAGATGTTCCTCATGTGAGACCTTTACAGACAGGAAGAGAACAGATTGGCAGGTTTACACACGTTATAAAACAATGGGTAACATGGTAGGGATGGATCGCATGTACTTTACGGTCTCAACTGGATGGACAATCACACAGGATAGTTTATTTCGATAATAAAGAAGGAAGGTGGAGAATGAAACAAAAATTTGGGGCGCACAAGGTGGTTTGAAAGGTTGGTTTTCGTTCGTACACCAAAAAGTCAAATTGTGACGATTGCTGTACACCAAACAGCAAGTGGGTTTATTGATGTTGGTTATGATTAGACATATCGACACACGACATGGTGGGAAACCCACCCCCTATAGGGCGCTCACTGACCCACCGATGACAATTTATCGGGGACAACTCGTTAGTTGGGGAAAGGTCCATCTCGGATTCGACATTTCATACAGCTTGGGATGTCGCACACGTCAAATGCGGCAGACAATACAAGACCCCTACAGGGGGCACACCCATCGGATATGTAGTATTAGAAGCGTACGTTATATGCTTGAGTTGACAAACCAAGGTAGCAAGACGGCTTTGGGGAAGTGGGACAGGGGAATATGATGTTTAAATATTTTTTTGTTGCTTATGGTGCTTTATAAGAGGTTTTGTAAACATGAGAAAGGTGTTGGCTGTAGATGGTTGCTTTCTGATGGGAAAGTATGGAGGTACATTATTGGTGGCCACTGCACAGGACAGCGAGAATCACACATATCCTGTTGCATGGTGTGTGGTTGACTCTGAGAATGATGAGTCATGGACTTGGTTTTTTCAGCGATTACGCATTTATAGTGTCGACAATGACGAGTTGTGCATAATATCCGATAGGCACAACTCTATAAAGAAGGGGATTGCCACTATTTACCGTCAAGCACATAACGGATTCTGTATGAGGCACCTTGGTGAGAAGATAAAACAAAAGTTTAAGTGTGCTGGCCTCCTTCAGTACATACTACATGGCAGAAAAGCTTATCGAGTTGATGAGTTCAAGGAGCACTTCCAGCAAATCCGAATCAAAGATGTTAGAGTTGCTAAGTATCTTGAGCATGATGTTGGTTTCGAGAGATGGAGTAGAGCTTACTTTCCTGGAAGAAGGTTTGATGTCTTGACCACGAACATAGTTGAGTCCATAAATTCGAAGTTGTTAATAGAAAGAGAGTTTTCAATAATTGCACTTTTTGATGCAATCCAAAGGACACTGTCGCGGTGGTTCCATGAGCATCGTACGGAGTCAGATAATTTTACTACAACCCTTATTCCTCAATAAAAAATATTGCGAGAACATATGGAATTGTCAAATGCACCTGTTTGCCTATCCTCTTAATGCTCAAGAGTTTACTGTGACGGCTATGGTTCCTGGATGCCCTAGTTAACCTTGTTACAAAAACTTGCACCTGTAAAGTGCTTGACATTCAACATTTACCTTGTCCTCATGCACTAGCAGCACTGAAACACTAACGGAAGCGGGATTTTGGTTCAAGAATTTACATGGAACTTTGCTCCCCTTTCTATATGACAGATCACTACATGCTAGCATATTCAAAAAACGATATATCCAAAGTGCCTCTAAGAAAGCAAAGGAGTGCCGCAGGTGGCGACATTATCCTCCAAGCCGCCATTGAAGAAGACACCAAAGGGGAGAAAAAGGGTTAAGCGTATTCCATCAGCCTTTGAGGTTCCCGAAGATGAATAAGTGCTCAATTTGCAACAACCTGGTCACAAGAGAAGCAGTTGCCAAAAGTAATTAGGTTCGATTCGAAGAAGGATGAAATTATTGATGTTTTAAATTTTATTGTTACCTTTAATAAATTATCCTTTATATTGTGTATTCTTATTACATGGTCTAAATATTTGTTGGTGATTTTAGTTTGGAATTAGGGTCACAAATTCAGGAAAAGGTATGGAATTAATACGTGTTGGTAATTTTAGTTTGTCAAAATTCAGGAGAAAAGGTGCAAATGTATATATTGCCCACGATCGTTTAAGCGACAAAGTGTTTTCGTAGAAGGATCGCTTGTATAGCTGCAGATCGCAAGTGATCGCGCATCCGACGATTCGATTCTCGCTTGTGCGTATGATCGCTTAAGTGATCCACGATCGCTTAACGACCTCCATGGGAAAAAGGTTTTTGGCAATATTCGCTGCGATATCACGGATCGCTTAAGCGATCATGCACTTGGGCAGATTTGCTTCTGCCAATCACATGATCGCTTAATGGTTTTAAAGTTTAATAGATACACCCCTACCTACCCACGCTGACAGATTCACCACCGGGAGCCTGGACGACGGAAAGGGTGCTGCTATACGCACAGGCTGGATCTCGGGCCGATAGGGCCTCTATATGGCCTTTTCCAGCCAGATCGACCACGGATGTGGCCGGAAAAGGCCAGACGATCCGCCAGAACTGGCCGTAGACAAACAAAAAATTCCAGAGCATGCCATCTGCGATAGCCAAATATATGGCTGTCGTTGACCGTCAAAGTTGGACATTTCATTGAAAGTCCATGACGGCAAGATGTGGCCTTTTCTGGCCACATCCACAGTGGATCTGGCCGGAAAAGATCACAACTGGCCATTACCGGCCATTTCGTCATTGTCATTGCGTGAGCTTGGCAATTTGGGAAGTTGGGTGGGTGGGGGTGTTTTTGTTAATTTTTAAACTTTTTCTTGGTATTAATGAAATTAATTCACTTAATGGGTCGAAAATTAATTAAAAATATACAAATATTTCCTAAATAATTAAGCAAACAAATATAAAAATATATTGAGCAGAATAAGTAAACCCCATATGTTTTATATAAATGTAATAACTAATGTGTCGAACGTAATCGTAAACTCTATAGGTTTCATACGACGTGTAAAAGAACTATATGTTTTATATAAATGTAATAACGAAACAGGTGCGAATCAGATAAACCCTATAGGTTTCATATTGACTTGTAAAAGAACTATATGTTTTATATAAATGTAATAATGGAACGGGTGCCGAATGAATCGTAAACCCTATAGGTTTCATAATGACGTGTAAAAGAACTATATGTTTTATATAAATGTAATAACGAACAGCATACGAACTAAGCGATCTTTTCCGGGCTGTAATGACAATCGCCAGATATGATCGCTTAAGACCCATTTATATCGCTTAAGCGATTCTTCCTAAAAGACACATGGTCGCTTAAGCGATTTATGATCGCTTAAGCGATCTTTTCCGAGGCAGAATGCCATCTGCCCAGACTATGATCGCTTAAGCGACCCATTTATATCACTTAAGCGATTATTCCTAAAAGACACATGGTCGCTTAAGCGATCTTTTCCGAAGAATGACATCTGCCTAGACTATGATCGCTTAAGCGACCTTGCATATCGCTTAAGCGATTCTTTCTAAAATGACCTCTGCCCAGACCTTGATCGCTTGAGCGATCGTTTCTGGAAAAGTCTTGGTCGTTTTAGAGAGATATGTGGACAAACAAAAATATCTTATATGGACACACCATACATAGTAAATTGAAACTGCACGATGAATTATCTTATACGGACAAACAAAAATATATCCCAAATATCAGATCCAATTCTTTACAATAATCACACCATACATAGTAAATTATTTACAATTTCCTATACACTGCCTTTAATTTAGTTTTTGATGCCAAAGAGTTTAGAATCCACAAGGTGAATGGTATCGGGTGCCATGCTTGAAAAGATGCCCACGACATCATTCTTCCCGATGCTTTCTGGCTCTACACTAGCATCCAACAAATTGAAGATGATATCTACAAGGGCGGCTAATATGGTGCCTCGGTTGACTTTCTGTGGAGATTGACCATTCCATCTTAGTGACCTGCAGTGTAAAACACCATAATATAAGAAAGGCATGAATTAGAAAATAGCCAAGCCAATGAGAATAAATTAAATAAGCAGTTCTGACACAAAGTACACATCAAAACACCATTGAAAATGAACATGTATATACACCCTTATTGATAATTATAACAGGTATCACATAAAGTCAACTACAAAAACCCAAGTATGAACATCAACATCACATAAACTACAAAATTCAGCGTCCAACTTTCATACCCTTTGATTGGGTTCTAGTCACTCAAAACGGATCCATCTGCCCATGGAAGCAATCGACAGCCCAGCGCTCCCGATAGTCTCTCATTGTTTCGTCATTCAAGCTGTCCATCGGGCTGTTGGTCATGTCGAACTGAATAAATTTCAGGGCATATGCCCCACATTCAACGCTACAATAGGAAGAAGACATTAGCATTATAATAAACTTATAGAACAATTGTATTATGTAAGTTAATTTTAAACAAAATTTACCTTGACTCATTTATTGGGCAGGTAGAGCGCTGAATTGGCCATTTTTCGGTTAGTACCTGATCACCCAAGTGCCCAAACATCCCACTGTCACACAACAGCCGTGGGAACAACCTGGACAGTGGCTCCAACTCGACCTCCAACTGCTTGTCTCGACAAATGGTTGGGTTGCAGTCAAGGATCTTCAGACACCCCTCCTCTAGATGTGCAATGACTGCTATCCAGTGCATCTGTTTGACGAGGATGATGCAGTACACTCTTTTAACAAAGGCCCAACCCTCGCGGGCCATATTTCCCGGGCCGCATCCCCCACGTATTGCATAATCCGCATCAAACCGAAATCATCAGGGATGCATTGTTGTGCGGCCAATCGTTTTCGCTTCGGTCCTTTTGCTACACCACTAGCAACGGCGTTTTTAATTAAAGACCGATATGCCAAAACAAGTGTTTGCCCAAACGCCACATCGGTGATAGCACGGTCGGGATACAACAGATCACCATCACTAGTCTGTCGTAGCCTCACTGCCTTGCCAATATCTCATGTGCCGCATTAAATAAAAAACAACAAGATAAGTATGGAAAACATAGGCAAAAATAAGGAAAATTAAGTGAAAATAACTCACCGAGTCCTCAAGCCACGTCCCCATCATCAACAACTTTTGAAACCATTCCCGGGGATAATCCCCTGTCTTACACTTTATATGGCCATCACTTCCCGATCCATTGTAATAGGCATAAAAGAGTTTTTTCTTTTCCTCTATTGGCCTATACAAATCGACATTTGAGTCCAATTTCCCTTCCCCACTTCCTCCCCTTTCCTCCATTTTTACATCCCCGCTTCCTTCGCCTCCCAACTCCCCCTCTTCCATTATCACCGCCCCACTTCCACCACCAACCTCCTCAACCTCCTCCATTTCTGGTTGTTCCTCCATTTATTTCTTCATTTCTTCTTCTTTACCTGTGTCACTACCATGTAAGGCGATTTCACAAATTTACTCTTTCGGCTCTCTCCTTTCAAGCCAGTTTGCACTTCAACCGCTTCTAATTCTCCACCAACTTCCTCCTCCATTGTACCAACTTCGCCCTCCATTGTACCTACTTTCCCTCCCACCTTATCCACTTTCTTCTCTACCCTTTTCATTGTTTCTTCCATCTTCTCAAGCCTTGCATAAATGTAAAACTCTCAAACAAGCCGTTTATGAGGTCAACAACCTCATTCTCCCTATGCCGATGTCTCGGCAAAGCGGTACTTGTTGTACCGGTTTGCTGAGGCATACGAACCTCTTCCTCCCTCTTCTCCTCCTCATCCTCGGCCCCCCGAGCTTCATTATCCTTAGCATCAACGACATTGTCAAGCAATGGCCCTGCAACTGCCATCACATGCGTGACCCCTTTTAGGTCCCGCATCAGGCGGTCTATCTGTTCATCCCTTTCATCCTCCATTGCTCTAAAAGATGTGATATAGTCCTCTTTTGCTTCATCCCCAATAGCGGTCAAAAAGGGACGGACGACTCCCTGCAATAAGAAATAAAAATCAATCAGATTGAAGCAAAATAAAAAAGCAACTGCATATTCAAAAGCTTAATCCTTCAATCTTACCCCATGCTTGAATCTCAATCTCTAATTAGCCATAATCCCAATGGTTACAGCTCGACATGCCACCGCAACATCCTAGGAAATTGCTGTTGCACATTCACATTGTTGCTCCTTCCCCCCGCCTTAGCAAGGACAGGGATGGCCTCGTACATCCAAGCCTACATTGTAAAAAAACAATCCATGTCATTATTCCAACACACATATTATAAAAAATATAATAGAGACCTATTAATATTTACCTGCATTGCCCATGGGAAGCCAAACAAATTATACGTGCTTGGTTTAGCCTTCCCGCCCCATTCGGCATGCTTTAACGCCATGTCTGGTTTTTTCAAGCTCTTGATGGTTCGCTCAAATGATATCCGTCCCCACGGATAAGAATTAAAGAACTCCAAGTCGCTTACAAACAACAACCAATCTTTCTCAACAGCTTTTGTTGAGTCACCAGTCAATAAGATAGAATGTAAAAACAATATCAAGCACACTTTTATCTTCTATGTATCACTAAACTGAACTGTATATAACCTTTTCTCTAAATCTTTTCCTGTAATAGACTTTGCCCCTTTCAAAACCTTTTTACAAAAGTTTATGGCTCCCGCACTCATCCTTACTACGTCTGCCTCCGCCTTAGTTGGCACTTTCCCGCATCCTAAGCCTGTCACCAATGCATACTCCATCATACCAAACGTAGTGGCTTTCCCTCCACCATGAACCACATTTCATTTTTTTTGTTGCATTTTACTGAGTGCATCAACATGTAATGCACTCCGCCCCAAAATGACTTTTTCCACTTTGTTCCGATTCTTAAAAAGCCCGACCAAACAAGTGCCACCAAAATCTCTTTCACCATGCCTCATTCTAGCTAAAATGGCCCTTATTCTGTCAAAAACCTCCCAATTCGACCTCCATCACCTTTCACAAAGGGGAAGTAGGGTACCTTCTCACTTATAGGCTCCAACTCGTACTCTACAATTTACGGTCCGCATAATCTGCACAATCGATATAAATAAAATGTCATCAACAAAAATAAACCAAAACCATCATAGTCGCGATCTCGGATCGCTTAAGAGATCTTTACTGTGCCTCATGAAAGATCGCTTAAGCGATTATAAATCGCTTAAGCGACCAAGAGTTCACTGAGAATCTCTTAAGCGATACAATAGATCGCTTATTATATCCGTGATTCTACTGTACCTAAGATCGTTGCGTACTCCAAGAGTAAACACTCATGATCGCTTAAGCGATCCCAGGTCCTGGGCAATCATCTCGCCCGTATCTCGTATCGAAGCGATCCCTTTTATCGCTTAAGCGATAATGGCTGCGATCACAAGTAAAACAGAATAATCGCTTAAGCGATACAAATGATCGCTTAAGCGAAATTACAAGCAACATTCCCAAACTACGTACCCTATCTTCGCCGGCCTTCTCCTCGTTGCCTGGATCCTCCGAGGACTCCTCTTGGCCTGAATTCTCGTCGGAATCCACCTCCTGGCCTGAATTCTCTCCGGAATCCTCCTCCTGGCCTGAATTCTCGCCCCGACTCCTCGTCTTCGAACCCGTTTGCTAGTTCTTCCCTTTGTTTTTGTGTCACCTGCGCTCTCTACGTGTGGACCACCTTCTGGTCGATGATCCAACGGAAGCACCATCGAACCGCACGCCTACCGAATCTAGGATTCGGGTGGCGTTGGGCTTCCCTCCTCATTGTCGTTGTCACTCATGGTTTTGGATTGAATTTGGTGTCAAAGTTTGCAGTTTCAATCGGAAACTCGGATCGTGATCGCGAAAATGGCACATTTTCGTTATTAAGGAAATCGATTTTAAGGTTCAACAAATCGATCGAAAATCGTGACTATATCGCCGAAAATCGCGACTGTATTCGGTTTAGGGTTCAAGAAATTGATTTAGGGTGCAAATCAATTGGTGTTCGATCAGAAAAAATCGCGTCTCCCTTTCGTTCAAGAAATCACTTTTTGAACTGATGAATTTCGATTAAGCGAGGTGAATAGTTAGTGGGGCTTGTTTTGCGAAATTTCAAATTTTAAAAACTTTCATTATTTCTATTCGGCCCACATATGTTTTAATCTTTTCATTTTAACCCATTTTACGTGTTTAATTAATCCTAACTATGCCACGTCATCTTCTCTAAATTAAAAAAAATTTGATGAACAGTTTCAAGGCCATTTTCTTAAATAGATACTTGGGATGACCGGGCAACTAAATTTTCTCGAACTAGTTGTTAATGCAGTTGAAGTTTGGAGTGTTTTTGGGAGAATATTTGTTTGTAAGTGCAGCAGGAAGTTTCTGCAGTTTCCATGTTTGTGATATAGTAGGACAAATGCAGTCCTCATGTTTGAGACACCTCGATTGAGAGGCTTTGGCTTACGGGAAGATATTGGAAATAAGTATAAGAAGCAGGGTCGTTTCTGCAAAGATTAGAAGTTAAGAAGCGTTGTTTTTGTAAAGAAACAAAATTGTCACCACACGGTGCGTTTTTTGTAAGCTTTTGTATCAGACTATATAAAGTCTGTAACTTTACTAAATTGTATTCTTGAATAACAGAACACGAAACAGAATCTTTCTCTTTTCTCTTTCTATTCATTCATTTCCTTTTATTTTCTTTTCAAATCCGTAACAAATCTTTCATTCGTGGATACCGCTAATGATTTCTATCTCTTTCAGAAATTCTTGCTCCCCCAGTCGTTGTTCAGCTATTTGCTGTTTTATAGCTGCAATTCTCCCATCTTGAAGGACTCTTTATGGACAATGCCAAAACCACCTCTGCCAAGTAATTTGTCTTTGGAGAAATTATTTGCAGCCTCCTTTAGTTCTTCATAAGTAAATGTTTTCGGCATTGCAAGGTTAGTGGGTGGAGGATGCTGTGTAATTCCAGCAGAAGATCCATCTAGGGAGACTCTTAAAAAAAAAAAAAACCAATAATCAGGAGATACCCGTTAATGTATATATGGAATCCAAATATGAACAATTACCTGCTGCAGAAATCCGTTCTTGTTCCTGAGGCTGCTGAAGTTCAATAGAAGTGTCACCTAGAGATATTAAAAAAGAGTATTTAAATTGAGTTCATAAGTGAAGTTGCTCATAAGTTCACAAGTTCGTGTCTGGAACTTTAAACTTTCAAATGTTTTTATATAAGATTGTTATGATTGATGTTATGCAACGGAAACATAAACTCTAATGCTAGCTTATTGAATATAATAATACAAGTAATAAAGCATAAATAAATTGCCAAAATTAAATGCAAAAATAAAGAATACCAGGGAATTAACGAGGTTCGGTATTAAAACCTACGTCCTCGGGCGCTGCAAAAGAAAGCTCCACTATCTCCAAACAATATTACAAATATTTGGGCAATACAACAAATACCCAAAACAAATGGGAGATACAACAAAACTTGCAAACTAAAGGGTCCTTAAAGAAAGAACCACTTGCAAAAAGAAGTAATGGAATTACAACTTGGGATGATTAATAACAATGATATGGGTCCTTATATATAGGCCCCAAAAGTTTCCCACTTTTCAATTCTAATCAATGTGGGACAAACAACCTTTTCTTGGCCTATTACATATAAGTCCCTAAACCTTTCTCCATTATCATTTCTACCCCATGTGAATTTGCTAAAAGCCATTTTTCAACAAATCTCCACCTTGGCGAATTAGCAAACCTTCAAAGTTTTGTATTCTTCTGTCAAATTTTGGAACACCTCCAAATGTGCCAAAAAGCACAATCAAGTCGCAGGATGTTGATCAAGTTCAAGTTTGATTGAACTTGATCATTGTCACTACTTTTGTTAAGACATCTGCAGGATTCTCAGCAGTCCCAATCTTCTCTAATAAGATTCTTCCTTCAGAAATAATTTCCCGCACAAAGTGGTAACGAACATCTATATGCTTGGTGCGAAAGTGGAATACTGGATTCTTTGCTAAGTGAATAGCACTCTGACTGTCAGAATAGATAGTGATCTTCTTCTGACTAATTTTCAATTCATCCAATAGCCCTTGTAACCAAATAGCTTCCTTCACACCTCTCTGAATCGCCATGTATTCTGCCTCGTAGTACAAAGCAATCAGACCGCAAAGAAGATTTCCAACTTACTGGAGCTCTAGCAAGAGTAAATACATATCCAGTAGTTGACCGACGCTTGTCCAAATCACCAGCATAATCAGAGTCAACATAGCCAACAGCAAATTGACTAAGATTTTCATCCCGCTCAAAAACCAAACCAATGTTTACAGTACCTATAATATACCGTAAAATCCACTTCACAGCTTGCCAATGTCCTTTACCAGGATCATGCATATACCTGTTCACAATTCCAACTGCATGTGAAATGTCGGGCCTAGTACACACCATTGAATACATCAAGCTACCAACCGTATTTGAATACGGAACTTTTGTCATATACTCTCGTTCTTCATGCGTACTTGGAGATAATGACGCACTAAGCTTTATATGAGGAGCAAGTGGAGTACTTACAGGTTTTGTACTTTCAGTTTATGCCAAAACGTTGTAAGACCTTCTTTAGATACTGCTTTTGTGTCAAACAAACCTTGCCATTTCCTCTATCTCTAATTATCTCCATACCGAGAATCTTCTTGGCTTCCCCTAAATCCTTCATCTCAAATTCTTGATTTAGTTGAGCCTTTAACTTCTCAATTTCTTCACATTCTTTGAAGCAATCAACATATCATCAACATATAAGAGTAGATAAATGAGAGTATCACCTTGTAGCCTTTGAAAAATACACACAGTTGTCAAATTTGTTTCTTGTGTACTCCCCGACCCATCATAAACCTATCAAATCGCTTGTACCACCGCTCGGAGATTGTTTCAAACCATAAAGCGATCTTTTCAGTTTACAAACCCAATCTTCCTTCCCAATACTCTTAAATCCTTCGCTGAGTCATATAGATTTCCTCTTCCAAATCACCGTAGAAACGCAGCTACATCAAGTTGAACAAGTTCAAGATTCGTCCCGAGCAACCAAGGCCAACAAAATTCTAATGGAAGAATGCTTTACAACCTGGAGAAAAATACCTCATTGAAATCTATTCCTTCCTTTTGAGCATAGCCTTTCGCCACCAACCTTGCCTTGTATCGGATGTCTTTCAAATTCGGAAATCCTTCTTTCTTTGCATATACCCATTTGCATCCAAT
The DNA here is from genome assembly GCA_026229545.1 of Pistacia atlantica. Taxonomy (NCBI): domain Eukaryota; kingdom Viridiplantae; phylum Streptophyta; class Magnoliopsida; order Sapindales; family Anacardiaceae; genus Pistacia; species Pistacia atlantica. The sequence goes on along the minus strand of CM047910.1, from coordinate 10,341,307 downwards.
TGCCTTCTTATTCTTTGGTAATTGAATAACCTCCCAAGTTTCATTCTTATGGAGAGACTGCATCTCTTCTTTCATGGCTTTCCTCCACTTACCATTTTCGGAACTGCTAGCTACTTCATTATAAGTGGAAGGAACTTCACCATCTTCAATTGGGGAGTGCATAGGCCACCGTATCGCCGAAAACGAGCGCTTGCGAATTTCCCTGCCTTGGCCTATTAACAAGAATGGATTCTTGTTGAGGTTCTTGGGAAGAATCCTCTTCATCTCCAATGAACTCCTCTATCATAAGAGTCTCATTTCCAGCTGGGCTAACTGATGTTGTTTCAAACTCCACCTGCTGCTGAGTATGCTCCACCTGTTGCGGAGTACTGAAAACCTTCATCTGGCTTCCTGTTTTCTTTTCTAACATAGAAGACTCATCAAATGTCACATCCCTACTAAACAGTATTTTCTTTGAACTTGGACACCAAAGACGATATCCTTTCACACCTGAGGTAATCCCCATAAATACTGCTTTCTTTGCTCTAGGATCTAACTTAGACTCTTTTACATGATAATAAGCAGTGGAGCCAAAAACATGTAAAGAGTCATAATCAGAAACGAGTTTTCCAGACCATACCTCAATCGGCGTCTTGCCTTCAATTGCAGTTGATGGTAGACATTTAATGAGATGACACGCATATATAACTGCCTCAGCCCAAAACTCTTTGCCCAACCTAGAATTGGACAACATACACCGAACTTTCTCCAGTATAGTTCGATTCATGTGTTCTGCCACCCCATTCTCCTGTGGTGTATTTCTCACTGTAAAGTGACGTACTATTCCTTCATTTTGGCAAACTTTCAAAAACGGATCACTACGATACTCCCCACCATTATCTGTACGTAGCTGCTTGATCTTTCTGCTAGTCTGAGTCTCAATCATCTTTTTCCATTTAAGGAAAACACCAAGTACGTTATCTTTAGTTTTTATCACATACACCCAAACTCTTCGGAAAAATCATCTACAAAAGTAACAAAATAGTGCATACCTCCCAAAGATGTTGTTTTGGTAGGTCCCCACACATCGGGATGAACATAATCCAAAAATACTCTTAGTATTATGGATTGCGGTGCCGAATTTCACTCTTGTCTCTTTTCCCCGAACACAATGCTCACAAGTCCACCCCACAGTCTTTGCACCTTTCAATAAGCCTTGATTCACCAAACTAAGTAAGGTTTTTTCACCTGCATGCCCCAAACGCATATGCAACAGCTTGAGCATTTCTGAATCTGCATCCTTCTGCATGACTGCAGCTGTCGTTTCAATAACTGTACTACCATTATAGTAATACAAGTTGTTTCTCCTCGTGCCTTTCATTACCACAAGAGCTCCTGAAGAAACTTTTAGAATTCCATCTCGCATATTCACCGTGAAGCCTTTAGATTCCAAGGCTCCCAAAGAGATGAGATTCTTTTTCAACTTTGGTACATACCGAACATCTGTCAGAGTTCTAGTTGAGCCATCATGATTCTTCAACCGAATTGAACCCATCCCAGTTGCTTTACAAGCATCATCATTGCCCATATAAACAACTCCACCATCAAGTTCTTCAAAATTAAAGAACCACTCCTTGTGGGGACACATATGATAGGTACAACCTGAATCCATAATCCACTCATTTGATCCAAAGGTGGATGGTAGGCTAACTAGGACATAATCGACTCATCCTCTTCACGCTCAACAACGTATGCATCGAGCGCTTTGCCCTCTTTCTTTTGCAACTTCGGACAATCTTTCTTCCAATGCCCTTTCTCACGACAAAAAGGCACATTGATCCCTATTGAGTTTTCCCTTCGAATGAGATCTTCCTCTTCTCTCCTTCTTACGACTCTGATTTTGACTCCGCCCTCTTGTAACAAGAGCTTCTCCTGACTCATCTCTATTCTCCTTTTGATCCTTCTTCCGAATTTCATGATTGGACAGAGCAGAACAAACTTCTTCAAAAGACAATTTTTCTTTCCAATGAAGAAGTGTAATACTAAGATAGTCCAACTCATCTGGAAGAGATCCAATTAACAACATAGCCTTATGCTCATCTTTGAATGTTTCATCCAAATTTAACAAATCAGCAATTAATCTGTTAAATGTATCAATATGGCTACTGATATTAGTACCTGGTCTCAACTGAAGACGAAACAGTCTTTTCATCAAATAGAGCCGATTCTCATTACTTCTCTTCATATATTTGTTTTCCAGCGCCTTCCATAACTTATTGGCAGACGTCTCTTTCATGAATGGATATTTCGGCTCTCTACAAAGACATGAGCGAATCATCCCACACGCTTTTACATTCAACCTCACCCAGTCTTTCTCAAAGACATCTTCTGGTTTTTCCTCCTTCAGAACGATATCTAGATCCTGCTGATACAAGCTATCCATTACCTCACTCTGCCACAAGCCAAAATTATTTTGGCCATCAAATTTTTCAACATCAATTTTTGCATTTGAAATCGTTATCATCTTTACTGGTGCGGATGGTGGTGCCGCGGACGGTGATGCCTCGGACGATGAATCCTCGGACAATGATGCCATTTATGCCTTACTCAATTAGCTTGGTAAACAAAGTTTCCAATAACCAAGCTCCACAAATTATTATATTCAATAGCTAACCAACAAATTAACAATAGCCCTAGATAGTAGTAAGTGCTGAAATGATTAAATACGCACCAGGAAAATTCCCAAGAAACAATGGAGGGGTCACAAATGGTCCCACTTAAAATCCACTCCTTAGACTTTTATCGTCTTTTTGAGAATTTTCCTAGACATGCATATAACCATACAAATAGCTACTCACTGTCTTAAACCTAAGCTCTGATACCAATTGTTATGCAACGGAAACATAAACTCTAATGCTAGCTTATTGAATATAATAATACAAGTAATAAAGCATAAATAAATTGCCAAAATTAAATGCAAAAATAAAGAATACCAGAATTAACGAGGTTCGGTATTAAAACCTACGCCCTCGGCGCATGCAAAAGAAAGCTCCACTATCTCCAAACAATATTACAAATATTTGGGCAATACAACAAATACCCAAAACAAAGGGGAGATACAACAAAACTTGCAAACTAAAGGGTCTTTAAAGAAAGAACCACTTGCAAAAAGAAGTAATGGAATTACAACTTGGGATGATTAATAACAATGATATGGGTCCTTATATATAGGCCCCAAAAGTTTCCCACTTTTCAATTCTAATCAATGTGGGACAAACAACCTTTTCTTGGCCTATTACATATAAGTCCCTAAACCTTTCTCCATTATCATTTCTACCCCATGTGAATTTGCTAAAAGCCATTTTTCAACAATTGATTCACTTACGCTTGTTATATTATGATATGAAACCCGAAAAGTTAATTCTCCCAGGAAAGGAGAAATATTGACAAAATATGGAACTTAATACCGCTATGGTTTCGCGCTGTGTTTTTTAATCTTTGTTTTCTACCAGAAATGAACCAAACAATTACAGGAAGAACAATCATCAAAACTATTAAACCGCCCATAATTATTCCAAACAGTACACCGCCTGAGGACGAACCCGAGCCCTCAAATTGATCTTCGGTTTCATGTTGCCACTGATCAACTACCTCCGGTGGTGGTGGTGTTGGGATATGTGGCTCTTTTTTGTAATAATTCCAATGTAAAATTCTATGTTTTAGGAAAATTATTTGATAATGAATACAATCGTAAATAGGAAATAAAATTACGAGAACCCTATTAAAAACTGAAATATAAATCTTATTAGAAATAGAATGTTCTATATACTACTTATAAATATAATGGTAAAAACTAATTCAAAGTTACAAGAGAATGTAAGAACATAAAGTATTTAATGTAGATATCATGGACAGGGTGTCTTAGAAACTAGGATTGTTAATTGTTTTTTATATGTTAACTATGTACCAGATTTATGGTGTTGTGTATTCTTGTATATCGTATTTATGAAACTATAGTGTATTTATCTCATTTATTGATATAGGTGAGTTATGTAGACCTACGTAAATATCGTATTTTTTTGTATGATATATTTTATTATTTTATTATTAATCTCGAATATATATTTTTCGCTGCAAGATCTCTTAACGACTAGGAGGAAAACTAGAGTACAGTGGTCGGCTAAGTCGATTTTTGTTTTTAATTTCCTGGCACTGGTCTTGAACTTTAGCATGGGCTCACGAACGCAATCCAAGATTGGACAGTAAACTCCATAAGACTCAAAATCAAAGAGTCAATACTAGGTACTAGTATCATACATACACATGCAATAAGTTTGTCAAGGTACTGTATAGCTAGCAGTAGCAGCTAGCTATCAAACCAAATTAATTATATGAATTCAGATCTATGAATAGTTCCCCAAGAAGAAGAAACTTTGTATTTATTATGCAAAACTTACGTTTATACTTACCTCTTTAATTTGCTGGAGGTTCTCCAAGTTGTTCCTCCAAACTTTCTTCTTTCGACCTTCCTCGTTTGTAAGAAACGGCCCAACCAAGAACAACAAACAAACCAACACTTAGCATAGCACCCGCAATTATTAAATACTCGCTTACTCCCGAAGCTTGAGATTGCTGATCTTGACCTGGTTGCCCTCTGTAAAACTCTTCTGTTAGTGACGGAGTTTGGGCCAATGGTATGGCCATCGAGCAATTGGAAACAGAAAGATAATATTGTGTTCTTCGCAAACAAATTTTAGCCTTACCTGTATTTCATGCAAACATAGTAAGCTAGCTAACAGCAGTATGCAGAGAGTTTAGTATGGCGAACATTATTTTATATCTCTTGTGGAAGACGATAAAAAGCAGCTTCAAACGAAAGAATTTGTAAAAACGGAAGAACCAGAGAGTAAAGCTGATTCAGTAGCGTAAAGTATTCATTTATATTGAGTTTACAATTTCTTCTATTATATAAAGAAGAATGAAACTACACCGTATAACATCTGCGCCTAATTACTCAAACCAAGGCCTAATACACAAACAAAGATAACATTTGTGTTTATTTACAAAACTGCCACTTTCAACATTTGGTCAACATGCCCCCTCAAACCAAGCTACATATCTCGCACTTTTGACCTGAAAACTAAGCTTGTTAAGGAGCAGCTCAATCGATCGAGAAACAATTTTGCGAAGAAAAATCACTCGTACTTTACTCGCTATTCAACATCACACTCGCACTTTGTAACAAACACACACTGTGCTCCATTTTTCTTTTGTACCAAACATTGCTATATCACAACATCACACAACATTTTAGTCATCACAAAGATAATCAACACACTCGCTTATTCTAGTAATTCGATGCTGCAACATTACACAATAAACACCAGAAAATACTTCTACAACTCTGCATTTTTTCTTTTGTAACAAACACACACTGCAACTACTCTAACATCACACCTGCAGATACTATACTTCTTAACTTCTGCATTACTAGAAAACACTTCTACAACCCTGCAACACCAACAGATCACACTCTTTAGCATATCAATACCAACAAGTGGCTTCTTTAACAGATCACACTTTGCAACTACAACATAACACTGCAACTCTCCAACATTTTGCAAACAGCCATTGTACAACCATCATTCTCTGCAATAAACATTCTGCAACAGATCACCTGCAGCTCTTCAGCATTTAACAGAAAACACTTCTACAACTCTGCAACACCAACAGATCACACTCTTTAACATATCAAACCAACAAGTGGCTTCTTTAAAAGATCACACTTTGCAACTACAACATAACACTGCAACTCTCCAACATTTTGCAAATAACCATTCTACAACCATCATTCTCTGCAATAAACATTCTGCAATAGATCACCTGCAACTCTTCAGCATTTTGCAAACAACCATTCTGCAACAAACATTCTCTGCAATAGACATTCTGCAATGAGATCACACCTCCGTGAATCGCAATTTTCAAAAAAAACTCAAAAACTGCACTTATTGATGCATGTCATCCTTGCTGACTACATTCAGTTTTTCACGTAATTCTGCAAAATGGGCAGCAGACAACGCCTTTGTCAACAGATCTGCAATTTGCAACTTAGACGGCACATATTGTATAGCTACCTTATTAGCCAACACTTGTTCTCTAATATAATGAGCATCTATTTCTATGTGTTTGGTCCGTGCATGAAACACCGGATTAGATGCCAAGGCAGCAGCACTAACATTATCGCACCAAATGACAGGTTTAGAAGTTATGGGGATACCCAATTCAGCAAATAAACTTTGTAACCATGCAACCTCTGTTCCAGTTTGAGCTAGAGCCCTGTACTCAGCTTCAGTAGAGGATAAGGCAACTACTTTTTGCTTCCTGGAGCTCCACTGTATTAAATTTGGACCCATGTACACACAATAACCACTTGTGGATCTCCTATCTTCCAAATTGCTTCCCCAATCTGCATCAGCATAGCACTCAATCTACAAACTCCCTGCAGGCTTGAAATGCAAGCCATGATCTAATGTCCCTTTCACATATCTCAAAATTCTCTTGCAAGCCTGCCATTGTATATTTGTGGGAGCAGATAAAAACTGACTTAATTTGTTAACGGGAAAGCTGAGATCAGGCCTGGTAAGGGTGAGGTACTGAAGAGCCCCAATTGTACTACGATAAAGACTAGGGTTCTCAAACAGTTCACTGTCATTGGAAGCTAATTTTGTACCCACAGCCATAGGTGTACAGCAAGAATTTGCATCTAGCATGCTGGTCTTTGTTAACAGATCAGAGGCATACTTAGTTTGCTTCAAATGAATACCTTTGCAAGTTCTAGTAGCCTCTAATCCAAGGAAATAACTCAGGGAGCCAAGAGTTTTGAGAGCAAACTCTTCATTAAGTTCTTGCATTAGTTGTGAAATGTAAGATGGATTAGACCCTGTTAGGAGGATATCATCAACATAAACTAACACATAAGTTAGACAAGAATCTTGCTTACATACAAAAAGACTAGAATCAGAAATAGAATTCAGAAATCCTTTGCTAAGCAGGGCTGTTTTCAACTTATCAAACCAAGCCCTTGGAGCTTGTTTAAGACCATATAAAGCTTTTTGTAACTTGCATACAAAAAATAGGTGAGAAGAATCTTCAAACCCAATCTGCTGCTGCATATACACTTCTTCATTCAAGGTCCCATTCAAAAATGCATTATTCACATCAACTTGCTGAATATCCCAACAATTTGTTACTGCCAAAGTCAGAATTATTCTGATTGTAGACGGTTTAACCACGGGACTAAATGTTTCAAAATAGTCAAAACCAGGGGTTTGTTGAAACCCCTTGGCAACCAACCTTGCCTTGTACTTTTGGAGTGTACCATCAGCATTAAATTTGGTGCGAAACACCCATTTGTTTCCTACCACATTCATATTAGGAGATAAAGGTACAAGCACCCAAGTGTCGTTATGAACAAGTGCATCAAACTCAGATTTCATGGTTGCTTTCCAATTAGGACTAGCTAATGCATCAAAATCAAGTGGTTCTGTTTCAACTTGGAGTTGTGAAGAAAGCAGAAGAAGCGAAGGTTTAGTAGGAAAAACCAATGCTGAATCTGAGAAATTATTGTCCAGGATAGTAGCAAGAATAGGTACAACATCCACATTTGTTGTAGTAAGGCAAGCAGGAGGATGATCAAGATCAGCACTATGATCAACATCAGCACTGGTTTGAACAGAGTTTATGGCAGCAGCTTTTGCTCTTGTCACCATAGAATGAGTATTTGTTGCTGCTGACTGAGAAGACATTGAATCTTTGGAGAATTTTTGACAGTAAGATCAACTTCAAGTGAGCAAGGCGGAGGTATAAAATGGGATGGTATAATGGGCAGAGAGGAATAACTAATGGATGGAGCAGTATTAGTATGAGAGACTATGTTTAGAGGTTGACTCAAAACTGAAGAAAGAGGTATAGATGCAACAGGGAATTGTACATCAGAATTTGAAGAGAAAGGTGCAGATGCAACAGGTGATTGTTCACCAGAATTTGAAGAAAAAGGTGCAGACGCAACAGGTGATTGAACACCAGAATTTGATTGACTCTTAGTAGTTGGTGAAATACCAGAATTAGAGTGACTCTTGCTGCAATCTGGAAACAGAGGAGTAGACTTTAATGTAGTAATAGAGTTAGAATGCTTACCTCCTGTTACACCATTGTCAGACTTGTTTGCAGGGCTGAATACTGTAGGGAAACTAGAAGCTTGACCAGAGGAATTTGGATAAACAGCAACAAATGGGAAAGAAGAAAGAGTTTCAATGTGAGTTTCTTGGATAGTAGGTGATGAGAATGTAGAACAAAATGGGCCTTGGGCAAAAGGACACTCAAACTCATTAAATTTGACACTTGGAGTTATTATAATTTTTCCATCAGGTTTTAAACATCTATAACCTTTGTGAACAAGACTATACCCAACAAAAACACATTTAACGGAATGAAAACCAAACTTATTATCATTGTACATTCGAAGAAAAGGAAAGCAAGTACAACCAAACACTTTTAAGGAGTCATAAATAGGCATATGATTGAATAATTTCTGATAAGGTGACATGAAATTAATAGTGGCAGTAGGCATCCTATTTATGAGAAAAACAACAGTTTCAAAAGCTAACCACCAAAAACATAAAGGCATAGAAGCATGGGCAAGAAGAGTTAATCCGGTTTCTACTAAATGCCTATGTTTTCTTTCACATCTTCCATTTTGTTGATGAATGTATGCACATGAATATCTAAACCGAATACCTAATTCAGTAAGATAGGGTTGTAATGCAATGTACTCTCCACCTTGATCAGATTGCAAACACTTAAGTTTGTGACCAAATTGCCTTTCGGCAAGATGATGAAACTTGATAAAAACAGATTTTACTCCTGCCTTTGTGCGAAGAGGAAACAACCAAGTGTATCTACTAAAATCATCTAAGAATTGTACATAATAACGAAAACCCTCTGCAGAAGGTAGGGGTGCAGGACCCCACACATCACTATGTACTAACTCTAAGGGAGCAGTGGTCATGGAAGAAGAAGATGGAAAACTGATAAGATGCAGTTTTCCCATTTGGCAGGCATCGCAAAATTCAGGTGCAGAAGTTAACTTAGATTGAGACTGATTAACAATGTTTTTAGGTAAAGTAGCAAGAATTTTATGTAGAATAAGTGAATGTGGGTTTCCTAGTCTCATGTGCCATGTCATATATGCATTCTTAGTAGTATCAGCAAGTAAACAATGAATTCCAGAATTAGAATTAGAGTAATCAGATTTACATTGAGACTTAAGAAGATCAGAGGAACTGTCAGAATTTAACTGAACCATAGTAAAATCTTTATTGCTGAAAGAATTATTACATGTCATAAGTGTTAGAATTTGAGGTGGACCTAACTCCTCACCAAATAAGGCCTTATTGAATGGGAGGATTACCCCCTCTTATAACCCAATAGGCTTAAGCGTGCCTAGTCGATGTGGGACTCCAACACTCCCCCTCACGGTCAAGCCCATATGTTGGGTCATGCCTATTATTGGAGGTAGTTGCTGGCTCTAACTCCTCACTCGCTGGTCAAACGCTCAGCTCAACTAAACTTGGGCTCTGATACCATGTTAGAATTTGAGGTGGACCTAACTCCTCACCAAATAAGGCCTTATTGAATGGGAGGATTACCCCCTCTTATAACCCAATAGGCTTAAGCGTGCCTAGTCGATGTGGGACTCCAACACGAAGACATCCATTATCTTCCTCTTCTCTTCTGGGTTATTCCTCTTGCAACTCTCCCACTTTCAAAAAGAGTTGAAGCAGACGTAAACATATATTGAAATATTTGTTAGTCAAATCTTTATAATATTATCAGAATGGGGACTTCGAGGTTTCAGGGTTTTTTTTTCTTATGAAATTTCTCCATAACCTTCCCTTTACCGCGTCTAATTTGATTTTTAAAGATTTTATAAAAATAAACCCGCCAGCTGTTATTGTTTCAATATATGGACCAAACTTGAAAATGACAAGCCAGCTCACACCGTAGACTCAATATATATTAAAACCCTAAAATACAATAAATGAAATATTTAAAATTCAGCGGCTTCTAAACCTTCACCAAAAAATGAACTCAACAAACAAAAAAAACCTAGAACCAAAACGATACTCAGTAAATTATATAGAAATTTAAAAGTCTTCAATGATCATTAAATATCCTTCATCCAATTATACAACAGTTCCTATATCAACAACCAGATTTTGTATAATATAATGAACGGAAAAATATTTTTGGGCATAGCCTTGTGGAGGAAGATTTGGAGCTGAAAACTTCTGCCTTCTCCTTCTGTTGAAAAAGCGAATCTATAGGGATCCGGCCCGCTAGGCCCCGAATGGGGCGAGGAATCCCGGAAAAAGTCAGGGACAGTCGTCATAAAATTCCCCAAAAAGTCGGGGATAGGATGAGGATGGTCCTCATAAAATTCCCCGACTTCGGGGACGAGCCAAGGAAGGGGATTGGGGAATCCCCACCCTACCTGACAATCTCACCCCCTAGAGCCTTGCCCCGTTGTTCATTTATTAAGAATTTTATGTTTTTTTTCTTTACTAGATTGTATATAAAGTTAGGGTCCCATGATTTAAGAATCATAGTTTTAAGTAATGTATCTAAATTTATGATATTTACTTTTATAATATTTTCTAATATTTGTATTAAATTTATAAAAAAAAAAATTTAAAAGACGGAATCTAATAATTAAATCGATGTATCATTATTTGTTGAATTTCACCAAATTCTCTAACCAATCAATCTCCCAACTTATTATTTGTTGAATTTCACAAAATTCTCTAACCAATTGATCTCCCAACTTATTATTCAAGGATCACATGCCCCAAAAATAATTTGATTAGATTATTCACTACAAGAAAAAAAGTCTTCCTTGACAGAAAAGTTGACAAATTTTCTTGACATATTTAAAAAATGGTCAAGAATTATAATTCTTGACAGTTTATAAACTGTCAAAAATTTGAATTAATCATTGACTGTTTTTTATAATTCTTGACAATTATTAACTTATAAAGATTTGGTCGAAAATAAATTGTACAAATTTTTTCCTTGATAGTTGTAGTCTCAATAAACCATCAAGGATTAATTAAAAAATAATAATAATAACTAAGCAAAAGTTTCCCACCACTCAAAATTTTGTTAAGGAAAAATTTCTCTCTCTTTCCCACCCAAAATCCATTTTTCATTAGGGTTATTACTTCCCACTCTTTCCCATCGAAACAAAACTCTCTTTCCCACACTCTCTTTACCATTACTTCCGCCCAAAACCAAAATCTCTGCCCACTCTCTTTCTCACCCAAAAACCCATTACATTCGCCCAAAACTCTTCCTCCCAAAACCAGAAAATTTTCCCTCTCTTCCGTCCAAAATTTTACTAACCATGTAAATGGAAGTACAAGCTTTTGTTCAAAACGAACTCATATTCAAGCAGTCTCTGAGTCTCTGAAATGCAGTATCCAACAAGATGTACAATATGTTTGTGGTGGATACCGCTAATGATTTATATCTCTTTCAAAAATTCTTGCTCCCTAGTCGCCGTTCGGCTATTTGCTATTTTATGGCAACAATTCTCCCATCCCGACGAACTCCTTTATGGATGTTAGGGCCAAAAATCGTCTTGGGCTTGACAAGGCCTAATAACGAAATAAACATGTCATGGCCCAAGGTCTCAACCTAATCCCGATCGGGCCTACGCTTAAAATCACCTTGTGAACTACCCACTCTACTAGTTGGATTATCCTATAAGTTCAGCTAAACTAGGTTTCAGCCTGATAGCTTGCAACAGTCCATAAATAGGAAATCAGAATCTCATTCTATTTCCTCTTCTACTAAGATTCCAAATCTTATTTAAACTATTAAACTTAATATGATAAAGGAAAGAAATCATATCTCTTTTATGATAGGGATTATCTCCCAAAAGAGGACTCAATGTTCTACTAGGATTCCAACCCCTTGGGTTCACTATAAAAATAAAGGTTTGCCCTCTCATTAAGCATGTAATCTCCCATAGTCAATCTACACTACTCAAAACCATTTATGTGCTCCTAAGTTCTTGCTCCCAAGAACCCGATGCCTCCGTCGTAGTCCTAGCCTCCGACAAGACTCCTGGTAATTCTTCATCTCCTTTATTCTTACCAAATAATCCCTTTCAACCTTGCTGACTTGAGCGTCGGAGTGCCTACGGCAAACACCACCCCGGTGTTTTTTGGAAGCTTCACGCTTGCCCTTTCATATGTGCAAGTCTAGCGAATTGTCAGTGACCTCAACCTCATGGGATCAGACCTTATTTTCATAACGGTAGATTTTTTACATCTACAATGGACAATGCCAAAACCATGATATGAATTCATGCAACCTAATTCATATGTCTCCTTATTTCAACCAATTTTAGCTCAACCTAAGCTAGACTTCACTTGCAACACCTTAACACAATTCAGCTAACACTCTACAAGCACACACAACCAGCATAACACTTTAGAGCAACACCTTTCATGTATCCTCAATCAACACAAACTTATTCCACTTTGAAATGCATAACATAAACTTGGAACACAACAAAATAAACCAACCTGAAACGTGAATGAATGGTAACTAGGTGAGATTAACTTACAAGATAGATGACCAAGGATCAATCAAGCCTAAGAGAAATCCACCAGCTTGAAGGATCAATCCACCACCAAGTTTGACCGAACTTGTGTAAAGGAACTCAAGAGAAAACAATTCTCCAAGGCAAATACTATTCATGCAACATTCAATGTCTTCTACATATTATGATAGAGTGACCTTTAAATAGACTTTATAAAACATCAGAATTACCCTAAAAAATATTACATGAATATTACAACAAAATATTAAGGGGGTGTTTGGTTAGGGGTAATGTGGGATTACTGGAGTTATGTTATCTTATATTACTTGATTATCATGTTTTGTTGTCAAGTAATATAATATTCCAGTAATCTTCAAATACCAACAGTAGTTACTGTTAGTAATATTGAAGATAATCTGATTACCTCCATTTTCTTAGGTATTCTAAGATTGTAATCTTTTTTTGTTATATATAATTATATCCCTTATTAATAAAATTTTAGGACAATAATGCCCTTATTTTTAAATTTATTTACATAAATATAGCTTTTACAATTTCACCCCAATTAATTAACTTTTTGGATAAAAATACCGTTAAATTCAAAACAAATTGCAGCCCACTCAAGCCATCACCCCCACCCACCTGCCGCCAGCAATCACTATGGTGGCCAACCATCGTCATCGCTAGAACGGCGTATGGAAGGCCGAAATGGCCACCGTGCGCCGATATGGCCATTTCCGGCCAGATATCTAGTCAGAAAAGGCCAAATCGTGCCAGACAGAGGCGGATCCAGCCACTTTTGGCCCACCCTCAATTTTTATTTTTTAAATATTAATATGTATGATTTATATATTTTGGCCCACCCTAACAAAAATATTAATGGACAAAAGTATTAATGTATAATTAATTTTTACTTTGGCCCACCCTAACAGAAATTTCTGGATCTGCTACTAGTGCCAGATCTGGCCGTTGACAGCCAAATCTAATCTGGTCGTCAAAGGTCAAATCCGTCCATCTTGGGGTCCTTGAATCTTCAATGAACTCTCTTGCATGTTTAAAGAACATGATGGACTTGGATTCTCATCAAACCATCTCTACCAAGTAATTTGTCTTCGGAGAAATAATTTGTAGCCTCCTTTAGTTCTTCACAAGTAAATGTTTTCGGTATTGCAGGGTTAGTGGGTGGTGGATGCTGTGTAATTCCAGCAGAAGGTCCAACTAGAGAGACAAAAAAAAAAAAAAATCAGGAGGTGCCCGTTCATATATATAGAATACATATATGGAATCTGTTCTTCTTGCCGAACCTGCTGAGTGTCACCTAGAGAGATTAAAAAAGAGTATTTAAACTTAGTTCATAAGTGAAGTTTCTCATAAGCTCACAAGTTCGTGTCTAGGACTTAAAACTTTCAAATGTTTTCATGTAAAATTGTTATAATTGATTCACTTATGCTTGCTTTAGGTATATAGTGATATGAAACTCAAACTAAATATGAAACGTCTATTACCTCTATGGTTTCGCGCTGTGTTTTTGAATCTTTTTTTTCTACCAAAAATGAACCAAACAATTACAAGAAGAACAATCACCAAAACTATTAAACCACCCATAATTATTCCAAACAGTGCACCGCCTGAGGACGAACTCGAGCCCTCAGATTGATCTTCAGTTGCAGGTTGCCATCCATCAACTACCTCCGGCGGCGGCGGAGTATATGACGCCATCAGTGAACGACCACGAGAAGGACGCATTGGAGAACACATGATATTCTTAAAAAATAAGAAAACTGAAAGAGAAAATGGTAATCTGATTGTGGTCAATCACTAAAAGCAACAAGAGAGGTTAGCTAGCGTTTAGCTTGATTCAAGCGCTGCGTAAAATATATACATGGAGACGTTTACTTTTTTAGGGTTTCTGAAGTTGAATACAGAACGTGAAGTAGTTGAAGCTTGAAACTTTCGGCGAAGGAAGGCTTGGAAAATATTTTTCCAAAAGGAGCTCATTTTTTTCTTACACAAAAATATAGATTATTACAGACTTTGTGCTTGCTAGCTAGCTGATTGACTACCTTTTTCTTCCGTGTTTTATGTCGTTTAATTATTTCAATTAGCTGACTCTTGTTGGTTATATTTCCAAAACGTAGCCGATTTGTCATGAAATTTTCTTAACTTCCCACGAATTCATATTGCAGAGAGAGTAAACGACTTTTTCCCACCCAATGTTTATCTTAATGACATTTTCTCATCCAAAAAGTTTCAAAATACCATTTTTTCACCCAAAATTTATATTTCGTTAATATCTAAAATACAATTCACTTTCTCAGTTGACATTCAACAAGTTATATGCAAGAGCTAAGGTAAGAGAGATTCTGTAGAAGGGAAGCCGGTGGATCGAATGGTGGTGACCGATTGAATATTCGCGATCAAAATCAGTCGAAAATCAACTAAGAACAATAAACTTTAGCTTTGAGATGACCGACAATCGGCTAGAAATTAAATGTTGGAGTAAGTTTTGTAAAGAAGAGACTAAAGATTCAAATAATAATGATGAAGAGAATTTTTACTGTAAAACTCAGCTTTGAGTGTTGATGGAATATAATCTTTGGGTAGGAATGTGTATTTTGAAGTTTTTTGGGTTGGAAAAAAGTCCTTTACTCTGACAGTGATGACTTCTCTGAGTTGACTGTTGAAATAATGGGATTAAGTTAAGTAGAAGACTTCGGTGACTCAGTCAATGACAATGTAATTTCTTTAATTAATCTCTAACTTTGAAGAATTTTCTTCCTTTTTCTCGAAGTTTTTTTACCTAAAAATTAAAACATGTTATTTTAATCTGTGTTGCTTTTGCTTTTTGATGATAAATTTTGTGTTGAGATAACGGGATTAAGTAGAAGACTTCGAATTCAGTCAATGACACTTTTTTTTTTTTTTTTAAATATTGTGATTATTAGAAAGGGATAAATATTGTAATTATTAGGTGGGAAAAATATAAAATATTGTGATTTTTATAAAGGGATAAATTGTTCAATTATTACTTATTTATTAATTTCATCATTTTAAGTATTTTATCAATTAACATAAAAGCCAAATGTAATTTTCCAATCTTAATTAATTAAAAAATAATACATAAAGTAAAAAAGAAAAGGAAAATACTAAAATGAAATTTAATGATTTAGTGAAACTGTTTGATTAAAAAAAAAACAAAAGGTATATTCCACAATATCTATTTTTAAAGAATTTTTTTATAGATTTATATTAAAATTAAGTAATTAATAATAAATGTGGGATAGTTTTACGATGACAAAAATATATTTTATAACCAGAAAGTTTTAGAAATGGTTTGAAACAATGTTTTTAAACCCAACCCATCGACCTAGGCCTTGACATAGTCAAGGGGTTAGTCTGACTTGTGACATCAGCATAAAATCCTAGTTTGAAACTTAACATATGTATCCCTAAGAAACCAGCATCAGTCCTTGTAGGTTTGAAATTGAATAAACATACCCGCGATCTGGCCAGGAAACCTTAGATGTTGAAACTGTAATCTACCCCACATCAATCCAACGTCAAACAAACCACCACTAGGCCACCACAAAAACCCTAATAAACCTCAAAACACCACCATCCACCATAACAAAACCCATCACAAAGTTTGCAAAGTGGAGATGAAGGTTGAACAGGAAAAGAGGGATCACACGATTGGCGATGCAAAGGTGGAGCGAACTACAACCCAGATCAAAGATTAGAAGATTCAAAGGAGTGAAGAAGAAGAATTGAAGAATGAAGTGCAGTCGGTGGCTAGGGATTGGAACAGGGTTTAATTTTAGGGATTTTAGTAACCTAGTTTAGACACTGGTCTGGGTGAACTATACTATTCCGCTTGTTTAAACCCAGGCCAATGGCTGAAACCGAATTTAAGGTGTCTCAGGATCAAAGAAGGGGTCGATTCTCGATTGAACCGGTAGGTCCGAGTTTTAAAACCTTGGTTTGAAAAGGCAAGGATAGCCCCTGTTGTGAGTCAATGTTGAAACGGCGTCGTATTGAGTATTAGTGGAATGGTGTCGTTTTGAGACAGCTCCAAGATGATCCTGACCATTGATTCAGAGAAAAATCTAATGGCTTGAATCAAGCCTCCAGTCAACAGTATAAAAGGATTAAGTCTTCACACAAACAGTAGATCAAACGAAAAGAGAGAGAGCCGCTTTTTCATATTCTTTGTTCTGGTAGGGTTCTTAATTTTCTGGGTCTGTTTTCAGTTGTAATCTGTGGGTATCTTGAGTGATTTGGGTTAATCAGTCAAGGGAAGAACTTATGTGTTCTTGTTATAGGAATTTCCAAGTTAGAGTATTCCTAGGGCAGATTACGAGTTTGAATTAGAGGTGTTTGATCTAGGGTTTTGGGCGTATGCTGGTAATCGTGGCTGTAAGTGATTGTTCAATAATCATTGTGCAGCGAACTCCCTTTTCTGGAGTTCAACATGGATGTAGCTTGCTCAAATAGGGCAAGTGAACCACGGTAAAAATCCAGTGTTGATTGTGTGTGTGTTTTCTTGTTTCTTGATTGTTTGTGATTGTTTCTTGGTTGATTGCATAACATTGGTATCAGAGCCAATGTTCTAAGGTGTATCTAGATTTAGGAATCGATTAATTTTTTGACGAATTCAAAAATTAGGGTTTGTTCAAAAAATTAGGGTTTGTCAGATTTTAGGGGTTTTTCGATCTAAAGGTTCCTAGACTTTAGGACTTCGAATCTTGCTGAGTCTTAGGGTTAATTCATGAGATTAGATCACAAACACGAGTCAAGGAGAGAAATCTTGGTTATTGCCTAGGGGTTGTACCAGTACTGTCTTTTTTTCGTTTTATCTGTCAAGTTTAAGGGTATATCGACTGGAAACCAGTAACCGCCTTAAAAACTGTCTGGCAGTACTTGGCGACCTCTGGTCTAACAACGCCACTTACACCTTAGACTATCCTACCCTGCCATTACAGTACAATGAGCGCTACCCGTATGGAGATCTCCCAATACGATGGGAAGATCAATTTCAAGAGCTAGAAGAAGAAAATGAAAGCTTTGCTTTCACACAATAAAGTTGGTCTTGCACTAGAGAAGGATCCAAAAAAATGGTCCAAGGAGAAATTGAAGGAGAATGAGGAGATTGACGAAGCAGCTTACAATCTGATTGTGATGAACCTCTTAAACATCATATTGAGAAAGGTTGAGGGCATCGAAACTCCTCTGGGGTTATGAGGTAAACTCGAAACTTTGTATGTTCTTCAATCTGCACCAAATTTAGCATTTCTTAAGGGTGCTCTGTTTTCATATAAAATGGACAGTAACAAGACAATAGAGGAGAACCTAGATGAATTCCTCAAAATGACCTTAATTTTAAAGGGCACAGATCAAGAATTAGAAGAAACTAGTCTAGCCATGATACTGCTAAACTCCATTACTGAGGATTATCTTCTGGTTAAGAATGCACTTCAGTACTCCGGTATTATCCCTAGTGTTGAATTGATTGTGGCTAGTCTTAAGGCTAGAGAACTTGAGTTAAAGGTCCAAAAACGAAATGGGAGTAACCTGTTAGTTAGGGAAAAACCAAACATCTTTCAATTTGGTAAAGGAAGTCAACCTAGCTAGGGGTCCAAAAATAAGAAACGGGGTAAATGGAACAATAAGCATAAGGCAGAGTCTAGAAAATGCTTCTTCTGTAATAAAACTGGTCACCTGAATAAAAATTGCTTTGAATGGCTTAAGAAACAAAAGCAGGGAAACACAGAGAGTAACCTAGCCTCATCCAAACACTTAGTTGAAGAAACAGAGGTGCTTACTGTCTCTGTTTCTGAAAATACAAAAGAGTGGGTGTTAGATTCTAGGTGCTCATTCCACATGAGCCCCAATAGGGACTAGTTTGAAGACTTTAAGCAATATGATAAGGAAACTATTCTCATGGGGAATAACAATGCCTGTAGGGTTAAAGGTAAAGGTAGCATAACCCTTAGACTCTGTAGTGGGAAATTTATAAAACTTACCCATGTTAGGTACATTCCAGAACTCAAAAGGAATATCATATCCTTAAGAACACTAGATGAGGAAGGGTGCTGTTACAGAGCCAAAAATGGATAGCTGAATGTGTATAGAAACCAGAATCTTATCCTGAAAGAAGAAAAAAGGAATGGGTTATACATCTTATGTGGAGAATATTATTCTAATTGTCTAAATTCAGCCCTAGTCACCTCAAATATGTCAGTAATTGAAAGATGGCACCTTAGGATGGGACATATGAGCTAGAGGGGATTAGATATCCTAAGTAACCAGGGCATGTTGGGAAATGATATTGTATCAACCCTAGAGTTCTGTGAGAACTGTATTTTAGGAAAATAGCACAGAGTTAGTTTCCCAAAGGGCATACACTTGGCCAAATGATGCTTAGACTACATACATTCAGACTTATGGGGGCCTGAGAAAATGAGGTCTCATGGGGGCAATAGTTACTTTGACACAACCCGTCCCGAATTTCCTCATCCCGTAGGATCCGGGCGCTCCCACAAGACTCGGATACCCGAGACGTGCCATGTAGAAAAACTGCGAAACTGTTTAAAGACATACTTTTCCCTGAATAACATCATAGTATTTCCATTTCCAACATCTCAAAAAAGACATGCATCATCTTTCGTTTTACAAAAGAAAAGAGTTAGGGAAACTTGTGGTATCAGGTTTTCCACTTATACTACACATTCCAAAATATGTAACAAAAGGAAATACATGAAGGAAAACACGAGTTCTTGAAACGAAAGTCCAAATTTTACAATGCGACATAAATATAAAACCCACATAAAAGATGTCAATGCGTGGCACAACCCCACAGCGGAGACTCACCTGCTGCACGATCTCCGGAAGGTCCCTGGTGGGGGAAAAACATTTAAAAAGGGGTGAGCTGAAATACTCAGTGAGTGGGGAAAGGGGGGAGTTTGCAAAATATTCGTCAAACAAAAGTGGCATGCAATGGTTCTTATAAAAATACAGAAAACAACATGATTCCATTGAACATTCTTTTATGGTGCCAGCTAATCATCCATGTATGCATGCATAACTCATTTCTAATTGTTCTAAGTATTATAATCGATCAATTAAAGCGACAACAATTTCTGAATCCTAGCTCATCACTAAATGCTGAAAATTCTTTTATGAGAACTTAAAGAATAGTTGTAAATGCTTATGCTTCTAAAGACGATGTTTTCTATAAATCATGCTACAACATCAACTGTTTCATATAACTAATGCAAACTATCCATTAGATACTGAAAACTGAAGCTATTAACTGTTACTGAAAACTGTAGGTTGGTATCTGAGAACTTTAAACTGATATCCTGTTTCGAAGCAGTAAACTGATACTAAAGGTTCTCACCACAACTAGTACCTGGGAAAAATCTCGATACCAGGTGGGCATCCCATACACAGAGGCTGGGAAATACATCTCAATACCCGGCAAGATCTATCATCGCGCGGGCAGAGCCTGAAGAAAACCATCTCAATACCTGGCGGACAAACTCAACGCCCAGGCAGAGCACTAAATATCTCAATACGCATGCGCAGCTCGAAGACCAAATATCTCAATACCCAGGCGGAATCCTCGCATCGCGTGGCGAGCCTCCCAGGGGAATGGGTACTTCGTAGGGTGGTTTGTAAGCCATTACTATACTTATTCTTAACCCAATACATTATATTTCTTCAAAACATAGGCCTTTATAAAATTATTAAAACATTATGAAATAATTTATGGTAGTGTATTCTGGGCTAAAATGTAAGTAAAGACAAGTAATGAAATAAACATGAGGGAGCCAAAAGAAACTTTACACAATTATTAAATAAATCTACAATTCACGTGATGCACTTCCACAAAACTGGATGCATCATAGTTTCAAATACACCCTCAGTACTCTTAAGCTTAACACTTAAACCCTGACAAAATTGTAACATGTAATTATTAATTAAGGTTTGCACTCCATGTGAGTCTCATAGACATGAAAAGCAGTGGCTTGCATTTAATGCTTCAGACTCAATGCAACACACAAAAAGAATATCAATTTTCTATAGCCGTAATATTTGACTACTTGAACTTGTAGAAAATTATCAGATTATTCAGTTTTTCTATTGAACCCCATATGTTCTTGAACTTTCAGATCCCAACTTTACAAATATTTTCAGATCATGACTCCTAGTCCACTCTCACACGTTCATCCTGCTAAGTAATTATTGTAAGGCAATTTCTTTAAAGCAAATGAAGTTTAGAACTTTGTCTCATATGAAGAAAATCTAATAAAAACACCATCTCACTATTTTACATTAACGTTCAAACAACTTTTAGAAAAGGGAATAATATGTTAATGGAGCTATTCAATGCATTCTCTTTCAACTATTTGACCGAATATCAAACAAAGCAATTAATAAATTGTTTATAACCTTTTATCATTAACACCCAATTGGAAGTACACGGCTTGCCAATAAGATATTTTGGTAAAACCTTGTAATCAACTTGATTAATATCAGGGACACTTCCAACAAGAACATACAGTTCCATAAATACTTGAAATAAGGTTTTAAGAGTTCATCACATAAGGACTTATATCACAGTAAAGGCATCTAAAAACCTTTCTCAAACAATAGCAAACAACTCATCTTTACCGAATTAGGAAGTTTATCAAAATAATTATGAAACCCAGATTTTATGATCACCAAAAAAAAAAAAAATAATTTAATCCTATATATATAAAAGAAACCATTAATCCCAAGGAATGTCATACAATCATAAATGAGAAGTACCTTTTTTTTAACTTTCAAGACTTACTATTTCTATAAACTATTACTCATTACAACAAATAGCATTCAAACGTAGTTGTTCATATCATATTATATCTTATTTAAGAAAATCCCAGCAACTTACCAACACACTGCCCAACCTAATACACATCATTAAGAGACCAATTTAAAGCAATTCTTCTACAATAAAATATATCCCAAATCCAGCCGAAGCATGGGAGAACAAGCAACTCACACAAACTTCACATATAATCCAAAAACTCATCAAAACATTAACATGCAGACATAAGTCTTAAGCTTTTAAGAAAGATCTAATGACATGCAACACAAGACCAGATCGATGCGGTATCACTTTTTCTATGTTCACCGAACACATGCAAGCAAAATACACTCCATTTTAAGCACCAAATTAACCAACCAAACATTTATCCAAAGGCATGGAAAGGAAAGCAAGTTCGGCAAGCTTCAAATTCAGCTCAAAACTCATCAAAAAGCAAAAATGGCCAACTATATTTAACATGCAAACATAAATCTGAGTTTTTTTAAGAAAACTTTCATTTGATCCACTCACACTAAAAAATTCAGCTCAACCCGAAATACCCAGCTGCCCCAAGCACCATCCTTCTCTTCACCTCACTTTCTTTCCCTCATTTATCTTTTTCTTTCCTTCCTCCTTCGGCCGACGTCCTCTTCTTCCTTCTTCCTTCTTTTCTTCTTTCTTTCTTTTCTCTCTTCTTTCTCTCTTTCTTTTCTTTTTCTCGGTTTTCTTCTCCCCACTTTCTTCTTCTTCATTTGGGTGAGCGACCCAAATTTATATAAATTTTTTTTTTTTTTTTTACAACAGCCCCCAAATTCTCTTAATTCTAATTTAACCCTGCCACATCATCTTTTCCTTACAAAAACATCCAGATTTTGTGCCCTTGCTACATGCAAACCCAACAGTTTCCATTTCTTAATTTTCACCACTAACCAAACTTTAAAATTTGACAGAAAAGTCCCTCCTTATAAACAAAACCAAAGGGAATATATATATTATTAGAATGGGGTTTTACATACTTTATGTCCATTGTAGATGATTTTAGCAGAAAAGTATGGATATACACCCCTAGAACTAAGGACCAAGCACTGTCTAAATTTCAAGAGTGGAAAGCCCTAGTGGAAAACCAACTAGACAGAAAAGTAAAAACTCTAAAGACTGACAATGGATTAGAGTACTGTAACACTGAATTTGATAAGTTTTGTAGTGAACAAGGAATCCTAAGACATAGAACAGTGAGAAGAACCCCTCAGTAAAATGCAGTAGCTAAGAGAATGAATAGAACCTGGAAAAAGTTAGATGCCTATTGTTCACTTTAGGTTTACCTAATACCTTCTGGGGAAAGGCCTTGTCCACTGCAGCCTATTTGATAAATAGGAGTCCCTCTACTGCCATAAACTTTAACCATCCTAAAGAAGTGTGGTCTGGGAGAAAGTCTGGTTTAAGTCATTTGAGAATTTTTGGGTGTGTTGTCTATGCACATACTGTGGGGGGAAAGTTAGAGCCTAGGTCCACCAAGTGTGTCTTCCTAGGATATCAAGATGGTACCAAGGGGTACAGACTGTGGGACAGAGATTCACCAGGGGTAAAAATCATTATTTCTAAGGATGTAGTCTTTAATGAAGAGGTGTTCCCTTGTAAAACCACTGGACAGAACACTATTAATCACACCTCATCTAAACTTACAAAGGATCCATCTGAGATTACAACTATTGAGGTGGAGCCTGTGCGTCAGCAAGCTGAACCACCTCAACCTAATGAGAAACAAGCACCAGAAAACCAACTAGGACCAGAGGATCTTGGATCTAATAGTGAAGAAACTGAAGCAGATGCCCCAGAGCCTCAACATGCCCAACTAGAACATTATTAACTTGCCAGAGATAGAATAAGAAGGGAGGTAAGACCCCCAGCCAGATTTTCTTATGATGAACTGATATATATTGCTTTGGTTGCAGGAACAGGGATTCAAAAAACATAACCAAATTCATATGAAGAAGCAATGAACTCCAAGGAAATGGAAAAATGGAGGCAAGCAATGGAAGAGGAAATGAGGTCTCTTGAGGTAAACAGAACCTGGTCCTTGGTTCCCAAACCCAAGGACCAGAAACTAATAAAATGTAGATGGTTGTATAAGATTAAAGAGGGAATTTTAGCTACTGATCCTCCTAGGTACAAGGCTAGGTTAGTAGCTAAGGGTTACACCCAACGAGAAGGAATAGACTTCAATGAAGTATTTTCCCCTGTAGTCAAGTATAAAACCATTAGGTTAATGCTCTCCATTGTTACCCATTATAACCTAGAGCTAGAACAGATGGATGTTACCACTGCCTTCCTGCATGGTAACTTAGAAGATGAGATTTACATGAGCCAACCTCTAGGTTTTATTGACCCTAAGAAACCTGACCATGTGTGCATCTTGTACAAATCATTGTATGGACTAAAACATTCACCAAGATAGTGGTATAAGAGGTTTGACAATTTCATTGTAAACATAGGGTACACTAGGAGTAGATATGACAGCTGTTTCTATTTTAATTTGAATCATAATCTGCTTGTGTATCTCTTATTGTATGTGGATGATATGTTGCTGGTGGGTGAGTCTAAGACTAAAATTTATGAGTTAAAGGGACAGCTTAGGTCAGAATTTGACATGAAGGATCTAAGAAATACAAAAAGGATCCTAGTTATGGACATTACCAGGAACAGGAGTAAACATGAACTAATCATTAGGCAGAAATCATACTTAGAAAAATTAGTGTCTAAGTTTGGTATGGCTGATTCAAAACCAGTATCTATACCTCTTGCAAACCATGTTTGTTAAACATATACCTCTTGCAAACCATGTTGTGTTAAACAAGAGCCAATGCCCTAAAACTGAATCTGATTTAATCAAAATGGAATCTGTTCCCTATGCAAATGTTGTTAGATCTGTGATGTATGGGATGATCAGTTCCAGACCAGACCTGTCCTATTCCATTTCCTTACTAAGCGGATTTATGGCAAATCCAGGCAGTAAGCACTGGACTGCCTTAAAGGGAGTGCTAAGGTATATTAATGGTACCCTGAATGTTGGTTTGAATTTTTGTAAAAGGCATAATACATTTGACTTGGTGGGTTTTGTAGACTCTGACTTTGCAGGTGACAAAGACACCAGGAAATCCACCACTTCATATTACTTTACCCTTGGAGGAAATTTCATTAGCTGGAAGTCACAGCTTCAGCCTATTGTTGCTCTCTCAATAACTGAAACAGAGTACATTGCTTGCTGATGTGTTTAAGGAAGCTGTGTGGCTACAAGGTTTGTTAGCCGAAGCAAAGCTGACTGATGGCAAGGTTACTGTATTCTCAGATAGTCAGAGTGCAATTCATCTCAGCAAGAATCCAGTATACCATGAGCGGTCCAAGCATGTGGATGTTCGCTTCCACTTCGTCAGGGAATTAGTAACACAAGGGGTAATTGATCTCAAAAAAGTATCCACTAAAGATAATCCAGCTGATATGGGAACCAAGGTTGTCTAACTTGCAAAGTTCAAGCACTGCTTGAATCTCCTGCATGTGAGATAACCTGTGAAGATCAAAACTATGAGGGAACTGGTTGGGTTTGTTGCTCTGTGAATTCTCAGCATTCAAGGTAGAGATTGTTATGAGTAAATGTTGAAACGGCATCGTACTGAGTATTAGTGGAACGGTGTCGTTTTGAGACAGCTCCAAGATGATCCTGACTGTTGATTCAGAGAAAAAGCTAACGGCTTGAATCAAGCCTCTAGTCAACACTGTAAAGGATTAAGTCTTCACACAAATAGTAGATCAAACGAAAAGAGAGAGAGCCGCTTTTTCATATTCTTCGTTCTGTTAGGGTTCTTAATTTTCTAGGTCTGTTTTCAGTTGTAATCTGTGGATATCTTGAGTGATTTGGGTTAATCAGTCAAGGGAAGAACTTATGTGTTCTTGTTATAGGAATTTCTAGGTTAGAGTATTTCTAGGGCAGATTACAGGTTTGAATTAGAGGTGTTTGATCCAGGGTTTTGGGCGTATGCTGGTAATCGTGACTGTAAGTGATTGTTCAATTATCATTGTACAGCGAACTCCCTTTTCTGGAGTTTAACATGGATGTAGCTTGCTCAAATAGGGCAAGTGAACCACGGTAAAAATCTAGTGTTGATTGTGTGTATGTTTTCTTGTTTCTTGATTGTTTGTGATTGTTTCTTGGTTGATTGCATGACAGCCCCCTCAAAAATATATTTTATAATCAAAAAGTTTTAGAAATGGTTTGAAACGCTAAGGATCGCCCTCTTAAGATTGAAATCATGTATCCACCATTGGATATAAAGCTTCCGAATCCTTACGGGAAGTTGGTTCACCAGACCAGTGAAATTTCCGCCTTAAAAGAAATTCAACATTCTTTTTTTAGTTGGCACTTCATAAAATCTTTAAATAATAAATTTGTCCTTGGTCTTAAAGAAGACGCGGTACAGGGAACGTTATGGACAAATTTCATAAAGGGCCAAAAAAAAAAAAAAAAAAAAAAAAATTCTAAACCTCCCCATTCTGATAATATTACAAAGATTTAACTAACCAATATTTTAATATATATATTTACGTGTGCTTAAACTCTTTTTGAAAGTGGGAAAGTTGCAAGAGGAATTACCCAGAAAGAGAAGAGGAAGATAATGGATGTCTTCACCCTCTTGTTTGGATGCGTCCATTCACTATTTGTTTCAAGTAAATTCGGACTGACCAACATCCAAATTTCTTCGAAGCTGCTTTTCATCGTCTTCCACAAGAGATATAAAATAAGGCTCGCCATACTAAACTCTCTGCATACTGCAGTTAGGTAGCTTATTGGGTTTGCGGAGAACAGGCTATTATCTTTCTGTTTCCAATTGTTCGATGGCCACACCATTCGCCCAAACTCCGCCACCACCAGAAGAATTTCACGGATGGCAACCAGCTCAAGATCAGCCATCTCAAGCCTCGGGAGTAAGAGCGTACTTAATAGTTGCGGCTGCTATACTAAGTGTTCTTTTGTTTGTTGTTCTTGGTTGGGCCATTTCTTATACACGAGGGAGGTCGAAAGAAGAAAAATTGGAGAGACAACATGGAGAACCCCCAGCAAATCAAAGAGGTAAGAATAAACGTAACTTTTACATAATTAATACATTTTTTCTTCTTCTTGGGGAACTATTCATGGATTTGAATTCATTTGGTTTGATAGCTAGCTGCTACAGCTAGCTATACCAGTACCTTGACAAACTTATTCCATGTGTATGTATGAGAGTAGTACCTAGTATAGACTCTTTGATTTTGAGTCTCATGGAGTCTTTCTGTCCAATCTTGGATTCCGTTCACCTGAGCCAGGGATTTAAAATTTAAAAACATAAATCGACTTAGCCGAGAAAGGAGATGTCAAAGTTTTAGTGGTTTGTGGTAGCAGCTTACCACCACTGTACTCTAGCTTTTCTCCCAGTAGCCTAAACAAGTTGTCCAAATAAGAACATCCATGTCCAGACTGATAAACTAATTATACCAAACGGGTGATACCCATTGATAAGTTGGGAATACCGGAAGAGTTTAACCATAAATAATCGACTCTTAACCATCCCTTCAAATAAGTGGAAGATTCATTAAACTGTGAATTTGACATGTCATCCCTCCATGCCCATGTCGTAAAGTTACTTGTAGAGAGAATAAATCATGTTGCAAAATGACCATCTGTACATTTTATTAAACATTTTTAAAAATTGACTTTAGTGTCTATTTTCCTGGAGATTCCTTTGAAAGGGAATTGGGTGAAGGATGGGGAGTAAAGAGGAGAAAAAGGGCTACTTAAATCCTTTAAAATTCTGTATCTGAGGATGGTTTGTTGAAATTAACCTAAATATAATATAATTATTAATAATTTGTCTCTATAATCTCTTCAGCTTAATTCTCAGCAGTATCCGAATTCTGCAGGATGCATATTGTTGTGGTTGTTATTCTCTGACAAAGGATAAAAATGATTAACAATGCCCAAACAAAACTTGGCTCTGCAGGGAACGACATAAATGAAAACGGAGAAGACAGTACTTCTGGATCCGAAATATTTCGGGAATTTAATCAGATCCGAGTAATTATATATGCTGATAGCACTAGCAGTGACAGCCAATATGCCTTGCCTAATTAAGTCCGGAAACCAGCTTCCTGGGAAAATTAAGTTGTAGTGTTTTTATTAATCCAATGATATTAAACTGGTTTGTGGGTTTATATTAGTTTTATTTTATGTGATTTTGAATTTTAAAAAGAATAAGGTGAGGTTTGTTGATTTGTGTGACATCTGTATATGTATGATGACTAAACAATATTGAGTGAATAAGATTATATGTTTGTTTGTAATTTTTAAATATCTAGTTATAAATATTGAGTGCACATTTTCTTTTGTGGTCGGATGACAAACCCTTTAGCTATTAGGGTTAATTATACTCAAAGAATCTTGTGTTCGAGTCATAAGAAGTGATTCTTATCAAATTTGTCCAATGACCTTGATCTATTGGCTTGTAGGATGTTATTGTAAGTCTGAATACTTCTTTAAAAAAAAAAAAAAAAAAAAAAATTACTTGAGTGTTAAGTACCATTATATATATGTCTACATTTTTCATTACAAATATAAAGCTGATAAAATATAAGAAACATATTTTTATTTTGTAAAAAAAAAGTTAATTTTTCTAGCTCAGGAAATTATTTTCAAATAAATAATAATAATAATAAAAACTCAGAAACTTTAATCATATGTAGTTGCTATGATGAAAGTGAATATTGAAGAAAACATTCACATCCGCGAGGAGGGCAAGGCCCGGGCCTAATTTGGGACAGATCCTTAAGAGATTGGACCAAAATCTTGAAGGAACGATCCTAGGCCATGAGTTTTCCTAGGGCTTGGACCAGTCCTAAGTCGAGAATTTTTTATTATTATTTTTTTGTAAAATTATATTTAAACTTCTAAATTTATTATGTATTTTTATTATTGGGGTTTTAAAAATAGAAAATGATAGAGTTACCGAAATCCTGACAGTTGATTAATATTAACTTATAATGAATCAACGGTCAAAATTTCATCACGTTATTCGGTGTACAAATTCGGTGTATACCCTTCGGTAACTATAGCATTACTCTTTACAAATTAAGGCTGGGTTTTTTATACTTTATAGGGAGGTTTATGTAATTTGGAGGGTTTAAAAATTAACGGGCCCGGGCCTGGGACTAGGCTGGTCCCTCCTCCCTTGGGCCTGGTCTGGTCCTCGGACTGGTCCTGTCTAGGACCAGGTATTGGGCCCACCCTTGGATAAACTAAGAAAAAAATCAATATAATTGATGCTTTATAACATTTAAATCAATTGACTGAGCCTTCCGTATTCGGCATCTTTTTTCTGAAAAAGCCAAACCTTTTATAAGAATTCCAATCAAGAAAACAGAATACTCGAATTGGTGCTTTATCCATCTATTTTTGTTCAACGTAATTAATCCCAACAAAAATCTTACATGAATTTGTCAATTGAACGGGATATGATTTTCTAAAATCAGAAATTAATTTTTGGGAAGGACCAAAGTATATATTTAAGGTTCAAGTAAATATATCTCTATTAGTAAGAAGATGATAAATTGAACCTATTTGATATCCTCAGTCCTCACATGATAAATTAAACTCATTATAACATTTTATGAGGACAGGAAAATAATGTTTTTAATTTAAAATTTTAGAAAAAAATAAAAAATAAAATAAGACATATGGAATGGAGAGAATAGAGGTCAAAACTCAAAACTCAAAAGTATTTTTTATTAATTTAAAATAATATTAAAATTTATATGTAAATTAAAATTAATTAATATTACACAATTCATACATGTAATTTTAAAAGTGATAAGCATATTATTTTTCACAAATTAATACATAAACAATATATATATAACATTTAATTTGTCTGAAGATAATTATATATAATTATATATATATACTCAATAGTCAATGGAACTAATCCAGTTTTAAACACTCTATTCATATACAAATAATATGCTGACTTATAAATTTATCCAGGATACGCAGTGATTATAAATTTAGATAAATTTATAAGTTAGCATATTATTTTTCACAAATTAATACATAAACAATATATATACAACATTTAATTTGTCTGAAGATAATTATCTCTATTACATATATATATATATACTCAATAGTCAATGGAACTAATCCAGTTTTAAACACTCTATTCATATACAAATAATAATAATAATAGAGATATTTTTACTTGAACCTTAAATAGATATTTAAATATATACTTTCGTCCTTCCCAAAAATTAATTTCTGATTTTAGAAAATTATATCCCGTTCAATTTATGACTTGTAAGATTTTTGTTGGGATTGAATAAGTTGAACAAAAATAGAAGAAAATAACGTGAGTGAAAACAAAAATCTATTTAAGGTTCAAATGAAAATATCTCTATTGGTAACTCGTAAGGACATTATAAATTAAACTTATTATAACATTTTTTAAGGAGAGGAAAGAATTGTTTTTAATTTAAATTTTTTGGAAAAAACAAAAAAGAGAAATATGGAATGGAGAGAAATGAGGTCAAAAGTATTTGTTATTAAGATTAAGAGATATTATTTTATAAAATTAATTTAATTTTAAATAATATTAGAAATTTAGATGTAAATTAAAATTAAATAATGTTCCACTAATCATACATGTAAATTTAAAAATGATATATTGAGATAGATAAATCACTGCATATCCTGGATAAATTTATATATACATATATATATTGTTTATGTATTAATTTGTGAAAAAAATATGCTAACTTATAAATTTATCTAAATTTATAATCACTGCGTATCCTGGATAAATTTATAAGTCAGCATATTTTTTTCACAAATTAATACATAAACAACATATATATGTTTTTTTTTTTTTTTTTTTTAATTTATTGTATTACAATATTTAATTTGTCTGAAGACAATCATCTCTGTTACATTCGACAACTTTCATCTAGCTACACAGTGGAACCAATCCAGTTTTAAACACTTTATATACAAATAATACTATAAATGCTACTATAAAACTATAAATGCCTTCTCCTCGTTCTCCAATGCTCGAACTATCTGCTCATAGGACAGCATAGGGTTCAGTCTTCCAATTCAATTCCAAAATCAGTTTTGGTTTTAATGAAATTCAATTTGTCAAAATAACTTGATCGCGAAGAACTCCGAATTCATGTTTAGAAAAAGACTGAGAGAAGCTTGAGAAACTTATTTAATTAGAGGTAAAGCAATTTGAGGAAGTACCTGGCTCATTCGTGGCCGACACCCAGCTGAAGGATCTACAGAAGCAAGAGCACAAGCAACCATTTGAGCCATTTCAGTAGAGTCATACTCCTCCAAGTCTGGGTCAACAAGAGGCCCAAAGTTGCCCTCTACCAAAGCTTTATTGAGCAAAGGCCTTGCCTAAAATTCATAATAGTTTATGTAATTTTTCCTGAATATACTTTTACAGCTAAGAGAAGAAAGACCCCAGCCTTTATCATGTTCCATGGAATATGCAGAAAAGGTTTCACTTCATTATTTGTACAAGATTTTATCCCCAGTACATATAGAAATACAGCATCTACAAATAATTATCAAGGCATCCGAATTGCATAAGAAGACATCAAAGGTTTTATCTAGTGTGAAAATTTGCATGTGCTTATCAGAGTTACATGCAGTTGGAAACTATCTCTTCCTGCAAAAAATTCATTCTTATTCTATTGATGAGTATCTGAAATGCATGTGTATTTAGTGGTTTTGTGGATGGATTGTAGGGATATAACGGTTATATTATGTAATTTTATTGCGAATTTTCGTATAATTCTATTTTCCAAAATCACAAGTATGTGTGTTGGTTTTCGGGATTTCAAGTGCATAAATGGTGATTTTGTGTTGGCAAGGATGATCCGAGGTATAAAAGACATCGAGTGTAAGTAACGAGAAAAGAAGAGCAAAAGTCAGATTTTCAAGACTACGCTGCAGCAGAGTTTTTCTGCGCCGCGACGTGGAAAGAAGGACTTGCATCTAGATTGGACAAAAACTTCATGTTACAACATGAAGAATTATGTGCAGTGACGCACTAGGGTTTTGTTCGACAAATATTTTGTGGAATAGTGTTACGGCACGGTGCCATAAAGCCACACCGCAGCGTAGTTCGTGCAGAAAGGAAAAATAATACCTTTTCCAACTCCGACTTAGTCTTGTTTTATTCCTAAAACATCCTTAGTGGTCTAAAAACTATAAATAGGCTTTTGTAATTTTACTAAGGGGACTTTTTACTGAAATTAAGAGGAGAGTTTATTCAAGGAAAGGAGATCTACTTGGGGTTTGTCTTCATCTCTTGTGTTCTTTATGTGTGTGGAGGATTTGAGGTTTGCTTTCCTAATGATAATGTGTAACTAAACTCTGTACTAGAGATCCAATATAGCCTAATTTGAAGGCTTTATGTTTAATCAAATCTATTTGATGATCAATTCAATTTTGTTCTAGATTCATTTATTGCACTTAATTCAATTATTAATTATGGTTATTGTGTGATGACCCTTAATGTGGATTAATAGATTGTATGAGTTAAGATTAGGCAGACACTATATGCTAGTCTTAAATAGCTCGTGTAAATGAATGATTTGTATTTGTTCATACACCTTGACAGATGTGAATTGGTTATTGATTTCTAGTGCTCTTGATCTTAATGAGTTTTTAACCATTAGGCTAGAATATACGCCCTAGTTAGTTTAGTGTTAAAAATACTAAGTTAATCTTGAATGTCTTATGATAATACCTTAGTTACTACAGTACGAACCCTAATAAGTGGGTTAAGATAACAACAGTTGGATTATTGACATAAAGCTGGATAATTACGTGATATTGAATACTTAGGTTTTAGTAATTGGATTCAAGTCGGTTGATCATTTAATCGTTATTTACTTGTTAGCTTTAGTTAACTTTACTTTAAATTGTTCACTTGTTAGCTCTTCATATTTATCTAATTTAGCTTATTTTTAATTAAGGCATAGTTATTAAAATTAATTGATGACTTACAAATCTCTAAGGGACGACACTCGTATTTGGTAGACTAGACTACCAATCGATTCATGCACTTGCGAGTTTAATTTTCATTCAACATCTACCTTAACAGGCCATTATCTAAATTTATCCACTGATCACTGGACTATGCAAATAATGAATCGGCAAAATCCCTGATAATGAACAGTGATAAAACACTGCCTCAACTATCAATTATTTTCTTAAGTTTTACAAGTCACTTGTCCCCTTAATGCTTCTCTCGACTCTCTACGACCACAAAATTCCTAGAAGACCTACAACAACATAGATTTAGTCCTGTTAAACATGTTGGAGCTCGTTTAAGAGAATACTTACCCAGTCAGCTATGCCACAAAAAGGCCGTTTCCCAGTAATAAACTCCACTAGCACAACCCCAAAGGAGTAGATATCTGATTTATCAGTGAGCTTCCCAGAAGCAGCATACTCCGGATCCAGGTAACTGCATTTTGGTGAATGTTCATGAGAAGTGACAGAGAGGATTGGTTCAACATAAGTAATTGTTTCTGGTGAAAGCAAGTAAGGTAGTTATTCACAAATGAAACAGAAAAATGAATTTTACCCAAAAGTTCCCATAATTCGAGTACTGACATGAGTATCAGCATCTGGAAAATACTTAGCAAGTCCAAAATCAGCCACCTAAGTAAAAGAAACAAGTAAATTCATTCATCATGGATGTTACAATCAAAGCAGGTTAGAATTTGAGCACTGACATTGACATGAATGTGACGTCTAGAGTCACATGCAGTCTGAAATAACCAGAATGCTTTTACCACATCATAAAAAAAGTTTACTACTTGTAACGTTTAAGGAATCTTAGAAAAACATCCTTGGCAGCTAAAACTCAGTTTATCTTTAATTTAAGAGCTTGTTCCAATAATTTTTAACGGAAAAAAAAAAAAAAAAACCTAAAGTTGCAACGGCCAGTGCGCATCAAGTCATTTTTGCAGGTATGGTTCAAGTATCGAGAAAACTGTTCCACATTTATGATATATTTTAAAGTCTACAATGATAATGGGAAACATCAAATCTATCAGTCATCGTACCTTTGCCTCAAAGCTATTGTCAATAAGAATATTAGCAGACTTTATATCACGGTGTATAACCTTGGGGTGACCTGAAGATAAATTGGTGTAAAAAAGAGTGAATCTTCAAGAACTACACCTTGAATATCACAATTTGCTTAAAATTTAAGATGAGAAAGTATATTGAACGAATACACACAGTCTTCATGCAGATAGGCCAATCCTTTGGCTGACCCTAGAGCAGTTTTCATTCTAGTTGGCCATTCCATATTTGGTCTCCCATCTCCTGCAAATGTTATTTAACCATGATGAGACCAGAGTATAACAGTTGATAAATTTCATTCTATTTTGCTAGAACTAGTTATGCTTGTTTCTGAAGAACTTCGTATAAGGAAAACTAAGTTAATAAATTCCATTATATGCAACGGGTATGGCTATAATATTGCACCAGGAGAATTTTGAAGGGATGAAAAATTGAAAGATTAAGAAACTTAGGGATTTGTAAAAATCTTTCTTGCTCATCAAAGCAACAGAAAATAATCACAGAAAGCACTAACCATGTAAATGAAAGTACAAGGTTTTATTTGGAACAAACTCAAAGACAAGCAATCTATGGGCCCCAGAAATGCAGTATCCAACCAGAGATACGAGATTTCTGTGATGGATACGATTAATGATCTCAACCTCTGCCCGAAACTCACGCTCCCCCTGCCCACTGCCAGCTTTGAGCTGTTTGATTGCGACAACTACTCCATTAGGAAGGACACCCTTATGGACACATCCAAAACCTCCCTGACCGAGGAAGTTTGCACTAGAGAAATTGTCTGTTGCCATCTTTAGCTCTTCATAAGTAAATGTTCTCCGCAAACTTCCAGGACTAACGCCTAGGGAAGGCGGTGGGAAAGGTTTATCAGCAACCAAACTGCCACTAATCGAATCACCAGCACTAAACAGCGCATTATCAACAATACCAAGGCTCTCTTCTCCCGGTTCTTCAATTGTATACAATTGGTCCCCGAAAGTTAGCTGCTTTTCAGTAGAGCGCTTGGAAGCTAACATTTTGATGGAGCGGTAAGGGAAGTCACGGTCGGAGAGGACGGAGAGGAACTCTTGGCCGACGGCGCCGGAGACACCAACGTCGGCCAAGGAGGGGCCGGAGACACGGAGGGCCGTGGGAACTTTGTGGAAGGAGGGTTTGGTTATACACATGGAGATGGGGGGGCGCTTGAAGGGGGGTGGGTATGAGTTGGGTGAGGATTGAAAATGGCGGTGGCCGCCATCGAAGAAGATGTTGCAGAGAAAAATGGTTTGGTTATACACATGGAGATGGTGGGGCGCTTAAAGGGGGGTGGGTATGAGTTGTGTGAGGATTGAAAATGGCGGTGGCCGCCATCGATGAAGATGTTGCAGAGAAAAATGGTGGAGGCGGCTGTGAGTGAGAATGGAGAAAATTTAGCTGCCGGCCACCCAAGTTTCGAATTAAGAAAATGGCCTTGGAACTGTTTTTCATTTTTTTTTAATTTAGAGAAGATGACGTGGTATAGTTAGGATTAATTAAACACGTAAAATAGGTTAAAATTAAAAGATTAAAACATATGTGGGCTGAATCAAAAATAATGAAAGTTTTTAAAATTAAAAATTTCTCAAAAGAAGCTCCACCTATTCACGTCGCTTAATCGAAATTCATTAGGGCAAAAAGCGATTTCTTGAACCAAAGGGAGAAGCAATTTTTTTCGATCGAACTTGCAAATTTGCACCCTAAAATCAATTTCTTGAATCCTAAACCGAATACAGTCGCGATTTTTGGTGATATAGTTGCGATTTCCGATCGATTTGTTGAACCCTAAAATCGATTTCCTTAACCCTAAACGGAATCTGCGATTTCGAGCGATACACTCCACATTTCCGATCGAAACTGCAAACTTTGACACCAAATTTAATCCAAAACCATGGTTGACACTCACAATGAGGAGGAAAACCCAACGCCACTTCGAATCCTAGATTGCGATGGTGCAAGTAGTTCAATGGCTGCTCCGGTGGATCATCCGATCAGTGAAGGTGGTCCACACGCAGAGGAGACGCCGGCGGCACAAGAACAGAGGGAAGAATCGGCAAACAGTTTTGAAGACGAGGAGTCAGGCGAGAATTCAGGCCAGGAGGAGGAGTCCGGTGAGAATTCAGGCTAGGAGGAGTCGTCCAAGGATTCAGGCGACGAGGAGGAGGCCGGCGAAGAAAGGGTACGTTGTTTTGAGAATATTGCTTGTACTGTTGCTTAAGCGATCATTTGTATTGCTTAAGCGATTAATATGATCGCACTCATGATCGCTTAAGCAATTGATTCAGTTTACTGTTGGTCGCTTAAGCGATTTGGATCATGCTTGATCTTATCGAGAATCACAGATATAATAAGCTATCTTTTGTATCGCTTAAGAGATTCTTTCAATTTGCTCTTGGTCGCTTAAGCGATCTTGTACGAGGCAAAGTCAAGATCTCTTAAGCAATCTGAAATCGCTTAAGCACCTACAGTGGTAATTTTTTGTTGCTGATATTTTGTTTATTAGTTGTTTTGGTTTATTTTTGTTGCTGACATTTTGTTTATATCGATTGTGCAGATTGTGCGGGATCAGCCGTAGAGACTATGAGTTGGAGCCTATAAGTGAGAAGGTACCCTACTTCCCTGCAAAGGTGACGGTGAGGTCGAGTTGGGATGTTTTTGACAGAATAAGGGACATTTTAGCTGGAATGGGCATGGTGAAAGAGATTTTCGTCGCACTTGTTTCGGTCAGTTTTTAAGAATCGGAACAAAATGGAAAAAGGCATTTTGGGGCAGGGAGTGCATTACATGTTGCTGCATTCAGTAAAATGCAACCAAAAAAAAAAAAAAAAGGTGGTTCGTAGTGGACGGAAAGCCACTATGGTTTGGGATGATGGAGTATGCCTTGGTGGCGGGCTTAGGATGCGGGGAAGTGCCAAATAAGGTGGAGGCAGATGCAATAAGGACGAGTCCAGGAGCCATAAGGTTTCGTAAGAAGGTTTTGCAGGGGGCAAAGTCTATTACAGGATAGGTTTTGGAGGAGAGGCTAGAAACAGTTCGGTTTAATGATGGAGAGAAGATAAAAGTGTGCTTGCTAGTGTTTTTACATTCTATCTTATTGGCTGGTGACTCAACAAAAGTTGTTGAGAAAGATTGGTTATTGTTTGCAAGCGACTTGGAGTTCTTTAATTCTTATCTGTGGGGACGGATATCATTTGAGCGAACCATCAACAGCCTGAAAAAACCAGACATGGCTTTAAAGCATGTCCAATGGGGCAGGAAGGCTAAACCAAGCACCTATAATTTGTTTGACTTCTCATGGGCAATGTAGGTAAATATTAATAGCTTTCTATTATATTTTTTTATAATATATGTGTTTGAATTATGACATGGACTGTTTTTTTACAATGTAGGCTTGGATGTACGAGGCCATCCCTGTCTTCGCTAAGGCGGGGGGGAGGAGCAACAGTTTGGATGTGCAACAGCAATTTCCTAGGATGTTACGGTGGCATGTCGGGAGGTGTAACCATTTGGATTACAACCAAATAGAGATTGAGATTCAAGCGGCTAGGGTAAGATTAAAGGATTAAGCTTTTGATATGCAATTGCTTTAAAATGTAGCTTCAATCTGATTGATTTTGTTTATTATTGCAGGGAGTCATCCGTCCCTTTCTCACCACTACTGGGGATGAAGCGGAAGAGGACTATGTCACATCTTTCAAAGCAATGGAGGATGAAACGGATGAACGGATAGGCCACCTGATGCGGGACCTAAAAGGGGTCACGCATGTGATGACAGTTGCAAGGCCATTGCTTGACAACATCGTTGATGCCGA
The DNA here is from genome assembly GCA_026229545.1 of Pistacia atlantica. Classification (NCBI taxonomy): domain Eukaryota; kingdom Viridiplantae; phylum Streptophyta; class Magnoliopsida; order Sapindales; family Anacardiaceae; genus Pistacia; species Pistacia atlantica. The sequence continues at coordinate 10,303,799 of CM047910.1, read as the reverse complement.
GGATTATGAAGCTCCAATGGGCGGGAGGCACGAGGATGAGGAGGAAAAGAGGGAGGAAGAGGTTCGTATGCCTCAACAAGTACCGTTTTGCCGAGACATCGGCGTCGGGAAAATAAGGTTGTTGACCTCATAAATGGCATATTTGAGAGTTTTACAATAGCCGTTTATGCAAGGTTTGACAAGATGGAAGAGTGCATGAAAATGGTGGAGGAGAAAGTGGATAAGTTGGGAGAGAAAGTTGGTACAGTGGGGGAGGAAGTTGGTACAATGGAGGAGGAAGTTGGTGGAGAATTAAAGGCGGTTGAAGTGCAAACTGGCTTGAAAAGAGAGAGCTGAAATAGCAAGTTTGTGAAATCGCCTTACATGGTAGTGACACAGGTAAAGAAGAAGAAAATTAAAAAACAAATGGAGGAAAAACCAGAAATGGAGGAGGTTGAGGAGATTGGTAGAGGAAGTAGGGCGGTGATAATGGAGGAAGGCAAGGTGGGAGACGAAGGAAGCGGGGATGTAAAAATGGAGGAAGGGGGAGGAAGTGGGCAAGGGAAATTGGACTCAAATGTCGATTTGTATAGGCCAATAGAGGAAAAGAAAAAACTCTTCTATGCCTATTACAATGGATTAGAAAGTAATGACCATATAAAGTGTAAGATAGGGGATTATCCCCGGGAATGGTTTGAGAAGTTGTTGACGATGGGCACGTGGCTTGAGGACTCGGTAAGTTATTTTCGCTTAATTTTCCTTATTTTTGCCTATGTTTTCCATACTTATCTTGTTGTTTTTATTTGATGCAGCACATCGATGAGATATTGGCACTGATGAGACTACGACAGACTACTGATGGTGATCTGTTGTATCCCGACTGTGTCATCACCGTTGTGGCGTTTGGCCAAACGCTTGTTTCAGCATATCGTACTTTAATTAAAAATGTCGTTGCTAGTGATGCGGCAAAATGACCGAAACAAAAAAGATTGGCCCAAGTACAGTTGGACTGCATCCCTGATGATTTTCATTTTGATGACCGAATTATGCAGTATATACAGGGGGATCAGCCCAAATATGGCCATGGTTGGGTCTTTATTAAAAGAGTGTACTGCATCATCCTCGTCAAACAGATGCATTGGATCACAATCGTTGCGCATCTAGAGGAGGGGTTGCTGAAGATCCTTGACTGCAACCCCACTATTTGTTGAGACAAGCAATTGGAGGTCGAGTTGGAGCCACTGTCCAGGTTGTTCTCGCCGCTGTTGTGTGACAGCGAGATGTTTAGGCACTTGGGTGATCAAGTACTAACCGAAAAGTGGCCAATTAAGCGCTCTACCGGCCCAATAAATGAGTCAAGGTAAATTTTGTATAAAACTAACTTACGTAATACAATTGTTCTATAAGTTTATTCTAATGCTAATGTCTTCTTCCTATTGTAGTGCTGAATGTAGGGCATATACCCTGAAATTTATTGAGTTCAACATGACCAACACCTTGATGGACGGGTTGAATGATGAAACAATGAGAGACTGTCGAGAGGGTTGAGCTGTCAACTGCTTCCATAGGCAAATTGATCCATTTTGAGTGATCAAAACCCAATAAAAATGTATGAAAGTTGGACTTTGAATTTTGTAGTTTATGTGATGTTGATGTTGATACTTGGGTTGTGGTGCTAATGTTGCAAGTGTCATGCTTATATGGAGTTTTACCGAAAGACACGAACTGAGTGAACTTCTCACTTACCCACTCTGTAATGTTTTTACGTGTTTTTTTTTTTTTTTTATTTACAAAAGTTGACGTGTCTGCAGGTGTGTGTCTGATAATTTTGCAGGTTCCTGGCAAATAATGAGAGGAAACTTCTCAAAGGTTGGTTGGCAAGATGAGGCATCTGCAATAAAGGTTGCTGGGAAGGCATGGTACCAAACAATGATCTCAGAGAGGTTGCTGGCAAACAGAATTCAAAGGCTGATTGGCAGGATGAGGCATTTGCAGTAAAGGGATTGTGCAAAGGTGTTAGTTACATTAAACTCTTTAGCATCAAAAAGTAAATTAAAGACAGTGTAAAGGAAATTCTTGTGCTGTGGCTCTTCTTGTGGCAGCCAAAAGCCTTGTGCCTGCAAAATCATTGTAAAGAATTGGATCTAACATTTGGGAGATTTTTTTTTTTGTCCATATAAGATATCTCATTAGCAGTTTTAATTTACTATGTATGGTGTGATCATTTGCTTCACCCAAGTTGGATAATGGTTTTTTAGCAGTTTGTTTCATTTTGTGTATTACTACAACGTGTGATGTACTGGTGTGATTATTTGATTCACCACAGTTAGGGCTAATGGTTAGTTTGTCCATATATTTCGATATTCGCCGCAACCCATGCCTATTTTTTATTTTGTGTTTCGATAAACAAGTGACATTGATGTCTCTTATATTTTGATTTTTGATGAATAAGATTGATATAAATGAGTGATGTACAAATGTTTCCCAATCACAGTCATTTCGAAATTAATTAACTTAAAGAATGGCATGGTACCAAACAATTACGTATATGACTGACCACATATATCTCTTAAATGACCAAGACTTTTCCAGATATGATCACTGAAGCGATCTCAAATCGCTTAAGCGACCAAGAGTCTATTACGAAGCATCGCTTAAGCGATACATAAGATCGCTTAAGCGATTACTCATTTGGGCAGATGTTCATTCTGCCTAGGCCAAGATCGCTTAAGCGACAGAGACTCGTTTAGGAAGAATCATTTAAGTGATATATAAGATCGCTTAAGCGATCATAGATCTGGCCAGATATTTATTCTGCCTCGGACAAGATCGCTTAAGCGACCAAAAGTATTTTAAAAAATCGCTTAAGCGATGCAAATGGATCGCTTAAGCGATCATAGATCTGGGCAGATTCATTCACGCTTGCGTATCAAGTCTTTTACGAAAATCGCTTAAGCGATACAGATGGATAGCTTAAGCGATTTTCGATCTGAGCATCTGCCGCGGGCTAGATTGCTTAAGCGATTACCGATCGCTTAAGCGACCAGGAGTAAAAGCAAAGAATCGCTTAAGTGATACAGAGGAATCGCTTAATCGACCAGAGTAAAAGCGAAGAATCGCTTAAGTGATACAGAAGGATCTTTTAACCGACTGTGTAAATACAGAGGATCGCTTAAGTGATCCTATGTATTCGGATATTATTTATTGTATTTCAGAGCATCGGTTAACCGATTAACGCTATGCTAAACATATAGGGTTTACGATTCGTTCAGTGGACTATGACTGTTATTATATTTATATCAAACATATAGTTCTTTTACGCCAGTATGAAACATGTAAGGTGTAGACTGTTTACGTCTATGCTAAACATATAGGGTTTACGATTTGTTCAGTGGACTATGACCGCTATTATATTTATATTAAACATATAGTTCTTTTACGTTAGTATGAAACATGTAAGGTGTAGACTGTTTACGTCTATGCTAAACATATAGGGTTTACGGTTCGTTCAGTGGACTATGACCGTTATTATAGTTATATTTAACATATAGTTTTTTTACGTCAGTATGAAACACATAAGGTGTAGAATGTTTACGTATATGCTAAACATATAGGGTTTACGATTCGTTCAGTGGACTATGACCGTTATTATATTTATATTAAACATATAGTTCTTTTATGTCAGTATGAAACATATAAGGTGTAGAATGTTTACGTCTATGCTAAACATATGGGGTTTACGATTCGTTCAGTGAACATGACCGTTATTATATTTCAAAAGTAACCATGGAATCTTAGTGAACATATGTTCTTCTTCTTTGTTCAGAACATAAAAGGTGCGTTTGGTTGAATATTCCTATAAATATTACAAATCTTATTCCCAAAATATTTCTTTGTTTAATTATTTAGGAAATATTAGTATTTTTTTAATAAATTTTAGACCCATTAACTGAATTAATTTCATTAATACCGCCTAAAAAAATTTAAAAAGTAACAAAAACACCCCCACCCACCCAACTTCCCAGATTCTGGACTGGCACCACCGACGGCTACAAACGATCGAAAATGGCCGGTAATTCACAGATGTGACATTTTCCTGCTAGATTCACTATGGATTTGGCGAGAAAAGGCCACATCTGGCCATCATCGACTTTCAAAGAAATGACCAACGTTGACTGTCAACGACGGCCAAATCTTGGGCATCATTGATCGAAAACAATGACCATATATTTGGCTATCGCAGACGACCAGATGTCGACTTTTTCGTCCGTCGACGGCTAGATCTAACCGTGATCTGGCCTTTTTCGACCACATCTGTGGTCGATCTGGCCGGAAAAAGCCATATCGACACCCTATCGGCCTGATCTAACCGCTATGCGTCGTAAAGCCCTTTCCCGGTAGGATTTCAGTGGTGGTGGCCAGAATCTGGGAAGTTGGGTAGGTGGGGGTGTATTTGTTAAATTTTAAAATTTTTCGTTGGTCGATTAAGCGATCATACTAAAAGGAACTTCGTTTACACAGGGTCGCTTAAGCGATCATAGATATTGCTTAAGCGATTCTTTTCTTTTTCACTTGGTCAATTAAGCGATCGTGTGATTAGCAGAATCATATCTACCAAGGTGCACGATCGCTTAAGCGATCCGTGATATCGCTTAAGCGATCCTGTTTGAAAAACCGATCTGTGATATCGCTTAAGCGATCCTGTTTGAAAAACCCTTTGTCGCTTAAGTGATACACTTAGTCGCTTAAGCGATCATGGGCAATATATACTTTTCCAACTTTTCTCCTGAATTTTGACAAACTAAAATTACCAACACGTATTAATTCCATACTTTCTCCTCAATTTGACAACCTAATTCCAAACTAAAATCACCAACAAATATTTAGGCCATGTAACAAGAAATATAAAGAATGATTTATTAAAGGTAACAATAAAATTTATAACATCAATAATTGAAAACAATAACTCATCAACAGTTGGCCTTCGCAACTCCCTGAATTTATCCTTCTTCGAACCTAATTTTCTGGATCTGCATGTGATTACTTCTGGCAACTGCTTTTCTTGTGGCTAGGTTACTTGCAAATTGAGCACTTATTCATCTTCCGGGGAAACTCAGAGGCTGATAGAATACGTTTAACTCTTTTTCTCCCCTTTGCTATCTTCTTGAATGGCGGATGGATGATAATGTCAGCCAACTCTGGTGGCACTACCCACTACTCTTCTGGGGGCACTGGATAAATTGTTTCTGAATAAGCTAGCATGTAGTGATCTATCATATAGAGAGGGGAGTAAAGTTCCATGTAAATTTTTAAACCAAAATCCTGCTTCCGTTGGTGTTTCAGTGCTGCTAGTGCATGAGGACAAGGTAAACGTTGAATGTCAAGCACTTTATAGCTGCAAGTTTTACTAACAAGGTTAACTAGGGCATCCGGACCATAGCCACGCACAGTGAACTCTTGAGCATTAAGAGGATAGGCAAACAATGCATTTGACAGTTCCATACGTTCTCGTAATAATCTTTCAGCTGACGGAACAAGGGTTGTAGTAAAATTATCTGACTCCGTACGACGCTCATGGAACCACCGTGACAATGTCCTCTGGATTGCATCAAAAAGTGCAACTATTGGAAACTCTCTTTCTATTAACAACTTCAAATTTATGGACTCCGCTATATTCATGGTCATGACATCAAACCTTCTTCCAGGAGAGTAAGCTCTACTCCATTGCTCGAAACCAACATCACGCTCAAGATACTTAGCAACCTATCATCCTTGATTCGGATTTGCTGGAAGTGCTCCTCGAACTCATCAACCCGATAAGCTTTTGCTACCATGTAGTATGTCTGAAGGAGGCCAGCACACTTAAATTTTTGTTTTATGTTCTCACCAAGGTGTCTCATACAGAATCTGTGATGTGCTTGACGGTAAATAGTGGCAATCCCCTTCTTTATATAGTTGTGCCTATCGGATATTATGCACAACTCGTCACTCGAGCACTATCGCGTATTATTCTTGAAAAAACCAAGTCCACGACTCGTCATTCTCAAAGTCAACCACATACCATGCAACAGGATATGTGTGATTCTCGCTGTCTTGTGCAGTGGCCACCAACAATGTACCTCCATACTTTCCCCTCAGAAAGCAACCATCAACAGCCAACACATTTCTTATGTTTACAAAACCCCTTATAGCAGAACCGTAAGCGACAAAAAAATATTTAAACATTATATTCATGTTCCACTTCAAAGCCGTCTTGCTATCTTGGTTTGTCAAAAGCCCCAACATCCCGGCCTTCAATTGTTCGCTAATCATCATCCGAAATTCTAAGGTTTTGGATAAATAAGAAAAATGTAAATCCACCCCAATGAAGCTTCCGAGTCTCAATTAAACCAACGAGGCCAAGCCAAGTTTTAAAACATTGATCAAAAGTATTAGTTATTAAGATTAAGAGATATTATTTTATAAAATTAAATTAACTTTAAATAATATTATAAATTTATATGTAGATTAAAATTAATTAATATTCCACTATTCATACATGTAAATTTAAAAATGATATATTGATATAGATAAATCATTGCATACCCTCGATCAACTTATAACTTAGCTTTTTTTTTTTTTTTTTACAAATTAATACATAAACAATGTACATATGTCAATGTAATACATTACAACATTTAATTTGTCTGAAGATAATCATCTCTATCACATTTATATATTGCTACTCAGCGGAACTAATCCAGTTTTAAACATTCTATTCATATACAAATAATACTGGTATTCATCTACTTAAAAATTGCCTTTTCCCCATTCTCCAACTATTCATTTCAGAGCGCAAAATGCCAGCTGCCTGCGTCAATTGGGTTTGCGAATCAAGAAACAATGAATTTTCCCTATCGAATCGTTTGAGCTATTCAATTTCAGCCGAGTTGTTCTGAGTATAAAAACTTTGATATTCGTGTGAATAAAGTGCGTTCATCTTGTCCAAACTGATATTTTCTTCCCTTTTCCAGATTTTATGCACTGCACCAATCAATGGAAGACATGTCTCAATTTTGTTATTGGTTCAGACTTTCTCATATGTGGGATGTAAATGTCGCAAACAATGCAAAATGGGAGGGGAACCAGTAAAAATGAGATTTACCAAGCTAATGATAATCGCCGTCAAGAGCTTTGATTAGCAAACTTGGTGTCTTTCTCTGCTTTCTGCGGTTCCATCTCTTGGGTAGTTTGCTGGCCTTCAGTACTTGAACTAAGATTGGTTTGGACCGTCATCGCTCGTCTGCCCACTGAATTCACTACTACCCAGGTCTAATATTTCTAGTGCCGCCTTCCTGGATTTCTTCATGTCTTCCCTGTATTTAATTGAGTTATATTCTAAGCTTCCATATGAACCATATACAGAGCTGTGTCCTGGTGTGATTCCGTCATTCAGATCTTCCAAAGGCATATTTCCTTCCAATGCTCGAACTATCTGCTCATATGGGAGTTGCAAAGGGGTCACAGGACAGCATTGGGTTCAATATTCCGATTCAATTCCAAAATCAGTTTTGGTTTTAATGAAAGTCAATTTGTCAAACTACTGGTCATTGGAATCAAATATTTGATTATTTTGTTAACTTGCCAACTTTGAAATAGATTGAGACTGAAACCGAAATTGGTTACGTTTGTAACAAATGAAAAATAACTTGATTATACTGAGAGAAGCTTGAGAAACATATTTAATTAGAGCTAAAGCAGTTTGTGAAAGTACCTGGCTTATTCGTGGACGACGCCTTGCTGAATGACGTACAGAAGCAGCAGCACAAGCAACCATTCGAGCCATTCCAGTGGAGTCATACTCCTTCAACTTTGGGTCAACAAGAGGCCCAAAGTTGCCCTCTTCCAAAGCTTGAGCGAGCAAAGGTTTTGCCTAAAATTCATAATGGTTTCAGTAATTTTTCCTGAATAAACTTTTACAACTAAGAGACGAAAGGACCCCAGCCTTCATCATGTTCCATGGAATATGTAGAAAAGGTTTCACTTCATTGTTTGTACAAGATTTTATCCTCAGTACATATAGAAATGCAGCATCTACAAATAATTATCAAGGCATCCAAATTGCATAAGAAGACATCAAAGGTTTTATCTAGTGTGAAAATTTGCATGTGCTTATCAGAGTTACATGCAGTTGGAAACTCAATCTCTTTCTGCAAAAGTTCATACTTATTCTGCCTTAACAGGCCATTATCTAAATTTATCCACTGATCATGGACCGTGAAACTAATGAATCAGCAAAATCCCTGATAATGAACAGCAATAAGACACTGCCACAACTATTAATTAATTTTCCAAGTTTTCATAAGTGACTTGTCCCCTTAATATTTCTCCAGAATATCTATGACCACGAATTTCCTAGAGGACCTGCAACAATATAGATTTAGTCCTGTTAAACATACTGGAGCTCATTTAAGAGAATACATACCCAGTCAACCATGCTATCATCATCAAAGGAAGGATTTCTGTGAGAAGGCCGAAGCCCAGTAATCAACTCCAGTAGCAGAACCCCAAAGGAGAAGACATCTGATTTTTCAGTGAGCTTCCCAGATGCAGCATACTCCGGAGCCAAGTAACTGCATTTTGGTGATTGTTCGTGAGAGGTGACAGAGAGGATTGGTTCAAGACAATATAAGTAATTGTATTTGGTGAAAGCTAGCAAGGTAGTTATTCACAAATGAAACAAAATGTTACCCAAAAGTTCCCATAACTCGAGTAGAGACATGAGTATCAGTATCTAAAGAATACTTAGCAAGTCCAAAATCAGCCACCTGAGTGAAAGAAACGAGTAAATTCATTCGACATAATGTTACAATCAAAGCAGGTTAGAATTGGAGCACTAACATTGACATGAATGTGACTTCTAGAGTCAGATGCAGTCTGAAATAACCAGCATGCTTTTACCACACCATAAAAATGTCTACTACTTGCAATGTTTAAGGAATCTTAGAAAAACATCCTTAGCAGCTAAAACTAAGTTTATCTTCAATTTAAGAGCTTGTTCCAATAATTTTTAAGGGAAGAAAACCTAATAGTGCAACGGCCAGTGCGCTTCAACCAGTCAAGAACATTTTTGCAGGTATGGTTCAAGTATCGAGAAAACTGTTAAACATTTATGATATATCTTAAAGCTTACAATGATAATGGGAAAACATCAAACCTATTAATCATCGTACCTTTGCCTCAAAGCTATTGTCAATAAGAATATTAGCACACTTTATATCACGGTGGATAATCCTTGGGTTGACCTGAAGATAAATTGGTCTCAAAAAGAGTGAAACTTCAAGAACAACACCTTGAATATCACAATTTGCTTAAAATTTAATATGAGAAACTAGTATTGAAAGAATACTCACAGTCTTCATGCAGATAGGCCAATCCTCTGGCTGACCCTAGAGCAATTTTCATTCTAGTTGGCCAGTCCATAGTTGGTCTTCCATCTCCTGAAAAATGATATTCAACTATGATGAGACCAGAGTATCACAGTTGATAAATTTCATTCCATTTTGGTAGAAATAGTTATGCTTGTTTCTGAAGAACTTCGTATAAGGAAAACTAAGTTAATAAATTCAATTGCATGCAACGGGTATAGCTATAATATTGCACCAGGAGAATTTTGAAAGGATGAAAAATTGAAAGATTAGAAAATTAGGAATTTGTGAAAAAATTTCTTGCTCATCAAAGCCAACAGAACCTAATCACAGAAAGCACTAACCATGTAAATGAAATTCCAAGGTTTTATTTGGAACAAACTCGTAGACAAGCAATCTCTGGGCCCCAGAAATGCAGTATCCAACCAGAGTCACAAGATGTCTATGATGGACACGACTAATGATCTCAACCTCTGCCTGAAACTCACGCTCCCCCTGTCCACTGCCAGCTTTGAGCTGTTTGATTGCTACCACTTTCCCATTAGGAAGGACTCCCTTATGGACATATCCAAAGCCTCCCTGACCAAGGAGGTTTGCATTAGAGAAATTGTCAGTTGCCATCTTTAGCTCTTCATAAGTAAATGTGCTCCGCAAACTTCCAGGACTAACACCTGGGGAAGGCGGTGGAAAGGTTTATCAGCACCCAAACTGCCACTCGCTGAAGGAGCTTTGCCATCAGTGGATACAGGCACTGGGGTCGGTGCAATGCCAGGGGGTGGAGTAGGCTTTGGCAGCATAGGTCCTTTGTAATCAGCTGGTGGAGAAGAAGAGTCATCTGGAAAATTAGAAGACCATAAAATAATATCAGCAGGCATGGTTATACTAAATGCCACAATACAGTAAGTATAACGTAATTGAAAGATTTGAAATTAAATCAGGCTAAGTTAGAATATACAAAATGAAGCCATGTTCAGCATTCGAATGGCATCAATGAATCAACCAAAAGCATAAACCCTAACTGATAAATGCAAAACTAAAGCAACTGGAAAAAAAAAAAAATCAAATACAAATCAAGGTCAAGCAACTCAGCTCTTCCCATTAAGCAGGAGATAGTAGCAATGCTTCCATAGCACCACTCTATTATTCTCAAGTACTTCTAATTTTAGCCGAAGTAAACAAACAAATTGCTGAAACAAAGCCAAATAAACACCAAAAGCAAAAACGAATTAAATATTTCAAACCTCAGCAGCTTCTAAACCAGCACCTAAAATTGAACTCAACAAACCAGAAACCTATAATTAAAACAGCATTTAGTAAATAATAAAAAATCACAAAGTTATTAATGAGCATTAAATGATCCTTCATTCAATTATACAACAACAGTCAGCATTATAAGTTCTTACATAAACAACTAGAATTTGTATAAGGTAAAATTACTTTTGGGCCCCTGTTGAGGAAGATTTTGAGCTGCAAGCTTCCGCTTTCTCCTTCTGTAAAAAGGACGAAAATGCCCACAGCAGCTAAAACAATTGCACCGCCTATCACCACCCCTACCACAAGCCCCGCGATCGCCCCCGGAGGCAGGCCATTAGGAGCCGGCAGCGGGACGGGAATTCGCCGGATTCGATCCATTAGTTGGAGTACTCGCCGCCGGAGTCGTAGAGTTGGTCGGCGGAGACGCTGAACCGGTACTGTTAGTGGGAGGTGGCGGAGGTGGTGACGCGGCAGGCGAAGGGGACGGCGGCGACGAAGACATCGCCGGACAAAATCACCTGTAAATTCTTTTTGTTGATAAACACGAGGTTTTTGTCCTCTTGTCTAATGATTGAGTGTTTTAGACTTTAGTGTCCATGTTGAAACGAGGAAGAAGCTGGTGGGACCCCAGTTTGCCCGTAAAGCGGGGCGTTTTGTTGAATATTCTAGCTCAACGAGAGAATACGCTGTCGTTTTAATTGATTCCTTCCATTTCTTTGTCCAGAAAGGATTTGGAAAATTATTTTTTTTATATTTAATTATATCGAGGTGAGGCAGTATGCAGTTCATAAAATACAATAATTCTACGTATATTCTGTATATATACACTGGATACGATGAATATATATAATTATCCTGTATATATATCTTTTCCATAATAAATATATTTTATAATATCTACTACTATAATTATTGATATAACAGAGAGAATATAAACACAATGTTATTGGATCAACTAGGAAGGATCATCACCGAATAAGATTATGTTAATTACCGGTTTTTATAATTTTTCTTTCTAGGCTTAATTAATATTTTAAAATACATTGTTAAAAAAATTAACTTAAACATTGATATAAATAATTAAATTGAGACGCTTACCGTTTGGTCCTTGTAGAGGAGCTTCAGTTCCATAATCCGTACTCGAGCTCTTTGTCTTGGAAGCTTCTTCTTCTTGTTGTTAGTGTTCTTCTTCTTCTTGTTGTTAGTGTTCTTCTTCTTCTAAGGAGAATGCTTAAAGCAACAATCAAACCAAGTGCTGCAACGGCAACCACGATTATTCCAACCAACATTGTTGCAGGCATGGTACCTGGAGTATGGTATTTTGATGATATTTCTCCCGGCAGAGGAGTAATTTCTATCAGAGGTGATTCTGACGGTGGAGCATATGGCGATGGTGGTGTATCATCGGGTGGCGGTGGAGATCATGGAGATGGAAGATGCCGAAGGATAATATGACATTGAGATAAAGAGTGATATTCAATATAATCTTTGGGCTACCCGGTGAGTTTTGAAAGTATTTTTGATATGATATTACAAGAAAAGGAGCAGAAAATAAGAATAAATAAATAAATGATGAAAGCTAGCTGAACAGAATACTCCAGGGTCAGTTTGTTTAAGTCAAGTCTATGCATTCAATAACTCAGCAAAACTAATTAATTTTCTGTACTGGTTTTCTCTTGATAGAGAAAGTAATAAGTACTGAAAAGAATAGGACTGGTTCAAAAGGTTGGAGCGTTGAGGAAGATGAGAGCCAGCTGACGAGACTCCCAAGTCAATACAAATTTGCAATATTCACATCAGCCCGAACTTAAAGCCAAATTAATTACTTTGAATTATAAGAAATAATTGAAAGAAATTTAAGCTAGATTGATGGAATTCAGAGATCAAAAAATTCAGAAGCCTGCAAGTTTTCAGTCAAAAGTACACAAACATATATTCACCTAAACATTGCGTTATTTAAGTTAATTATTATTTAAAATATTCTTAAATAATAATTAAGTTAATTACTTCTGATGATCGAGTGGTTCGATAAAAACATTTTGATATATTATTTAAGATGTTTTGAATTCGAATTTTTGTTCGTGTACTAATAAAAGTACTCCATCAATAGTTTTAAAGTTAGGTGTAAATAAACTGTACACAGTTTTTAGTCCTAAAATTTGGAAAATGACTCTGGGGCTTTTCTCCAACCAATTGGCCATTCATCAACTCCCAGATGCCACCTCAACTATGGCAACCACCATTCTTACGAGCAACCCTGAAGAGAATGTTTGTTGCTTTGCTTTGTCCAAGAATGATTCTTAAGGGTAATTCAGGAACCTGAGGTTGATGTTTATTGATATTCATTTGACCATTCCTCAACTTTTTTTGGCAAATACAGACAACTGGCAACTTTCATGCCAGCACCACCTGCAGCAATATTTCTTGCCTTTCATCAAGATAACAATATTATTGCTGTTGGCATGGATGATTCATCAATTCAGATACATAATGTCCGTAGATGAGGTATATGATGCGGATATGCTATTTGTTGGACATTATCTGTGTTCACTTGGAAAGCAGTAGGTGTGATTCATCAATTCAGCTATTTGTTGGATACGCGGATACCCCTATTCCTTCAAAACCTCCCACATCCTAGTCACCAATTACTTGTCCATCATCATCATTGGTGTTATGCTTAAAAAAAGTAGGGCTGATAAAGAGTCTTATCAGTATGGGATGGTTAGAACTTGAGAAAGTTATGCGACCATTCACACACACCCACATCACATGATGACGTAAGTGGTATGCTCCTATCAGTGCAGTGAGTGAGCGTCAAGCTAGCGAATTGTTAGATATTGTCCGAATGTCTAATCCCTGCATAAATTGAGGAAATCACTCAGGCAGGTGAGCAATTGGACGCAGAGAAGGATTTGCACGGTATCCACCCACTTGCAGAATTAGTAATAATGACATTGGTTTATCCCACTATAAATAGTGGACTTCTCTTTCATTTACGGGATTAACTAATTTCACTCTAGAATAACTTACTTTCTCTCTCTCTCTCTCTTTGTCTTGTATTCTCTAAGATGTAACTCATCTCACTTTACACGACCTGACCTTACTCATTAATACAATATCAGTGGACGTAAGATTCACTTTTGAGCATCTGAACCACTTTAAAACATTGTTTCTTACCCTTTATTAAATTCAATACCCTTATATCACGTGTGACTTCTAATTTTTTTAGTATTTCTCACGTGCGAATAGTTAGTGTTAAAGTCAAGCATCAACAATTAAAAATTAATAATCCAGAACCTGGCGAAGACCTCGAGTCCAGTTCAACCAATCGGCCAAACCGGGTTTTAAAACCTTGTCCTGAAACTGGAAGATTTTCCAAGTCTTTTGAAAAAGGCCTGTGTAGAAAGCTATGATGATTTTTAGTATGTACACCACTAACTCCAAATGAATGTTATAGCCACACTTCACAGCCAGATCCCCGATTTGCAATTTGCAGCAAAATTCAGAAGAAATGAATTATGAACATTGAACTATTACTAACCGTGCAAAAATTCTAAACTAAATTAACTATTTCTTAACCCTGGAAAAAGACACAATACAATGGACTTATTATTTGGAGTAATGCTATATATATGGATGAATTTATACTAATTTAAATATGAACATTAAAAATTTAATTTCTTTTAAAGAGAATTTTAAATTTTCAATACTAATACTTGGATTAATATAAATTTTAGTGCATATAATATTATTCTATTATTTGTTGTTGACCAACCTGAGATGAAATCCTCTGTATCCGAAGCTTGTTATAATACTGTTTATTTATGTTTTAAACTATTTTTTAAGATGGCCCGCATGGGAGTTGCGTGCCAGGTGTTACACCTGGAGAATTCAACCCAAAACAAACATTTTGATGTCCATGTCAACTACCGTGACAGGGTAGTTTATATTTTATTTATAAATTCATTATTTCTTGGGGGAATTTTTGTTATTTGATTAAACCTCAGGGGTGAACTTTGATTAAATTTTCTAAAGATCCTACCAACTGTCTGTCCAACTAAGATGGAGTTGGTGACACTAAAACTAATTATTGTGCCATTTTTCTATTGGCATATGCTGAGTTGGAAAGACACCAAATCAGATTTTCTATATCATTAAGCCAGAATTGAAGAACATAAGTAAAAAATCAATAACAGGAAGATTGGGAGAAACACTAGATCACTGCCGTCTTATTAAAATATTAAGAAGAAATATAACTACAGAACAGGCAAACCAATTGGCCGCATAATATAAGTTCATTAATAAAATTGTAAAATGTAAGACAACATAGATGAGTTGTTTGGTTGGTTCCACTTTGGACCATTTTAAATTGAGTGGAATCTTTATACTTCAAGTAGTCATTTAATACGTACCTCCCAAGGGTCAGGAATTATCCATTCTAACCCTTTTCAAGGGATTCTACCTATAAACGCAAAATATTGTTCAACATCGATATTGGGCACAATATAAATTTTTTCTCTAGGAGTACAATTGAGACAAGGGGCAAAATGGTCTTTATAACAATCAATAATTCGGCTTCATTTCTAATTAAACCTTGCTCTAGCTATACCATCAAACTGTGAAAGTAAATTTTAGCTTAAGCATTATAGTAAAGATCTTCATCCATGATTTCCGTAATGCCCAATTACCCGTCTTACCCACATATTAATAAAACAATACTATCTTTGCGTAACCAGAGCGAGTATTTTTTTAAAAAGAATCAATTGGTTGTGCGAGAGTTTACGATAAGCTCGGAGTTAGTGATAGCTTAAAGAAAGTGAAAGCTTGAAGCAACAACCAAAGCTCAGTAAAGGAAAGTTAACCAATAGTTATCTCATAGATTATCGATAAACCTTATCTTTTAATATTAAGGAGAGGATTTCAAAACCTTATAGTTCAATCCCAGATTTAGCGCAATCACATCGATCATGGGATTAACTTCCCATAATTAAATGTGATCCCTAAAAGAACTCACTTACCATTATCAAATTCTTTTATAAATAACTCAAAAAAACACATGATAAGAGGTGGGCAATTCTATATTTAAAGCATTAATAAGATAACAATGGATATAGGTCAGATGTTTAACTCGCGAACCACTTTATAAACTATTTTGTATCTCATTTTTTTTTCTTTTACTGATTTTAATTAATCATGCGTATATTCAATTCAATTTCATCAAATCAATCGGATTTCGTTAGCTGTTACAGAATTTCGTAACAACATAATCAATTAATTAATAGATAAAATTATATATGTACCATGTAAAACACCATAAAATTAATCATATTTTATACTATAACAATAACACAACGAGCATTAGTAACATGTTATTTATGGTACACAAAATAATATTTATGTTATAAATTTGTAATTATAGTTATTAAAATTGTGTTACCTTAATCACTATTTAATGACGATAATTTACCAAGATTACACCACTATTTTTAATTTATATTATATAAATATGAACTAAATTCAATGTGAATCAAATATAATTATTTATATTGTATTAAAATTTTGAAAAATCTTACGATAATTAAATTTAAATTTCGAAATTTTAACATTTGATATCTTAAATGTAAGTTAATAAAAAACAATAAATATATTAATTAAAATACTGAATTGGATCAATCTAATATTGTATATCAATTAATTGTCTCCGTAAATTTAGAAAATTTAATGACTGGGGAAGATGATTAACGTGATTAAAAAGTGATTATAGTTGGGCTGTCGTTTTGACCTAAAGACGCCCAATCACAACACATAAAACGATTTCTTTTTTGAAAAAAGAAACACAAACTGGCCAAACACAGCCTAACAGCATACGTTTTACTTGGCACTTGCTAGATGATCGATTCATCAATTTAAAATAATTTTAAATTTCACGCAAAACAAAACCCCGAGAAATTGACAGAAACCGAGAGAAAATTAAATCAGAGTTACTATTTTTTATTTTTTGCTCTCACGACACGAAAATCAAAATTCATTTCCTGAAACTCAAAGACCTAACAGTCTTCGCGTTGAATATTAAAAAAACAGAAAGAAAAGAAAAGTATATAATCATTTACTCTTTGATTCTCATTTTCCTCGCTATCCAAAGGAACACCGATCGATGTCATTCGTGGTTTGATTTTTAGCTTTTGAGATGATGTTAAGATCGAGATTCGATTGCAGGTTATAGATTTTTTTTCTTTTTTTGATTGTGATTTGAAGCAGAAGATGAGCTCGCGGAAGCAAGTGATGATTCGAGACTTGGTGGAGGAGGCGAAGAAGAGGATTGTGTTTTTGGCGATATGCGTTGTCGGATTGTCGTACTTAATGTCATGTAAGTGTCGTTTAATTCTTTTTTGGTTGTAAAATTATGTTGATTCTTTTATGAATCTGTATTGAAGTCCAGTGAGACAGTTTAGAAGTATTGTGAGTTTGTTTAGTTTGATTTTATTTGATAATCTCTTCAATGGAATTAAACAAAGGGCTGAGCAAGTCTTTGAAAGGTTTGGAGTTGGTTTAGTGGAGTTAATTTTGGTGAAGAAAACCATTGTATCTTAAATGTTTGGTTGGAAAGGGCAATAAATCTAGTTTATATGTTGTGTCTGTAAGTCGCAAATTAGAATGCTGATATGCACTCGGTTCGGTGTCCAGATTACGTTGAAGTTTTGGAATAAATTTAGTTTAGTGAATCAACAAAGTATTTACCAGTCGTTTGTATTGAATTGGGATTTTTTGAGCAGAGATTGTGGCTGAGTTTGCTGTATTGCTTCCTTTTACCAAATTTGTCGATTAAAGTGTGTGTCTTACTGTGACTTTGGATTTTTATTCAATTTATGAGTTAGTGCCTTTTCAGTTTGTTGTTTTCTTTGCCTTTTGCATGCCACCATTGAGAGAAATCTGAAGCTCAACCACTCTATTCCGCATCATCATTTCTCACCTTCTATTCCATCATTGCGCTACTCTATGCACTGTTGTTTCTGTGATTTGTAGTCACTCAATTTTGCTATATATTTTCTTATCAATCTCAATATCTGAGTTAGGGTTTGCAGGGGTTTAGGGTTTCTGGAGAATATAAGGTTTATAAGATTAGTTAATGCTTGTCTCTGGGGGCTATATGTCTGCTCCTTTGGCAGATTACAAGTGCCTGAGGGATGACAGAGTACCTACTTTATGTTATCCATCTCAATCACTTTTAGCGATTTTTCTTTTGGTTTCTTGCTGATTATTAGAGGATGGAAGATGCGTTTTCAATCTTAATAATAGATATCTGAAGCCTTAAATAAATGGGTTCCTCCTTGGAAAAGATATGATCAAATAATTACTGGAAAGACAAGAAAGTGGATGCATAGCAAATGGGTGCCTAATTTTTTTTAAATTTTTTTCTTTTATTGGTTGTGGCTCGAGGCTTTTAAGTATTTCATTGAATTTTTTTTCTTTAATGCTGTCGTTTTTGTAGTTATATTTATCTTTGCATCTTCACTTGTCATTAATTGTACTTACTGTTCAAATCCTTATTGCAGTGACAAGCTCCTCGGTTTTGGTAAACTTGCCTGCTGCTGCCTCCTTAATTATCCTCCTTCGGTATTTCTCCCTGGATTTTGAAATGAGGAGAAAAGCTGCATCATACAGTAGCAAACCTTCCTCCCCGGAAACATAGTGTCTCAAAATAAACATCCAGAGTGTAGTAAAGTTGTTAAACATTCTGACTGGAGAAGGAATGTCAATTCTCCTGTTGTTGAGGAGGCAATCGATACATTCACAAGGCATTTAGTTTCTGAGTGGATTGCAGATCTCTGGTACTCCCGTTTAACACCTGATAAAGAAGGCCCTGAGGAACTGGTACATATCATAAATGGTGCTCTAGGGGAATTTTCAGGTCGAATGAGGAATATAAATCTTATTGATCTTTTGACAAGGTTTAAGTTCTTTCCCTCATTGTGTTTCTAAATTCAATTCACTTGAAATCAAGAGTGTAATGACTTGGGAACTAAAGTTCTTCTAGAATGATGCAGGGATCTTGTTAATCTCTTTTGCACCCACTTGGAGCTCTTTCGTGCTAGTCAGGCTAAGATTGAAAAGCATCAATCAGAAACTCTGACTATTGAACTAAGAGACATGGAAATAAGACGTGTTTTGGCTGCTGAGGACAAGTTGCACCCTGCTCTATTTTCTGCTGAAGCTGAGCACAAGGTTGTTCTCTTTGTATTTTGATCTTTAAATACCTGAAAGGTGAAGCTATTGTTTCTTGACTATTTCTGCTTGTGCCGACAATGCTGACAACACCTTTCTTCACCTTATATATTGCAGGTTTTGCAGTGCTTAATGGATGGTCTCATTTCTTTAACATTCAGACCTGAAGATCTTCAGTGCTCTTTTTTTCGTTATACTGTCAGGGAGCTGCTTGCTTGTGCGGTAATGCGACCGGTCTTAAATTTGGCCAGTCCAAAGTAATCGTTCCTTCTATTTTGCCTTTTGTTTCTTCTTCTTCTTCTTCTTCTTCTTCTTTTTTTCCCTGTTCTCAGCATTATGTAACTTTGTTATAGGTTTATCAATGAAAGGATTGAATCCTTAGCCATAAATATGAGTAAGGGTAGAGGAGCTGCAGCAGCACAAGAAACATCTCAGTCCAAAGCCAATGGCTCTCCCAAGATCTCCTCTGATCACTTTTCAAGGTTTTTAGATCCTTCTGTCACTGGTGTTGAACTTGTACAGGTTAAAAAATGATGAAGCTAGAACTACTGCAGTTGCAGCTACAACAGATGATCGAAATGGTACACGTTACTCAAAAGATCCATTGCTTTCCATGGATACTCGATCCTCCCATTCATGGAGCTCATTGCCCATGAACACCCCACCTAGTGATTTAAAAGTTATCCAACGATTCAATTCAGGAGGGGAATGGGGTGACATGTTAGATCACATTTCTCGCAGAAAGACTCAAGCCCTTGCTCCAGAACATTTTGAGAATATGTGGGCAAAAGGTAGGAATTACAGAAAGAAGGAAGGTGAAAATCGAGTAATTGAGCAAGTCCCGCAGCATTCTGCTGCGAAGTCTGTTTCAGTGGATTCTTTGAAGGCAACATCAAATTCCAAAGGAAAAGATAGTATGATCAAGGCTAATGCCCCAAAGAGCCACACTGCACGAGATGGGTATGCTGACCAACATGTAGATCAAAAGATATCAAATTGCTCTTCTGTCACTTCATATCAAGAGCATGATGACAGCCTCATGCCCCTGGAAGGGGTTGAATCAGG
This sequence comes from Pistacia atlantica, assembly GCA_026229545.1. Lineage (NCBI taxonomy): Eukaryota > Viridiplantae > Streptophyta > Magnoliopsida > Sapindales > Anacardiaceae > Pistacia > Pistacia atlantica. Next base: position 10,283,871 of record CM047910.1, on the reverse strand, counting down.
GAGCAGTAGTTCGTATACTTCAGAAGATGAAGAAACAGACAGTGCACTAGGTCTTGATTCTCCTGGAACTAAAGTTTGGGATGGAAAGAGTAACAGAAATGTGGCTGTTTCTCACATTCATCATCCACTTGAAAATCCTGATGGCCATATCTCAAAGAAGAGTGGTAGAAGACAAGTTCAATATGGATTACCTCGAACACAGTCTGGCCAGAAAAGGTTTAGGTCGAGCAGTCAGAAATTACCTGTTTGGCAAGAGGTTGAGAGGACAAGCTTCTTATCTGGAGATGGACAGGATATACTTAGTTCATCAAAAGGACTAGCAAAAATTGATGAGTCAAGTGATGATTCTGAGAGTGAAATTTTGGGTAGATCTCAAAGTGGAGCAGCTGCTTCTTCTTCTGCATCCTTTATTTCAATACCAGAAAGTCGTAGTTCAAGTGTTACTTCCCTGCAAAGTTCATTGATGGTGGATTCTTTTTTTAAGTTGAGATGTGAGGTACTTTAGCATAAAGCTCGGCACCTTCTCCAAGCATGCTTATTTTTGGTCTTTTGATACATTGAAATACGTAAAGCATGTGAACCCATTTGCTGTTGCAGGTACTGGGTGCAAATATTGTGAAGAGTGGCTCTAGAACATTTGCCGTTTATTCCATATCTGTGACGGATGCAAATAATAATTGTTGGTCTATCAAAAGAAGGTGATAAATTTTCGGCATTCTTGCTTTGTTGATGCATTCTACATTAATAATTCTTCTTTATTTCCTTCTTACGGTGGAATATTCTAACTTATAATCTGAACTTTGCTGTAAAGCTCTATTCCAAGTTTCTTAAACTTCTTTTCTGCCACTAAGTGTTGTTGCTATCCTCAGGTTCCGACATTTTGAGGAGCTACATCGACGTCTTAAATTTTTTCAAGAGTACAATCTTCATTTGCCTCCAAAACATTTTCTGTCAACAGGTTTCGATGTACCTGTCATTCGAGAACGGTGTAAATTGCTTGACATATATTTGAAGGTCAAATATTTTAATCACTTGTTTGGTGTTCTAGTTTATATGTGCCTGTTAAATTGCAAAGATTGGATTAATGTTTACCTCTGAGATATTTTATGTTTTACTGTGTATTCTGATTAGGATTCTTTATGGCCTGATATTTTATTTTTAAACCTAAAATTCGCAACACTTTAGTGCTGTTACATTAATAAAAATTTAGGTTATAACAGTGAAGGGTCTTAATCTTTTACTTATTTTTAAGTTTATGTTTTCTTCCATTTGTTGTATATAAAATTTTTATTTAGTGGTAGACACTGCATTTGAGATGTAATGGTACCATACATAGGAGAATGAATTTATGCATTCTCAAGCAATTTTGTTTTTCTTTGTTCCAGTTTATAATATATCTGCTTTATTCTTTCAATCTTTTGATAAATACTCAACTGTTTGTGGTCCACAGAAGCTACTGCAGCTTCCTACAGTTTCTGGATCAATTGAAGTTTGGGACTTTCTAAGTGTTAGATTCGCAGGTTTAGTATTTTCTTTTCCCTTTGTCTGATTGTTTAAATTCTATAACCAGCAGGGATGGGAGCTATTCCACAGCTTTAACAGTTATGCATGTTTTACTTTGTCTGATGCAGACATACGTATTCTCAAATTCCTTCTCTATTGTTGAAACATTATCAGGTAAATTCGTGCTGAATACATGGTACATTTACCTACTTTTTCGTGCCTTTCTCTGATTGTTCTTATATATTCATGTTGTGTTTTAATGTTCTAGTTGACCTTGAAGATAAACCATCTGAAAAGGTTTCAAATACTGCTGGGCCAGTAATCAGTCCATCCTCTAGGAGAGAACAATTTGGCTCAGAAAGCAGGGAATCTGCATGGCAAGCAAAGGATAATTTTATAGCGGATGGTAAAACAAGAAACGCAAAAGAAATGTCTCATTCTCCAGTAAAGACCAATAATAAAGAACATGGGAAGTCATTTGATCATTCTGGAAGTGGTCCAGATAATAAGGTGCTGACTAATTCGCCATATCTCAGAAACTTGGGTAAAATTGTGAAAGGAAAAGAGAACGATGGTTCAGAAGAGAAATCTGAGTTGCTTGATGCTGCCAATGATCCAACCCTACCTAGTGAGGTAATTATGTGCTCGTTTTAGATAATTCTTTGTGACAATCATCTTATTCTCAGGCTTTTAACACAAATTCACATGCAGTGGGTGCCACCAAACTTAAGCGTCCCTATTTTAGATTTAGTAGATGTCATTTTCCAGCTCCAAGATGGTGGGTGGATAAGGTACAAATATACATACATCTGTCGAATGCATGGTCTGGTTTTCAAAATCTCACTAGGAAATTCTGCAAAATAATGTTTGTCTGTTCATCACAGGCGGAAGGCATTTTGGGTGGCCAAGCAGGTTCTACAACTTGGAATGGGTGATGCCTTTGATGATTGGTTAATAGAGAAAATTCAGCTTCTGCGTACTGGATCAGTGATTGCTTCTGGAATCAAAAGGGTTGAGAAGGTAAAACATTTGATTTTATCGAATCCCATAGCTTGTGTGTTAGTCCTGATATAAAGCTCTTATGTGATTCATCTAGATACTTTGGCCTGATGGAATATTCATAACCAAACATCCAAAGCGACGACAAGCACCACAACCCAGCAGCCCATCACCGAGTTCTCCCCAGGGTCACCAAACCTGCGGTAGTCTCTCCTCCTAGATTAACTGAAGAGCAAAAACAGGAAATGGATCGACGTGCAAAGTTTGTATATGAGCTAATGATTGGTAATATTTTTCTTCCTTCCCTATGCTGTTTATTTTCCGCATTTGAGCTCCATATAGTTTGTGCTTGTGACCAATATATGCAAATAAGAAAGTTCCTTTTAATGCAGACAAAGCGCCAGCTGCAATTGTAGGTCCTTGTTGGTCGTAAGGAGTATGAACAATGTGCTAAGGATCTCTATTTTTTTATTCAGGTAAGAACATAATCTTTTTACAAAGTCGAAATGGTAATCAAGTTTTCTAACTGCAGCGCCAACAATAACGAATGTAAATATTAAGATGCTTAAGATATTGTATTGTCCAAGGTACTTCCGCTTGGAGCATATACTTTTAACAAAGTTGTGATAACTCTCTCTTGTGCAGTCTTCTGTTTGTTTGAAACAATTGGCGTATGACCTTCTTGAGCTGCTACTTTTGTCTGCGTTTCCGGAACTGGATTATGCCTTCAAGCAGTTGCATGAAGAAAAGCATAAATTTGGTGAATTTAAATATTAATGAAATCTTACATCCGGTTAAATTTCAAAGATATGGGATAACCGGGCCTTGGTGATTTTCTTCCAATACATAGCTTAGAAGATGTTCCATTGTTGTCGGCTGGTTTTTTTCGGATGACCAAGTCTGAAACATTCCTCATTGGGAATGATAGCATCAAAATCATTGATTGCTGATACATAGGTCTTAAATTTTTTTTGTAATTAGTTTTTTGATTTGGCATTTTGAGGAAATTGTAATTAGATTACGAGATAAGTGCACATATATAAGCTAAAATTCTTTTACCAACGTTTGTTCCTTTATTTGTTCGAGCAAATCTTGTTGATTTTAATTTAATTTCCAAAAGTTATTTAAAAGGAAGTGTTCCAAGAGTCTTAAACGGGGAATTCATCGTGGCTTGACTAGAGCTTTGGTGGCATGTTAATAGGTTTGCCATTTGTACACTAATTAAGTTTAACATAAGAATTGATTTCATTTCATAATTTAAATTCAATTGATGTCCTTGGCCCTCATATTAATACAAAAAATAAAAAATAAAAAAAATTATAGTAATAGAAGTCACTTAACACCTTTGGATTATCTTAATTAATCAAATACCATTCGAATTCTCAACAAGAATATCTAAAACATTTGTAGTAGTTTCTTGCAGTGTTTTAAAATCTGACTAGTTAAAACTGGTTTAGTCGAGACCTAAACCCTTCACCGATATAGGTTACTAATTTTTTTATTTATCAAAAACTTATAAATTAAGAGGACGAACAATTGAAGATTGAAATGTTAAAGCTTTTAAAAAGAAAGTACAGATGAATAAAAAGATGGTAACAAAGGTGATTTCCAATGAATGAATAAATCAAAAATCACAAATATAAATCTATAGCAACAAACCCACTGTTGTCAACGATTGGCAAGAGAACAAGGTAGGGGTGAGATAAGTTTAAGTCAAGATACTAAAGAGAAGTGTTTTTTCATGATGATATTGATGGGAAGAGGTTGCCATTACCAAAAACAAACCCTATTTGCCCTAGGTTGTAACGTCAACGATGGCATTTGAAGTATTTTTACAAAATTTTAAACCTATAAGAACTTATATGCAATATTTAGGGGTGTTTTTATTAAATTTTAGATCTTTGGACATGATTTGACCCAATGGTCAACCAGTTAAGCTGATCAACCCAAGACCCGATCCACTTTGTCAGGTTTTCAACCCTGGTTGGTTATTAAAACACTGATTTCTTTAACCGCTACCGCCCATAAGACACATTTGAGAATGACGACATAAACAAAATACCCGAATTTCTCAAATTAGTGAGAAATCAATTAGGGATCTCAGGTAAGAGCCATAAATAACACGGCACTGTGTAAACATGAAATAATTAAAAGGGTCAAACAACAATAATCTCGTTCATCTCCGTCCAAAAATTCATTGAAGCTACATGGTAAAAAAAAAAAAAAAAGTGAAACTAAAAATGGAAAGTAAATAACATCCTTCAAACAATGTTCTCATAAAATTTGTCCCAACACATGAAAGCCAACTAAATCTATTATAAGGTACCAAATTGCGCCCAAAATTACCCTTCAACTGCTTAAGCAGAGGCTGCTGCTCCCTTGTTCCTTGGGGCTGCTTGAGTGCCTGATATTTATTAAAGTTGATTAATAAATGAAAGCCCCAGCAGTAAATAAATTAACTAGATGCTAAAGACAACACAACACTACAGAAATAATAATATGAATGAAACGTATAATTTAATACCTTCTCTGAAGCCACTCTTGAACCTGCGAGGAACATGGCGGAGATACCTCATCCTACCAGTTCCGGTGGTCTTTCTTCGGATAGCCTTCACACTCCAGTTATCTAGAACACATAATATGATAACAGTTAGCCAAACATTACAAGAGCACATCCTTTCCTATACGGATGTAACCACATATATAAAAGTTCATATATAAACACATAATGTTTAAGTTAGCCCTCAGATAGTAACAACAATACAAAGACATACACATCCCCATAAATATAATTTAGTGATCATAAAGTGAACAAAAGAAAGTATCATGTGAGCTGAAGAACCTTTAAAGCATGCTATCATACAAAACTAAGTTGGTTATATGTATTTCATGCAGCACATACTAAAAGCTGCAACAATGAGCTTTTGTGTTACAAAAAGGGAATGAAAACAGAAACAAAGAAAAGCAGCAAAAACGCATCCACGTTTTACATTTTTTTACAATGAGCTTTTTATTAAATTTAAACAGGAGAACGCATGGAGAATCAGCCAGAAAGGTTGATAACCATATAAAAGCATAAATATATTTAAAGCCGAAAATCAACAGCACAAAAAATAATATACATTTTGATCAATTAACAGAAAGCAACAGCAACAGAGTTAAAAGCACCCAATAATTCACCAGCAGAATTAAAGATTGAAATAACAGCAACTAACCATACAAATAAATACATACTAAGGACTTCCTACATTAAACCAGAAAAAACAATACATACCCATCAATACAGGCACACATTTACGGATTTACCCATTTCATATTTAGTCTATGACCTTTATTAGTATTACACAGAACATAACATCAACAATGAGCCAAAAAGCAACCCAAATATAAGCAAGCACAAAATTAACGGGAAAAAAAACCCAACAATATAGGAACAAAAAAAATATACTTTAGACTGCACACTTAGCAATCAAAACAATCAATACAATAGCAACAAATCAGACATATATAGGAGCTTCGACTCCAAACCAGTATCAAAACCACTACAATACACAAACACATACACAAATCATTAGGTTTTTAGAAATTAAACCGTGTATAACCCAAACGACAAGCCAAAAAGCCTACATATAGACCGCAAAATTATCAACAAATCGGCGAAGCAAGTCAGTAGCAATATAGCAACAAAACCCATGAATAAAACACACATATAAATTCAGCAATCAAAATCATTGCTTTACATTTGTAAAAAACAAGAAAATTTAAAGAAAACAAAAAAAGTTTTATTAAGCTTACACTTTCTCTTGCGAGCAGCAGGGAACGCACAAGCGGAGCAACGGCTCTTCTGAAGATGAAAGCTCCGACGGCCACATCGCACACACAAAGTGTGTGTCTTGTTCCTCCTCTTACCGAAACTCCCAGTACCCTTACCCTGTCATTTTCATTATTCAATTCAACTTATTCATCAAAACAAAACACAAAAATAAACGGACAGAGATGTTTGAGAGATAGAAAACGAAAAGGGTTTCACTTAGTTTTACCATTGGAGCTGACGCGAGTGCGAGGGAAAGGCTTCTGTTAGAGTTTAAGAAGCGGCGCAGACAGAAGGTTTATATGATGAGGCCTTAAGGGTTTTTTAGGGTTGAACTGTGAGTGATGAGGGCACGGGTGACTTACGTGGCAAGATCTTGTTGGTTGGATTAAACGGGTCGATCATTTGAGTGAAACGTGATGGGCTTTCTTAACACTTTGGCCCAACTCTAATGGAATACTGGGCCGTTATGAATTATGCGGGTTCGGACCGGGCCATTTAATTGATAACCTGCTAGACTAAGGTTTTGGTGTTTGGCGGGAAATCTTCTTCCGCTAAAAAGACAGAGAAATCATTTCCATCCCAAAACCCAGAAAATTTAAAAAATAAAAAATCAGAGAAAGGTTTGATGGAAGAAAAAGGGGTGACAGAGAATTCCCGGCGTTTCCGTACAAGCCATATTCTATTCAGCGGGAATTCATGAACGCCCTTTATCGTTCTCTTGATGAAGGTGGCGTTTCCATGCTCGAAAGTCCCACTGGTACTTACAACGTTTCATTCTTTGTATTTGATTCAGCTAGAAGAGGACCGTTGATAGGGCATTTGCTTTTTTTTTTTTTTAATTTAATTTATGGTTCTCGGTAAATGATTGGTTAGTGTAAGCAAATATAGAGATTTGATTGGTTGTTAATTGAAAGAAATAGACCTTAAAAGCTCAGCAGACCTCAGATCTGTTTTCTGCTAAACTTGTTTGTTTTAACGTTTGAATTGTTTATAGTAAAATGTAAATTGAACTTTTTAACAATGAATATACTGGGAACGTAGAAACTGTTTTGAGTGATTATTTGTAATTACTTCAATCAATCAATGATATTTGTACGTCTATTTACCCCAAAAAAAAGTACTATTTCTGATTACACTCTTTGGGGTAAGAGTTCAAAAGGTGAAAGAATTTAATTGTAGCTTAAAAGGATTGGTAAAGAATTTAATTGTAGCTTAAACGGATTGGTAAAATTAAGTTTTTGGTAGACTAAGTGTGTGTGTAGTGAATGCAACTAAACTGAAATAGCTGTGTTAGTTTCATTTGAGCTGAAAATTTTGTTCTCTCATGACATGTTTTGTATTTAACTATTTGTCTTGTTGGGTCCAAAATACTGGGAATAAGGTCTTTAGAGTCTTCGTTCTCCTTTGGTTGCTAAATGATTGGAAGAAAAATGATGAGACCATAATTTTTTTCCTTAGATTTATGTTGCTTTTTTCCCCTAGAAACGAAAAATAAAAAAACTGTGATGTAGGACTGCATACAGATGAATTGAGTGTGTTGGAGATTTGTGATTGGTAGGTTTGGGAATATGGATTTTGTAACTAATCACAAAAGTCCCCATGTGAGTTATTCATGTATTTACTTGGTTTTTTTTTTTTTTTGGTTTTTTTTCCTTTTGTTTTACCTTTTAATAGGGACCGGAAAAACTCTAAGTATCATTTGTAGTGCTTTGCAATGGGTGGTTGATCAGAAGCAAAAGCAGAAAGCTGAACCAATGGTTGATTTTGGTAAGAATGTGGGGAATGATCGTCAATGTCGTTCTGATGATGAACCTGACTGGATGAAAAACTTTACCGTGAACAAAGACAGTCTAGCAGAAGAGAAGAAGATAAGTAGCAGATTTAAGTTTGACAGGAGAAGAAAGAAGGATGGTTTTTCTTTGAAGAAAGAGTTTGAGAATTTGCAGAAGGCAAATGATGGATCAGAGTTGAATGAAGAGGAGTTTTTGTTGGAAGAATATGAAAGTGAAGATGAAGGGGCTTTTGGTAGTGGTAAATCAAAGAGGAAGGCCCGGTGGGGTTACTGTTAGTACATCAAGTGACGAGGAAGAGGAAGAAGATGGTTTCGAGGAGGAGGAAGAGGAAGAGGGGTTTAAAGTTTATTTTTGTAGTAGGACACACTCACAACTATCACAATTTGTAAAGGAATTACGGAAGACTAATTTTGCTAATGAAATAAAGGTTGTGAGTTTGGGCTCTAGGAAGAATTTCTGCATAAATGAAGGTAAGGTGATCTTGTTATTTATGTAGTTAAGTTAATTTCTATATGCTTGACATTTTCTTAATGGGATTTTCATTTTCAGAGGTTTTGAGACTTGGAAGCTCTACTCAGATTAATGAACGGTGCTTGGAGCTTCAAAAGAACAAGAAGAATAAAATTTGCAAAATCAAGGTATCTAATGTCCTTATTCTGATCTCATAATTAAACTAATGATGCATCCTACCAGGTTTTGATTACTAAGTTCAAGACCCTCAAGCAGATTGTAGCATGCAAAATTATAATTATGTTATTGAAGGTTCATACAACAACCTTACACCCCATCACTTGGTTGTTGTTGTTTTTTTCCCCATTACCTTCAATTCTATGAGCATATAGTTGCTAGACTCTGAAAGGACCTGTAGGTCATATAATTGTTTATTGGACACTAGGAGCTTGTTTTCGTTTGGTTTCAATGAAGTTGTTTTCTTACTCCAAACCAAGGCTTTGAAAATACATTGCACGATGATTAAATGTAATTACATGCCCCTACCACTTTTATTCAATGATAAAATGTAATTACATGAAACCATTTTTATTAAATGTTTGAGCTCTAGGTTGACAAATGCTGGAATGATTTCCTTGCTTGAGACAAATGAATCTTGTCTGCAGCAACTGTTATTTCTTAATTATTTCTTTAATAATTTCCAGACAATTTTATAGGTTGGAGTAAAGTCCACATCTACCATACCTTTTGTATTTTTTACCAATGAAAGTTTTTGATTTGCAGAACTTAGGTGCAGAGGGACAAGTACGTCCAACCAAGGCTTCTTCTGGATGCCCAATGCTCAGAAATCATAAACTACAAAAGCAATTTAAGAATCAAGTTTCCCAACAGGAAGCATTAGACATTGAAGATCTTGTTCACCTTGGAAAGCGTATGGGAACTTGTCCATATTATGGCTCACGAAGCATGGTCCCAGCAGCTAATCTTGTTGTTCTTCCCTATCAGTCTCTTCTGTCAAAATCATCTCGTGAATCACTAGGTCTTAACTTGAAAAATAATATTGTTATTATAGATGAGGCTCACAATCTGGCTGACTCCCTCATTAGCATGTATGATGCTAAAATTACCCTGTCACAGGTAAATAAATCGTCACCACCAAGTTCTCTCTATTATCACTATTGTGTCTTTAGAATCAATTGATAAGCTTGTATTTGATCTTATGTGCTTTAAAATGCTTCAATGTATTGCTCAAAAACCCTTTTTTCAGTTAATTGGTTGATCGATGATACATTGATGTGCAACCATGTTATCATAGAGATGGACAATATCCCCAATATGACTATTCTCTAGTCAGGAACTTCATTTCCACTTACAAGCTTAAGCCTTGACAATGATATAGGAGTTTTTGGATAGTTTAAAAATAATGGAAATGGTAACAAATGTATTGTGATTAGTCCAGTTGGAGAATGTACACAACCACATAGAGAAATACTTTGCAAGATTTCAGAATCGCTTGGGACCTGGAAACCGAAGATATATCCAAACTTTGATGGTTCTCACCCGGGCTTTCCTCCAAGCTCTAAACAATGAGAGGGATGAGAGTTGTGCAAGTCAAGATGCCAAGAAAGCTACTGGAGCTAAAACTGGTTCTGATTCGTCCATGGCCATAAATGATTTTCTATTTTCTCTCAACATTGACAACATTAATTTGGTCAAATTGCTACAGTATATACAGGAAAGCAATATCATTCTCAAGGTGAGTGTGTTTTCTGTATTTATCCTACTTTTTAACTTAGAGTTTATCAATTGTTTCTTTCTTGTTCATGGTCTAACCGTGTTGCCAGGTCAGCGGGATATGGAGACAAAGCTTCTAACTCAGAGAAAGGTTCAGCAGTCAAGGGACAGTGGAGAAAGTTTTGAAGAAGGGAGCATTCTTTCTGGTTTTCGGGCATTAGCAGATATGTTACTATCACTCACAAATAATGATGGTGATGGACGAGTAATTAATCTCAAGGAGACAACGAACAAGCTTTGGACAACAAGGAGGATTCCTAAAATATGTAATGCTCACAGGGGAAAAGATTTTTTCTGAGGTTTGGCCAAAGTTCTCTCATTTTTGGCTTAGGTGGATCTATTACATAATGTAATATGTTATTGTTTATTTATTTGTAAATTAGTCTTTTTTAAGACAATATGGCCATTTCCTTTTCTTCCCAGCAAACTAAGATTCTAAATAGGTGTAATAAGTTCCTGAGGGGTTTAACTCCCCAATAATGAAAGTTTTCACTAAACTTTCTGCAGGTTGTAAATCAAGCACATGCTGTTATTCTGGCTGGAGGAACACTGCAACCAATAGAAGAAACGAGAGAGCGACTTTTTCCTTGGTTACCTCCTAATCAGTTACATTTCTTTTCATGCAGTCATATAGTCCCTCCTGAGAGTATTTTGCCAATAGCAGTTTCCCATGGCCCAACTAGTAAATCTTTTGATTTTAGTTATAGATCCAGATGCTCGTCGACTATGGTGAGTATATCGCAATGTTTATCTGTCATATTCAACAGAAACATTTTGCAATGCTAGGAATTGAATATTCTGCTTAATGATCTGCATAATTTAGTCCAAATTTGTGGATTGCTTTACCCCTTTATTTACCTTTTATTTTTAATGAAATATATGGTACCAAATCTATTGCAAACAATTTTGTTTGTGTTAGTTATGTCATATTTAATTTTCTTCCCGTAAGTTCTTACTTTCTGTCCTGATACCTTAATAGATGATTACTAAACTTATGTTGATGGACTTCATATTGCAGATAGAAGAGCTAGGGCTTTTAGTCTGCAATTTAGTGACTGTGGTTCCTGAAGGAATTGTTGTGTTCTTCTCCTCATTTGACTACGAAGAAAAGGTATATGATGCATGGAAGACTTCAGGCATCCTTGACAGGATTATGAAGAAAAAACGTGTCTTCAGAGAGCCTAGAAAAAGCACCTCTGTAGAATTTGTTCTCAAGGAATACAAGGACACAATTGATACTTTGGTCTCTTGGACCAAAAGAAGGTTCAGCTCCTCTCAATGGTGCAATACTCTTAGCTGTAGTGGGTGGAAAGATATCAGAAGGCATCAACTTCAGTGATGGGATGGGCAGATGTATAGTCATGGTTGGACTGCCCTACCCTAGCCCATCAGATATTGAGTTGTTGGAGAGGATAAAGTATATTGAAGGTCTGGGAGATCCAAATTCTACTAAAACTCCCAAGATTTTACCAAGTGATGAATATTATAATGGAGATGTCCAGGCCGGGTTCAGCATTCTAAGAAGCTGCAGGCGCAGAGGAAATGAATATTATGAAAATCTCTGCATGAAAGCTGTAAATCAATCAATTGGTAAGTGTTCTTACGTATTTAGTACCTAGGATAGAATTGCATCTATTGTCTTCAGGCCAATGCAGTGGTTGATGGACGTAGAAAAAGAAAAAAAAATTGGTTTGTTAAACATATCACTGCATTATATATAATGTCTACAAAAATGCATTGACATCTTTACTCTTTTCTGACTTTGTTTATTTTAGGTAGAGCGATTCGGCATATAAATGACTATGCAGCAATTTTGTTGGTTGACATGCGTTATGCATCAGAATCGTCAAAAAGAAGCTTTTCTCACCCAACTAACAAGCTTCCACAGTGGATTAAAAATAGGCTTGTTTCTTCAACCAATAACTATGGTGAAGTCCATAGGCTGCTGCACCAATTCTTTAAGTTCAACAAGAACAGAAGCTGTCCGTGGTAAGTTATAAAGAAGTTACTGAAATTGAAGATAAAATTTAGTGTTATGCCCAAATAAACAAACCAAAGTTGTATCAATTGTCATATATACAAATCAGAAGAAAAATTATTTGTTTCTGTGCATTGTCTGTAAAATTGCTGTTATCCGAAGTAAAAATCACAGTGATAAAAGTTTCTGTGATATGGACCCCTTAATTTGAAGTATGGTTATGGAAAATTAGTGTGGGGTGTTTAAATTAGGTATATTTCCATTGATTTAATGTTTAGATGCCATTATCAGAAATGGCTTGAATTGTTATCATCAGTTTCTCAATTGTTTTTCCCCAAAATCAGATGGATCATGTGAAAAGTTTTATTACTTTGCCCTTTGACATTTGATCACATGACCGAAATATACTGCATTGCATTTGCATGTGCTATGGCTAAATCTGCTCTTTAACATTTTCTACAAGGCAATTGACATTCATTACTTCCTTGCAAGTACAGTAATTTCTGCATTATGTAGCAGTACAGTAATTTCTATAGGTTAAAAGTTTGAATAAAAATAAGTGAGAAACACTTTTTATAATTTTCTTTTACAAACGTTGACATGACAGTTCGTAATTGGTTCGTTTGTATTTGGTTAGATGAGATTTATTACGAGTTGATCAATTATGAATTGATACGTTGCGTTTGATGAGTGTAATAAATTAGATATGTTTGTGTTTCCTGTTTTCCAAATATTATAGGTTTGACAAAGACTACAGCAAGTACAGTAATTTCTGCATTATGCAGCTGTTAACTTTAACTATATTGTAGGCAAAAAGCAAGGCACCAAAATTTGCAGGCATTAATAATATGTTCAGTGAGAAAGAGACTTCCCTGCACAAGGATCAAAAAAACAACTTATCCTAATATTAACAGGGTTTGAGAATTGAGACCTTTAGATGTACCAACTTCATTACAAACTTGGGACCATCCAGCTCTTTCCTATTAATGCATGCAATAGGACTGCCCTACATCGATGCCTTACAAGTGGGGGTCAATCAATTTCACATGCACCAACATACCCTTATAAGCTTTTAACAACCCTAACATGCTAATGATTAATTATTGTACATCGAAATCCCTGGTTTTTTTATAAATTAGGGGTCCGTTTGTTTTATTATTTTGAATAAGATTTTGAGAATAATATTGAATAGTTAAATAAGGGAGTATTACGAGATAAAATTTAAAAATTTATAAAAAAACCCTTAGATTTGCTAATTTAACTAAACATCCCAATATATAAAAATTTTGTAAAATGACAAAAACAACCCCCACCACCCACAGTGCCAGATTCCAGCCGCCACCATCGGAATCTGACCGAAAAATGCTATTACGATGCAGACTGGTCGAATCTAGCGAGTAGGGCATCGATATGGCCTTTTCCGCCGATCCACCTACGGAATTTGGCCATGCCTGAAATCTACCAAATCTATGGTTAAATTCCAAATTTGGCCGTCGGCAAGAAAATGCCAAATCTGGCTATCGGTAGATCTAGCTGGAAAATGCCAGATTAGTGAATTACCGGCCAGTTCCGGTCATTTGTATCGTTGTAGCAGATTCCAGCTACCACCGATGGTGGTTACCGGAATCTGGCAAGTATGGGTGGATGGGGGTGTTTTTATTAATTTTTAAACTTTTTGGGGTATTTATGAAATTAATAAACTTAGGGGTCTAAAAGTAATAAAAAAATATACTAATATTTCTCAAATAACAAAACAAATAATATTTGGGGAATATGATTGGGAATATGGGTAGAAATAATATGTCAAAAACACCCTAGGATATTCGAATTAGTTTGTGCATACTTTAACTAATTTATAAGATCCATTAAACATCTTACAAAGGAATATTCTATAAATTTAATGGATCAGATAAGTCACAAATGTGGTAAATGATTATTTTATGAGACTTAAACACGAAGACAGCAACCCAGCCAAATGACTAAAATCTTGTCATCCACAATAAACTAAGTGGTTAAATCCGTATTTAATTTGTTTAAGCATTTAGTATACTATTATTATTTTGATGGCTTACTGTTAATTTCAACTTTTAAGTTAAATGATTATTTAATAGTTATCAAAGAAGACGCTGTAGTATGGTCTTTGTATTATAGGATCAAATCCTTCATTAATGTAGGGTAGAGTTTTTGAATGATTGATGAGGACCACTTGATTTAAGGGTCCCATGGTTGATGAAATGAAATAGTTGAGAACATCAAATCTTGAATGATGGATTAGCATAACATGCTTTTCACCAAACAATTACCTTTAGCTTTTTATCTTAATCAATGCAACCTTGCTTTAAACAACAAGTCAAAAACAAAACAAAAATCTTTCTTAATCATGGGATTCCAAAGAGCTTACTCTTCTTAGTTTATGTTAAACATGTTTAGCACCAATGAAATGTCTGTGCAAACTTTTAACACCTCCCCTGTTGATTTGTTGATGAAATAAATAATCAAATGGATCATCAGAATTCAAACTGAAAGAGAGATAAAAAAGAAAAGACAAATACTGAAGGATGTGGACAAAAAGAAGAAAAAGTATGAGCCAAAACTGAGGAAAACTTTTCCTTTTAGACTTTATTAGATTTTGTGTCTAGTTAATTATCTTTAAGAAACTTTCAACTGTCTCTATCTCTTACCTGTATTACCTGTATATTGGAGGAAGCGTTTGGAAAAGAGGCCAAGCATTAGATCTCATATCTCTTCTTGCAGGGAAGAGACACTGAGAAAATATGCTGTTTAGAGAGTCTATTGAGAAAGCCAAGAACTTCTTTCGGAAATCCCTTCTAAATCTCAAGTCAGTTGTGTTTGGAGGATACGAAAAGCTACCGAAACCTCCTTTCTTGAACCCCTTTTCTTGCAGTATTTGCAGGGCTGAAAATGACCAAACAGATGAGTACTACAGAGATTTCTACACTGAATGGGAGTCTGATCTAGATGAGGCAAAGAAGGGAAAAGAATAATAGTGTCATACCATCGAAAGAGGCGGCGAAGGAAGAAGATGAATGCAGTGCAAGGTTTATGAGTTTTGCGAAGCAGAATGCATTGAAGAACAAACAAGGGGAAAGAAAAGAAGAGAAGAAAAAGGGAAGTTTCCGTACAGATAAAAGGGAAGATCAGTGTTGTCATAAAATGAATGCAGAGAGTTATGCATTAGCGCAAAAAATGAAGCAATTGGATATGGTTGATGCTGGTGATGTAGAGCATGTGTTGGACATTGAAGAGGCACTCCATTATTATTCTCGCCTCAAAAGTCCTGTTTACCTTGATATAGTCGATCGGTTTTTCATGGATATGTACTCAGAACTCTCTGTTCCTCAAGCTTCTGCCAAAATCAACAGTTCAAAGCGAAGACTCCGATCGATTAGATTGTAAGAAGTGCAGTCAGTCAGTGAGTTCTACCTTGTGCATATAGAACTGTTATTTAGTCCTATTTTCTTTTCTTTATTTGTGTGTGAGAGTTTTGTTTGTGATTGACATTCAGCTTGTAGTTTGCTTGAGCCTGTCTTGTTAGTTGTTACCAATAAACTATTTGCAAGTGTAGACATTAGAAATCCATATTTCAGGTCTTCCTTGTAGGCTTTTGTACTCTTTTTTTACCCCTCTTTACCAGTATTTGTTAAAAGAATGTGTTTAGAAGAAACAAGATTGAATTGGACCATAAATTTCTGTACTAAAGGTTCCGACATGATGAGGATTTTGGGTCATCTGTTTGCACAAACACCTTCGCTACTCTGCATTAAGCCAATTAATCAATCAAAACCCCACATACTAAAACTTGTGGGTAAGGGGTTATTTCATTTTGGCTCTAATGAATGCCAATAAAGGAAACAACATCTAGAAACCAAAAAAAAGGAAAGAAAGGCCATTAATTGAACTCATGAATTACTCTTATCATTTTGTCAGAAAATTCACTACCACTTATAGCATTAGTATGAAGCAGATTAAACAACTAGTTTTCGGTATTCTGGACGTCATGTCTAGAAAGGTAACAACAGAAAACTACTCAAGTTGTAAACATATCAAACTGCTGCACAGATTGCAAATGTAACAGGAAAAATGCAGGCCGAAATTCCTTATCCATCTCTGTCTATTCATGCCACTTTTGAACAATTGAGACGGATCTGCCCCATTGGTACTGTCAAGACTCGGAGGTTTGAGAGCTTCATCATTGCCAAGGCAAAGTCTTTTCGAAACAAGGAGACATCTGAAGCATATGCTGTCACCCAAATCCTAGTTTCTTCACCAGCCATTAGCTGCTGATCAGAATAAAGGATTCCTTTACCTTGCAAAAGATTTCGATAGTAGGCTGTGCCAAAACCTGCTGTAGTTCCATCCTGAGCCATATCTATTCCAGGACCCTCACGTGAGGAAGAAGATGATTCTCTTAAGGAAAAAAATGATGCTGCTGATGATAATGGTGAACCATCAAGGTGAGGTGATGATACTGCTGACCATAATGGTGAGCTATCAAGGTGAGATGATGGCACTACGGATGCTACTGGCGTGTCATCCATGTGAGGTGATGACGCTGCTGGTGGTAGAGGTGAGCCATCCAAGTCAGGTGATTGTGCTGCTGATGATAACGGTGAGCTACCAAAAACAGGTGGTTGTGCTTGCCGTAAAGATGGTGAACCATCCAAGTGAGGTGATTGTGTTTGCACTGATGATGGTAAGCCATCAAGGTGAGGTGATGGTGCTGCTGATGATAATGGTAAGCCACCGAAAACAGGTGGTTTTGCTTGCTGTGAAGATGGTGAACCATCCAAGTGAGGTGCTTGTGTTTGCATTGATGATGGTGAGCCATAAAGGTGAGGTGATGGTGCTGCTGATGATAACGGTGAGCTACCCAAAACAGGTGGTTGTGCTTGCTGTGAAGATGGTGGACCATCCAAGTGAGGTGATTGTGCTTGCATTGATGATGGTGAACCATCAAGGTGAGGTGATGGTGCTGCTGATGTTGATGGTGAGCCCACAAAGGAAGGTGAGGGTGCTGATGAAGCCGATGAAGTGTTCCTGCACCGTGATCTCAATAGGTTGAGGAAATCAGGATCTACAGATGGATCAGGCTTGTTAGTCCTGCCAAAGTTGTAGAGACGGTTTTGGAAGAATTTGCAGTGGATTTCTCCAATGCTGTGAGAACCTGTGGAAACAATCAAATGCCAGTACATTACTTGCAGCAGACATTTCCATAGCATGGATGAAGAAAATAACCACAATTGTAGTTACTATCATACAAACTGAAAGATTGTAAATATGAGAACTATCTAAACAAACGCCCATGATAAATCTAAGCATTCAAATACTCAGATCAGGATTTTACAAGCACTGACTAATAGATAGAAAGAAATATCTTATAGCAGAAACATCTAGTCAAGCTCAAAATGCTACAAAGCTCCAATACACATCTTAGTCAAAGAAGACTGAAAAGATCACTCAAATTTGGGTTCTGAGGGAAGCAAGAATAGAAATGAAATGAAGTTCAAGATCTCTAGTGCTATGTTGCATTAATCTTAGAATAAAATGAGGGAAACTAAATCAATTCAACTAAGTGAAGCTATTGTTCTTGGCTCGGGTGGAAATTTTGTTCTTCCAGGTGCCAAATTACAAATATCCACATTCCATAGTATTCATTAATGTTTTCTTTTCCTGTACTTTCTTATAAACTAAACTGAATAGAAGTATAGAACCAACCCATCAGACGATCAGTTAGAATGCACAAAAATCACAGAAAAATGAAGCTGTAATTCAATACAAACTAAGAATTTCTAATTACTTAGAAAGAAGAAGAGTAAACAAGAAAAGTCTTACCGAAGAGACTAACAGTTTCTCTTAAATCAAAGCCCCTTGAGCCGAAAGACGCAAGGGTTTCTGACAGATCTCCGTGGGGTGAAGGAAGCTCAAATGTTGCAACATCTGAGAAAGCAATCAAACTGTCTCTCCTACCAGTATACAGTGGATAGAATGGACCACCGGCCTAAAATCAAATGAAATATCAACAGTTATATAGGATAGAAAAAGCCTAACTTCATAAATTTGAGAAGTTCTTTCAGCGACAATTTTACCAGAACAACACCTTCTCTTGCGGCCAAAACAAGTGTATCAGCACAAGAAACAACAGCAGGGCATATTTCTTCAAGCTCTTCCTTGATTATGTCAATTATATCAAAACCCTTTAGATCCTCATTCGGAGGAGAATCTTTCTCTGAGTCAATTCCTTCAGCAGCATCCAATAAAATTGAAGCATCACATCCCTAAACAAGTCCCAGTTATACAACAATCCACAAAATTGAGACTTACAAAACAATGGATCAAAATGGAACCTAATATAAAATCCCAGATCAAATTGAAAAATACAAGAAAATTCATAAAATAATTAACAAAAAATAAATAAAAATAAATAAAGACTTGAGAAAAACTAAATTAACATGTAAACAAACAACCCAATCACAAATTCACCGAAGAACCAAAATTGTTGAGTTCAGTGAACCCAGATAAAGAATCAACGAGAAACAAAATACAAAAAGAAAAAAGAACCTCAATGAAACAATCATGGAAGGCAAGGCGGAGCAAAGCCCGGGAGCGACATCAGAGCGGACTTTGTAGAGATACCGAACTACAGCTCGAATAGTCTCCTCGGCTTCGGGGCACGAATCTCGATAGAAATCGTATTCTAGGCCACGAAAAGACGGTCAAGATTCTCGTCCTCCATGGACAAGAACGCGGCCCGAGACGCTGAAAGAACCGGAGATGGAGAAGTTGAAGAAGAAGAAGTAATTAAGTTGAAGGATTTCCTCGGTATCTGCATTTTGGTTCTTGAAAGAGATCAAGATGCATAGAATGATTACTAGCAAGCTGAGTTTTTGCATTACAGTTACTTCGAAGATTGAAACCCGCATTTTGTTTGTTTTAGTTGTTTTTTTTTTTTTTTGGGTTCTTTTTTTAAATGTTTTTGTTTTCTGTGGGTTTGTTTTCTTCTTCTTCTTCTTCTTGGTTTTTGTTCTGAGAATTGTAATGCAGAGTTCGTTAATGGGGAGTGGGCTGGTGATGAAGAACAAAAAGGCGGGAAAGGTTTGACGAAATGACGGAAATGCCCTTATAACTGAAAGTTCCGTTAACGTCGTTTGAGATGTGTGACACTGATTTGACAATAGTGTCATTGAGCTTTGGAATCCTGTTTTTCTTTTATTTATTTTTTTTGTGAATCATTTATTTTCTAGAATGATTATTTTATTAGTGTATCGTGACCGTTGAAATTAAAAACTTGGCCATTAGCTGCTCATGATCATGATCTATCTATAAAAACAATAATAAAATAATATTAATCTTTTTCTTTTAATCTGTGTATCGTTTTTTTTCATGACAAAAAATTTCCGAATTTCTTTAAATTTTTCAGGGTTTGTTTTAATTTGTTCTGCTGTAACAAACAAAATTGGAATAAGCATTAAGCAGTCCAACAATGACTATTCCATTAATGAATCAAATTACAATGCTTGACTTTACAAAAGCATGCCGTTACAGCATGCAAATCCCAATGCATAGCATACCAGTAAATTAGAAAGCATAAAGGGAAAAGGTAAAGGGTATTATGGGAAAGAGAGGTAGGATCTTATTCCAGTATGAAGATCCTCATCATCTCAAATCTAATAAAATTACCATACCATGCCATACATATATAATTTAACTGGTGAATCATCAAGCTAAACGCTGCCTCTGATACACCAAGCTTCAAATAATGCTCTCTTTAAAATCATAAAACTGAAAGAGCAACGGCACAATGGGGCCGATGATATATTGCCATCATAAAAGAGTACCAAGCTAATAATACTGATTTATGTCCGAACCTCTATATTCAATCAGTAACCAGAACTCGATACTAAAACGTTGTGTTCTTTTAGCCGCCTCTGGAACTGAGCTAAACGGGTTTGTAATTGCATGATGCCTGCCGCCTTCTGAGAAAGAATGACATCCAATCTAGCTACATAATCATCCAGTTGATTCCCAGGTTGATCTGCTTCAACCAATAGATTCATCTCCTGCAAATGCAATTATAAGTATTAATTATCAAACGTGCATTTACAATACTCGCTTATGATTTCATTTGAATTTTTAGACCTAAGTCGGCGTTAACCACTGCAGAAGGCAAATGATAATACCTCTTTAACAATATTCATTGTGTCCTCCACTTGCTTCCGATGAGCATTTACAAGATCTTCTTCTTCCTGCGTACATCCAAAAAAAGCGGTACATGTCAACAAACTTTGACCACTATGTGTATACATAATCATTTAGTTTGGCAAATTACCTGTAGAAGGGCATTCAATTCATCATCGGAATTTGAGTTCTTGAAACCAGATTTTGGCTGCTCCTTCCATTTTGTCTGAACATTGGGTTTTCGTAACTTGTCTTCTGTAGGGAGGTTGAATGGCTCTAACTTTCCATTTTTCTTCCATACTGGTTTCTCAGGTTCATAGGAATCTTCTGATGCATCAAAATCATCTCTTTCATTTTGATCAGGCCAAGCGTCAGTGTCATCCTCATAGGTAGATGCAGTTGGTAAAACTGAAGACAAGGACACAGTAGTTGATTCCTTGAGGTTTATAGTTGAAGACAAAATATCCTTTTTAGGATTGTTCCCTTTCGAAAGACTCTTCACCCTGGAATTTAAGTTTTCATTAATATATGAGGGTTGAAGGATGTGTTAAACTCATACAAGAATTAGTTTCATGATCAGATAATTGCATTCACCTGTCAGCGTATCTTAAGGTGTTGAGAGTATGTTCACAAGAACCTGAGCTTGGTGAAATGCATGATATCATGACAGTGCGAGAATTGCCAACAAATGAATCCCTCAGAACCTCCGTTAATTTACTGCCTCTGAAAGGAATGTGACCCTGGTCATTGTCAAGAGCCCTTATGCATTCCTTTAATGCAAGTAAACTCTTGTTAATCTCGGCACCTTCCATTCTGCATCATTCATTAGAAATAGCTAATTAATCAAATCTAATAGACCAATTATAAAGAATTAGATTTGTACAGCACATCCTTCCAACTAAAATATCAACTATAGAGAAAACAATGTCAATAATGGATGTATAACACCATGAATTGGAATTTGAATTTGAATTTAAGTTTAAGAAATAAATTGCTGATAATCAGATTCACTGTCTAATATCTTCAATTTGTTTGCATGGCATAGTTCATTCCTCATGAAATTCTACTTCGCATACAATAGTCTCCATATAAAGTAGGAAAAGGTGAGTGATATTAACTTAGAGCCTTACTATTGTCCCGCATATAAATGTAACTCAAAATCCAAAGGGACAAATTTATTCTGCACTTGAAGCTGTTAAACATTTTTAGCAACTCCAGGAAAAGGCATTCCTAGTCATTTACAAACAATCCAATCCCACTAAATTGACACAAAATGCAGAGACAAATATCCTACTTTTCATATACCAGCCACTGTTTCACTAATCTCCATATATTTTAAAATATCACAATTCGATCATGAGAAATGATCAACAGACAGCACAACAGAAATCTGAACTACCAGTAAAAGAAAAGAAAAAAAGATGATACCTTGTCTGTCTGTCATTATCTGTAGTATCAGCACCACGTTCACTTCCAGCAAGATCTATAAAGGAAAGTTTGCCAACAAGACGGGGAGGCTTTGATTCATTGCCATCGACTGACCTCTTAATGGCAAGTTGAAGGATGGCATGTGAGCGGGAGGATTCCTCATTAGCACCAGTCGTGCCCGTACTTCTAGTGGAATTACCTCTCTCAATGAGCTCCCTAATCATCTCTACATCTGATACCCTGTATTCTTGCAAACCCACAATGCAAACTTGCTGCTTACCATCCTCTCGCATGCAAAGTTTTCTGCACAAGTAGGGCTTTAGATTTTGAACAAATTTTTGAACTGTTAAAACTTAATAGAATACCAGAAGATGACAGGTTAAACCAACTTACTTCCGATCGCTAAGGAGATCAAACAATTTCCCTCCATATATTTCAAAGAAGCTGACAAACAACTGAAATCCTTGGTTCCGATAAGTATGGTGCATCAACCTCAATATGTCTCGTGATGCTTTGAGGGGCAATGGTTTCATAGTATAGGTCTTTCCACTTCCTGAACAGGAAGAAAAATCAGATGAGTGCAAGCTCATTTACATCAATTATCAATTTTTTTTAGATGCTCTACAAATAAATGACTACAAAACATCAAATTTTGGTGGCCAATAACTCTTCAAATAAAGCACTGTACGGCATATTTTGAGTTTAGGTTTAACCAAGAGATCGATGATTCACCACATAGATTTATAAAAATTTCAAAGTATATAAGAAAAAATATGGCTCAACATCAAAAATTCCATAAGAAAAGAACGATACTAAGTTCTCCAACTGCAAGTCTTCAACAGTATTTATATAAGATTTGGAGTCAGCACTACACCTGTTTGGCCATATGCAAAGCAAGTTGCTTTGGTGCGTTGAAAAATAATAGGAACTATAGGCTCCACAGTCTCACGATATACCTACAGTGAATATTGAGACCAAGATCAACTAAAAAGGACATTAACTTCATCAGGAGGCATACACTGTATTATATTTTCTTCAGGTTCATTTATTTGTTCTAGTTATATTCTCACCTCATCATTTGAAACCTCCTCATTCAGCACAGCATCAAAAACAAATTCATGCTTCTCAACATATTCTGTTAGGTCAACCTGCAAATGTCAACATCTAAAAGATCAATATACACAGTATCTGAATGAAATACTTTGTTAAAGCATTGGGCTGAGTTTCTGCAAATAGAATGATGAATATATATAACACATCATAAAGGAAAACAAATAATTGCTTAAACTTCCTTGGGATCACCTACCCTGGGTAATCCAATATATTTCTTAACCACTAAAGATTGTATGGACTAGGGTCCAACAGTAATATCTCGAGTTTCAAACCCAGCCACATAGAGCATTTTTTGGGGTTATCAAGAGAAAAATATATAAAAATTTATATTTCTTATGATTAACATTTGTTTATTTTTGTTATTCTCATTCACATAGGTTACTGCTTAGGACTCAAAATAGGACACCCATATCTATGAATGGCTGGCTTCATGTTGGAGCTCCTTGTTCTCAGATGACTTCTTTAATATACCATAATATTAGAACTGAATAGAGTATCATATCATCAAGAAACTCACCTTAAGTTTAGTCTCATGAACTGTTATAGTATTAGAAAGTGTCTCAATAATATCCTCCTCATTCTTTGCCAACTCCTTTTTATTAAGAGGCCTCTTGCGCACCTGAAAAGCAAATATCACCAATAAATGCTAGAAATCTAGATGAAAGGCAGTACTCAACTGTCAACTCATGCCTCATGCGGTAAACATTGCAGTCCAGGGGAAATTCTCATCATTTCACAAGCTATTTATCAGCAAAGCCTCATGTGTTAATAATAGCATTTAGAATATAGAATGTATTAGAGTACATACCACAACTTTGATCTTTGCAACAGAACTAGCCTTCTCTTTGTCCGCAGCAAAGCTTTTCAGGAGGTTGTTCTCTGGCAAACCACGAGCTCTACCAGTCTGTTTATTGTTTAACATATAGGGTTCAGAGTCATCAAAGCTTCGCCCTCGGACAGGATTATATAGAGAGTTATCATCATACAGGCCTGTTACTGGCATCTATCCACATGAACATAAAAAATTCAGCGTATCAATACATCAAAAACTATATTACTTCATTGCAACTTCTATTAAATATCAAGCAACAAATGAAATCGACAGTAGAAGGCAAAGCCTAGTGCACATCAGTTTGATATGACATACTTGCGTGACGTATATTTAATCCAGTTGAATAAAATTAAAAGGAAAAGACTACTGAGGGTCATATACTGTTTTCTTTGTCCTATTTGGATGAAAATGGGAATCAACAAATTAACGTAAAAACTTGAAGGAAAAATAAGAAGAGGGGGAAACAATAGAAAAACAAAAACATTTAATCTGGAACGTAAACTAGAGAATGTTTCCTAGAATTCAACACTCTTATTTACTTCCATTTTCTAGTTACAGCACTTACACTGTTTGATTGTTTAATGATTGATCTAGTCATCATTATTCAATAATGATGAAAATTTTCAATTTTCTCACAAACTGAATGAAGTTTGAACCCAAAAAAAACTTTCTAAGTTCAGTTTCAATTCATCAAGAGAAAGTACATGGAAAGAGAATAAACCTGCCAATGAATATACATATGACAGTGAACATTGAAACACACATGCACAAGTACATCCAAAAATCAAACAGACACCTGAATTCCTCACTGGTTCAAACTAAAATTGTTTTGTTTGACTTCAAACCAATGAAGTTAAAGAGTATTAAACAGGCATACATACCAAACGCAAATCCATAATCATGATAAAATCAAAACCAGAGCGACATCTATTAGAGTAGACACCTCACCCACCTCAGGAAGAAGTTCAGTATCAAAAGAATGCAGATCCAAGAGCCCAGGACTGAACTCATTTGGTGACTGCTCGCCACTCTTCCTCTGGTTTGAGGGCCGGGAGCTAACTGGCGGTGTTGAAGGCTCTGTGTAAAACTCGTTTCCTCCATTAAAACCCCTCTGCCCAGTCCTATACATTCTCGAACCTCCACCACCAGCACCGCCATAGAAATTATAGTCCTGCTCTCAATTCAATCACAAAATCATAACATCAGATCTATAAAATCCAAACATTTCAATTCATCAATTTAAAATTTCATATTCATTTTTCTTTTCCCTTCCCGCATTTTCTCAGGAAACAGAAAATAAAACTAAAATCATAGAATAAGATTTATATACTTCAAATATTTCCATTCATTTACAGAATTAACACTCAGAATAAATTACGTCATCAAAACTCGTAAAGTTTCTTTAATTTGGCTGAATTTCTCAGCATTAAACAGAAATTAAAACAAAAAACAGAGCATCAGATCCATAAAATCCAAACATTCACAATCAATCACAAAATATCAACATTCTCCAAACTCTTCATCACAGACTACATTATCAACGAACTCATAAAAGTTTTATTTACTTCTCCTGCATTTTCTCAGCAATCAAACAGAAAATAAAACTAAAATGACTGCATCAGATCTACAGAAATCCAAACATTTCAATTCAATTAAGAAAGCAACACTCTCCAAACTCCTTGGTACAAATTACAATATCAAAACTCAAATTTTATTTTATTTTTTCACTTTCTTGCATTTTCTTAGCAACCAAACAGAAAGTAAAAACTAAAACCACCGAATCAGATCTGTAAAATCCAAAAATTACTATCCAATCACAAAATAAACACTCTCCAAACTCCTCGGAAAAAAATTACGTCATCAAAACTCACATTTTCTCAGCAACCAAACAGAAACCAAAACATTCAAAATAACTAACAAAAAAAGCGAAGATTGGAACCTGAAGAGGAGGCATTGAAGCATTAGGCTGTTGCAAATGCTGAAGTCCAGCCGATTGAAGCCATCTCCCATTCGACGAACTCTCCAGGAAGTTATCGGATGACCACTGCCTCTGGTGGTGCACCTGCACCCCCGCCGCACCCGATCTCTGCCCTCCCTGCCTCCCGTTCATCTCCGCAACCAAAAATTGACTATCGTACCCCTCTCGGTAGAATGTCACTCAAAACTTCGATCTTGAACTCTCTATCTAGAGCCCTCGCTTTCTCTCTCTCTCTCTGTTTATATATAAATGTGTAATACTGAAGCTCTCCACGTCCACGGAGCCTCTGTGCGTAAATTCAAATTAAAGTTTTGATTAGTTTTAAAACTTCTCAGTAATTAGAAATTAAACGGTAAAAAAAAAAAAATGAAAAAAAAAAAAAGAGAATTTAAAAGAGACGAAGAAGAGTGATTTTGAAATGTGTAAGAGGCACGTGTGAGGCACGTGAGAGCGATTTTAATTGAAAGGGTACGGATGGGATGGGATGGGTGGTCGTGAAGGTGGAGAGAGAAAACGACGACGGTTTGGTGGAGCATGGGACCCTGGGAGCAAGGGGGAGTGGATTTGATTTGAACTGAGCTTCACCCACCATCTCTCACATGGTGGGGCCGGTTTGTGTTTTTTAATTTTTTTGGGGATTTTTTCGCGCTTGACTTGTATTCAAAATTCGTGCTTTGGAGGGATTGAACAAGGAGGTGACACGTGGAAGGGATGGACGCATGTAACATGGAGTCATGTTGCTTCAGCATGCAGTGATTGGGTGAGGAAATATAGACGGATGGATGGATAAAGTCTCCGGGCGGTGTCGTAAACAACTAACGTATAGAACTTTGAGAAATTTATTTATTAAAATGTGTTTGTTACAATGACAACGTCCATGATAAAGATTCTATAAAAAGGAAAATTACTTTATGGTATGAGCATTATGTGTGATGTTATATGAAAGATTGCATTTCACCTTTTATTTCTCATTCCAATTAATTGTCATTAAGATATTTTTATGCATTATGTATGTCAACACTACATAACACATTACGTAAAATAAAATATTTGGAATTTCACTTAAAAATTGTAATCTCTCTCTCTCTCTCTCTCTCTCTCTCTCTCTATATATATATATATATATATATATATATATGGGTTCGCCGACATGTGAAACATTTTGGGAAGTTTTATAATTGCTCTATTTTGGCACATTGGATTAACAACCAATCAAATTATTTTATCTTGATACGTTGGATTGGTATTTATTGCTCCATCTATAATTATTAATTAATTAAAAAAATAGGATCTATATTAATAATTAATAATAATAATACATGTGCATTGTATTAGTATTCTAAAGGTCTAACCATAATGACATCTTGAATTTGTGATTTTCATATGGATTGAATTTTATTGGTGATGATATAGACAATATTAATTGTTGCATTGGTATTCTAAAGTTTAAATAAATAGACATAAAAATTAGATTACATAGGTCCATTGTATCGGTTGTATTAATAATTAATAATTATTATTATTATATAGGTGCAATGCATTGGCATTATGAAGGTCTAACCATTATGACACCTTAGATTTGTGATTGTTATGTGGTTGAATTTTATTGGTGATGATGTAGACAATATTAATTGCTGCATTGGTATTCCAAAGTCTAAATAAATAGACATAAAGATTATATTACATAGATGCATTGCATTGGTAGTAAAAACATACATGTTTATTGATAATTATATAGGTGCATTGTATTGACATTGCAAATCTTTCTTCGTATTCAATTCGTATTTAATTGTGATGGCATTCAAAAGGTCTAAATAAAGGGTTATAAAACGGGCAACAATATGTCTAGTCTTTTGTTAATTGTTTATAGGTCATGTTAGTTTGTATCAATAATACATATGTTTTTCATAATTTTGTTAATCGATTATTTTTTATTTATTTATATTTTTATTGTTGTTTACATGTCAAAGATTCATGAATTGACATGAAATAAATAAAGGATATCCGATTGACATTGTTAAATGAGTTGTTATTTTGATTCGTTTTTCTGAATTGTAAATATAGCTTCTAACTATTTTAATACGAAATTATGAGTATATCTCCTAACTATTTTAACGGTTATTATTTGGTTGAATGATTATTTTTGGTTCGGTCAATCCATTTGAATGATTAATTGTGTTAGTCCTGTCGAATGGTAAGTGTATTGCTTAACAATTTTAATATGAAGATTAATTAACTTTTGTTGATTTCGTTTTCAAGAAAACAATTGTTATACGAATGAATAATTGTTCCTTAACCATCTTAACATAAAGATCGATTAAATTTTGTCATGTTTGTTTTCAAGGAAATGTTTATGTACTTTACTAAAATCAAATCGAGGATGATCTTATTGTTAGTCAAACCGTGAGTATGTGTCATATTTATATTAGTAAAAACAGTTCATTTGTGTTGAATATGCTTTCTGTAAAAACATTTGTATATTTTAATTTGTTATCTGAATGATTAATTGTTTATGTCCTGCTGTTGTGCGAGTATATATGTTAAATGATTTAATTTTGGCTGATTCCATTTTCTAATTAATAGGTGTTATTTAAAATATTTATTATCAGTCATAATATGATAATCCCTTAAATTTGGGTTAAGTAAACCATTCATTTTATCATCACATGCATTTCAGTTTCCATTGAACAATCATTAGTAAATTGATCATGACTTGCTCAATAAAAATCCAATTGATTGAATGATTGAATCTTTAGAAACTAGATATATACTGCATTAATTTGATATATTATATGTTTAATTTAGATAACTGTAATCCCACTGTTGAACCATTCCTTTCATCATCACATATATTTCGGCTTTCACTAAACATTCAATACTGAATTGACCATAACTTGTTCAATAAAAATTCAATTGATGAGAGGTTTGCATCTTTAGAAACTAGACAGACAGGGTTTTAAATTGATATATTATACGCTTAATTTGGATAACTGTAGCCCCACTGCCAAACCATTCCTTTTATCTTTACATACATTTCAGTTTCCATTGAACAGTCAATAGTAAATTGACTATAACTTGCTCAATAAAATTCCAATTGATGAGAGGCTTGAATCTTTAGAAACTAGACAGATAGGGATTTAATTTGGTATATTATACACATAATTTGAATAATTGTAGCCTCACTTCCAAACCATTCCTTTTATTATTACACACATTTTGGTTTTTTTTGTTTATCAATTTTCATTGAACAATCAACAGTAAATTTACTATAATTTACTCAATAAAAATTAATTGATGAGCAGTTTGAATCTTTAGAAACTAGAAAGATAGAGATTCAATTTGGTATATTATACGATGAATTTGAATAACTATAGACCTAGGGCCGAACCTTTCTTTTTATCATCATACATATAAAACCAATTCAGTTTTAGTAATGACAAAGGAAAAAAGTATTGATATATAGTTTAAATTGTATCTATTCTATCTCTTTTTGTTGATATTTTTTTATATTACATACATATATCGAAAACAATTTGTTTTTGGATATAACAAATTTTATTTGTATCATCTGATATTAATTGTTGAACCATGTAGCTTTAATAAACCATTTATAATATGCCGAACCATTATTACTATCTTAAAAGGAAAACAAATATTGATATGTAGTTTTAATTATAATTGTTCCTATCTCTTTTTGGTGATATCTTTTTATGTTACATACATATATCATAAAAAGAAATTGTTGCTAAATATAACTAATTTCATTTATTTAACACACGCATTTCAGTTTCCACTAAATAATCAGTAATAAATTGACCATAACTTGCTCAATAAAAAAGAGATTGATGAGAGGATTGAATTTTTAGAAACTAGACAGACAATTATTTAATTTTATATATTATATACTTAATTTGAATAATTGTAGCCCCACTTCCGAACAATTCTTTTTATCATAACATACATTTCAGTTTCTACTAAACAGTCAGTAGTAAATTGACTATAATTTGCTCAATAAAACTCCAATTGATGAGAGGTTTGAATCTTTAGAAACTATACAAATAGGGATTTAATTTGGTATATTATGCGCTTAATTTTGATAACTGTAGTCCCACTGCCGAACCATTCATTTTATCATCACACACATTTTGGTCTCCATTGAATAGCAAGTAGTAAATTGACCATAACTTGCTCAATAAAAATCCAATTGATAAGAGGTTTGAATCTTTAAAAACTACACAAACAGAGGGCTTTAATTTGATATATTATACGTTTTAATTTGGATAATTGTAGCCCCACTGTCGAACCATTTCTTTTATTATCATACATATTATGGTTTCCCCTGTTTCTCGATTTTCACTAAACAATCAGTAGTAAATTAACCATAACTTGCTCAATAAAAATCCAATTGATGAACAGTTTGAATATTTGAAAACTTGAAAAATAGGGCTTTAATTTGATATATTATACGATGAATTAGGATAACTATAGACCCGTTGTCGAACCATTCATTTTATCATCATACACATAAAACAAATTCAATTTTAATGATGACAAAGGAAAATAAATACTGATATGTAGTTTTAATTGTATTTGTTATATCTCTTTTTATTGATTTTTGGATCGATTTTGTTATTTAATTTGTGGGTGTTACAATTATCGTCTTTCTTGAGGATGCTATCATCAAATGTTTTTTTTTGCAATAGGTGGTGGTCAATTCTAATTGCAGCAAATAGATTTATGTCACAGGACCTTTATCTTCATGGCTTCTTCAATGCTTCAATCAAGTTGCTTCAGATTATACTGTTGGAGTTGTTGTTGCTTTCTATGTGAGTTCTCTTCTCAATATTCTTAATTTTTTTAATTTCTAAAATAATAATAATAAAAATAATTCATTTTTTCCTTTCAACAATCAAAATCAGTTTTTTCCTTTAGTTCTACAAGTCACTTGCTTAAAAGTTCATATTTTTCAACAAAGTTTTTCTTTCTCTGATTGATTTATACACTTATCAATAATATCCAGTGGGTTATCTTGCAATTTTTTTTGCTTTTCTTGACAAAGTTTTAAACTTTGGTTGCAGATTTCAAATGGTGACATATTTGACAAAAACCATGACGATACAAACTCTGAGTTCAATTTGTGAATATTTTATTTATTGGTTTTTCAATTATCAATTCATTATAAAAAATATATATTTAAAAGACAAAAAAAACCAATAATAATGTAAAAATATATATAATAAACATACCCATGCAACGCAACTTGAAAATGAATATAAGTTACAGAAATTGTGGAAGGTCCGTATAAATTTTAAGTTTAAATAGTTGATCTTGATAATATTCAGGTAATCTTAAATATAATACACGATTCACTACAAAATATTGACATCGAATATCAAAGACATGTCTACAAAAATAATATCACTTGTACAAGGTGATGATCCTGAAAATATAATTAGACCATATAATATTCAGGCGATCTTCTCAAGTTGGATGAATGATTATATGACATCTGCCTATAATTGATATTAATAAGTATACAGTTACAATTATTAATTTTATCTTAACACAACTTTGTATTTATATAAAATTTATATTTACTTTACAATTTGTATAATTTAACAATTATTATGTCTTAATCTGATTAGTTTATTTTCTTGGAATAAATTTACTCACAATTTATTTCAAAAATATTAAATAAACATATATGCACAACGCACGGACCTCATGTCTAGTTATTAAATATTTAGAAACAATTTTATATCAGTGAAATTATGCTGTGAGGAAGGAAGAAGTCTCTAACATAAGTAAAATCATAATAATATAATCCATGGTTTTAAAACCCTGCCCGACCCAACCGGTTTAACTGGTTGAATTAGGACCCGAGGCCGTCGCCAAGTCGGGTTCTCACTTTCAACTATTCACTATAAACCCTAGAATTATGGATAGCGATCGGTGAGCATACGACTACAATTATGTTAAGACTTTTGGAAGAGGGAGTGTCAATGAGTCCAAAGGTGGCGAAAGGAGTGATTTTCGATGAGTGAATCAACTGGAAACGACAAAAATCGCCAAAACAGCAAGCTATTATCGACGATTGGCAGAGCGAACGGAGGAGGGATGAGATGGGTTTTGGTTTGGAGGCTGAGGGGAGTATTTTCATCACTGGAAACATACCCTATTTGGCCTAGGTTGTTGACACCAGCAATGGTGTTTGGGGTTTTTTTTTTGTATGATTTCAAACTTATAGAAACTTATATGTAATTTTTAGAGGTGTTTTTGTTGGATTTCAAACCTTTGAACATGCTAACGTCGTCGATATCAAACTGTTCAACTGGTCAACTCGAAACCTACCCACTTTGCCGAGTCTCACCCCAAGCTAGGTTTTAAAACCTTGATATAGTCTTAACTAGGCAGTTAATATGCGAGTACATCCCGTAAAACACACAAGTTGGTGAATGTATTAATATGATGTCACTAATTTTGATATTAGTATTAAGGTAATGATGAAGATTGGAAATTAACACATTAAAAGTGATACTTTAAGAGGAATTGAGATAACGATGAAAATGGTAAATTACGAGTACAAAAGTGATACTTTAGAGAGAGATGATTATTTTTCTCTTCATTCTTTTAAATATTTATAGTAATTTGCTTACTTAATGGTTAAATAAAGCTAATAATGATAGGATGTATCATCAACCAATCTTTATAAGGTCTTTCAAAACAATTATTTATTTTAATGTAACACGTCACTTGAATTGAACCTTATTCAAAAGAAAATATATAGAAATTTACCCTAAGTTTTAGTGAAATATTTTTTTTTTTATCATCGGAGTGTACGGACCAACTTATGTGTACCTTAATTAATCATTCGAGACCTTAGAATTATCAACCAAATAAGAGCTTTAGTGGTTACCCCTGTTAGCATAGGCAGGGGCGGACCCAGCCCCTTGGAGGGTAGGCCTGGGTCTACCCTCACATTTTAGAAAAAAATTATTTATATAGTCACATAATGAAATTCTATTAATAAATATATATCTAGACTAATCTTTAAATTTTTTAAAAATGAGAAATATTATACATATATCCAAACTCATAAAAAACTTGCTATTAATATATATATTCCACACTACATCATATTAAAAGTTTTAAAACTCTCTCCAACTATTTTCTACATCTATATGTTTTTTATGATTTTATCCTTAAAATTTTTTATTTTCTCATTCTCTCTTTTACTTTCTTTATATTATTCGTTCTTAAAACTTTTGAAGATTAAAATTGTTAAAACTTTCACTTATTAAGGCGCCACAATTAACTTCGTTTTTCATTTTCTTAATTTTAGGTATGTGTATTGCTCATTTTATTTTAGTTTATTTCAGAGATGAATCATGTTTATTTTTTGGAGGTTTTTTATTCTAATTTGATGGAAAACAGCATGGATCTTGTGAGTTTGTTTTGTGTTTCATGTTTAAGAATGTTCCTCCTTTCCCAAATTAAACTTTAACTATATTTTACTAAACGTTATTTTTCGCCCTTCACCCATCACTTTCCTATATTTCAAATGTCATCGTTTATCTGCTCAAAATTATTAGAGAAGTTTGACTTATTATCTATGTTTATACTAAGAAAATTTTTCATTTTTTTATTAATTCATATTAAAAGTCAAGGCAACATTGACTTAATTTAAGTTTTGGTTGACTTTAACTTAAGCTAGGCCTGATCAAAATCATGAAAATTTATATTATAATCTTTGAAAGCAAAAAAAAAAAAAAAAAAAAAAGGAAAGAAATAAGAAATTTGAGTAGAACATTTTTTGTGGATTGTGATTGTTGTAAACTCTGTTAATTATATTGGATTTAAGTGGATCGTTAGATTTCTGTGGTCTTTTGCTCTCTTTAATTGAAGAGATTTTTCCACGTAAAATTTTTCTTGTGCTTCCTCATGAATTGAATGTTATTTTCAACATAATTTACTCAACGTTTTGCTTCTCATAGATTTATTCAAGTGATAAAGTATCGTATTATTGCATTATTTTCTTTCATATTATTGATATTATATTATTTCTTTTGCTCATGGTTTGTTGAATTTTTTTTTAAATTTTCACTAGTTGTTTGACAAATAATGATGGAGCCACAGAGGCCCTTCCTCAACAAAAGTTCTAGGTCCATCAATGAGCATAGGAGGAGAGATTCTAACTCAAAACCTTTTGAGTAATACACCCAAAAATTTCCTATCACCCTTAAATGGTTAGTTTTAGTACAATATTTCTATCTCTCATGAATGCATATTCCTATCAGATTAGTAAATTAATGTTACATGTTATGAGTCCTATAATAATATTATAATCTCTTTCCATTGTCAACATTGATACGATCCTGTTGGAAAACCCTAATATTAAATGCATTGCTACAATAACAAGTTGTAATAAGAAATTACACATTGAAGTATGGTTTACATTAAAATCATATGGCGTTGGTCGGTGAGCCCCAACTTGAGCGCACGATACGACGACTATTACATGTGATGCCCTTGCACTCATATCCTCCTCTGGGAATTTTACAATTGTATTACTTTTTTGATTTTTATTTTAATGCTAGACTTCCTATAAATAGATAATTTTAATACTTTAAGTGGATTATAATTTTATATTATTTTATATAAATTGTGCTATGAATTTATGATTAATGACCTAGTTAATGAATAGTGAGTTGTGACAACGACTGGTTAATTTGTAATATTTACTTGTGAGAATTTAGCGAAAAACTTGTTATTATAACAAATTGGTAATCGGTATAGCTTTTATACAAACTCTCTTTCACCTTTTTTTTTTTTTTTTAATGATTAGACTGTGTTTGGTAGACTTTTTAGAATAATATTTTTGAAAAAGTTGAGTTGAGTTGTTATTAGAAGAATAAAATTTGAATTTGAAAATGTGTTTAGTACATTTTTGGAAAATATTTTCTGAAAATATATAGATTATTTTTAATCTCTTACATTTGTTAATTTACCTAAACACCCCTTACAATAAAAGTTTTAAAATTAACAAAAACATCCTCACCCACCCATTAAATGCCGGTAGTTGGCCAGCACCACTGGACGATGGCCGAAAGTTGTCGTGACCGACTGGATCTGGCTGATAGTGTGCTGATATGGGAAAATGGTAAAATCTACGGCCAAAGATCTGGTCGTTGACGATGATCATATCTTGGCCATCGTTTGGCCGTCAACAGCACAATCTTTGGCTGTAAATCTGCCTTTCCGGCTAGATTCATAGTGGATTTGCCTGGAAAAAGCCAAATCAGTGCACGATTGACTACATTCAGCCGGTTATGCGCCATTCCGATAGATTCCCACTACCTTCCAAGGGTGGTGGCCGGCTGTTGGAAATATGTGAGTGGATGGGGGTGTTTTTGTCAATTTGTAAACTTTTATTATTGGCGTGTTTAGTTAAATTAACAAACCTAGGGGGTTAAAAAACTAAACATATTAAGTTGAATAGAATATGTTGAATTTTAAGAATATTGAAACAAATATGTATTTTGAATAAGATTTGACAAGATAGTATTCTAAATAGTAAGCCAAACATAGCTAGATGATTCTAAATCAAAGATAAATTAAATAATTTTAAGAAAATTATATGTCAAACATGCGGATGTCCTATCACATTAATTTGTAAAGAATAATTTATATCCATAGTTTGTACATAGAGGACATGTTCCCACCTAAAGATTAGTGAAATGACAAGTTTTCACCTTTGATTTCATTTATTCAAGATTCTCACTCTTAATATAACACCTTTATTAACTGAGAATTCTGACACAAGTGCAAACGGTGCTATTACCAAACTTTCCCTCCCATATTCTTTTTCATCTCCCCCTCCACATCTCCAACTACCGAGCCACTGCCATTGCCACCACCACCTAGCCATTGCTGCCACCCAGCCATTGACACAAATGCAGAGGGTACAGGCTCACACGGCCTGACACGCGCCATACTAGCTGGAAATGGTGTGACTAGATTTGGTTGTGGCTTTTTTACAAATAGATGGTGGGCGTCGATGGGTGAGTGGAAAACGGTCAGCTTTTCAACAATCTGATCTCCCAAAATTCAACAAATCAACTCCAATCAATAGTCAAACAAACTCCAAACAAAAACTCCTACAAAATAGCTCACAAACAACTCCAAAAATCAAATCAAAGCAAACCAAAAGTAAAGAACAACACAAAAGCAGTCATGTAAATGGCTAGTCATGATTGACTTGCTGTAGTAGAGGGAGGTTGTTGAACTGGTCGTCACGGCCACAAAATTAAACCTAAATACCGTAGTTAGCGGTAAGCAGGGTCGAATCCACAAAGAGCAAGACTAATGACCTAATGTATATTTGAGTTAACAAAAGAGAAATTGACAAATTGATTGATTAAAACCAAGGAAACTAATTAATTGCAGAAAATTAAAAACATCAAATAAATTGCTAACTAAAACACAATATTGAAAGCGTTACCGCTACGAATTCGGTTTGACTCAAGACCAACTCTCACAATTCCTCTCCTCGCTCTTCAATTTCCTAAACCTACAAGGCTAGGCAAATCAATAAAAACATCTCCCAACAATCTAGGTATAATCTATCTTGTCTCCTCGTCGTGTTAGTTACAGATCGATTGGTTAAAGACTATCATCGACTAATTGAAAAATGCTAAACCCTTAAACACCACTAGTTGGTACAACGTTAACAAGTACAACCTATCAACTTGTATCATCCAATTAACTAATTACACAACAAATGCATTCCTAGTAGAAATGACATTAAACGCTAATACAACTTGATTGCAATCAGTCCCGAAGCAATTTAAAGTCATAATCAACATTCAATAATCTCAAACCGACATTCAATTATGCAAAAAGTTATTCAACAAAGGTTCTCAATGGACATTATCAATTCAGCACGTTAAGCATCAGAATAATATTAAAGCATCACAAACAAACTGAAACAAAAACAAATATAATCTGAATACAAGAAACTTAACTAAATATCCAACATTCGGGCTCGTCCAACTAGTCGAAAACTGCCGAGAAGATCCATGAGTGTCGATCCTGATCTCTCTACACCGTAACAGGCAATTAGGAGCTCAGCCACTCATAGTGGTGTGGACGAAGGCTGGAACGGTGGAAACGAAGCTGGTCATGGTGAAGAGGAAGTAATCGACAATGAGATGATACGAAGAAGGAGCGAAAACGACCAACGGATAGCCTGGAATATGAACAGTCGCACTCGCCGAGATTGTTAGTTTTCCGACAGGTCTTCTGACAAATGGTGGCGGAAATGAGATCCGAAGGTACTGATGGAAAGCTCAGGTGATGGGGAGTTCAAATCAGGTCCTAGGGAGATGAAAGGTCTATGGAAAATGACCCAACGACGGCTGGAATGCGAAATGACGCCGGAAATCACGTGAATCGCAGCGGTGAGTGTGAGATAATGAAGATCGGTGCAAAGGGACGACGAACCATCACTGGAGCTTGATCAAAGAACGTGAAGGGTTTTGGTGGGCGGCAGCCACCAATCTGTGACCTCATGTTGCATTTTTATACAAAATATGGAAAATTTTCATTTGGTCCCTACATGATTGAAAGGTGACAAAATCAACCCCAAGTTTTATGACAATTTGACCCCTAAATGGCATAAATGAGACAACATCAACCCTAGAAAATAAATCACATCCTAATATCAACTAACACAATCTCAAATTTCAATCTAAACATGCCAAATTAGTAAGAAAAACTCAAAATATAATTTTTATACATAAATTCATAATTTCTCTTAATTATCTCAATATTATTTCATTTTAATCACACATAGGGTATTTTTATCACCAAAATAGAGTCACTTTCATGACTCTAGTAGAGGTCATGGGTGGCAAACGACCAGGGGGGTGGTTTAGAAGGGGCGGGGATGGAGGTTGGGGTTTAGAAGGGGCGAGGATGGACGTTTAAATGGTGACGACAAGGGGAATTTATGGTGTCCAAAACGGTCAGAAATTGGATGAGAAACAATGAGTTTGCGTAAAAGTGTAGAGGCCGTTGGCTGGCGATTTGAGGGTGCGTTGGGGTGGAAAAGAGAAGGATTTTGGTTAGGGTGATGTGAGGATTCAGATGGAAGTGTTTGGAGGGTTCGGTGGTGCTATCCACCAAATCAAGCTACACAACGACGATCAAATGGGTGAAGATGGGTGTCATGGGAAAACGGTGCAAACAACCTTCTAACAATGACGGGGACCTCAGTCTTACTGATTTTGATGGTTAGAACTAACGAGGAGCCTATTGAACAGTTGGCAGCGACGTTGACAATGTAATGGGTTGGAAATCATGAGGGTTTTGGTGTTTGGAATGACCATTTTACCTTTTAATTGTTACATTAAACAATTTTCTATTAATTTAAGGGTGGGAATTAGGGTGGGAAATAAATAAAAGTAGGGGTGGTAACTTGCTCTTTCACTAATCTTTGGGTGGGAACATGTAGTTTACTCTTGTACATATAACGTTAGTGATTTGCAATAGTTATGATGAAGATTGCAGTTAAATCTTTTCCATTAATCGTTTACTTTATAGATCTTTCTTCCAATACCACATTAATTAATCTCGAAAGAACAAGAATTAGTAGAATGCAATTCTTTCAACATAAAAGATAAAAATCATGTTTCATTTCGATGAATAATGACTTAGAAAATGAACACTTATTTGTAAAAGCCAACCATAAATTTGGAATTATAACGATTATCATAACAGTTTTTTTTTTTAAAATATAATTAAAAAATCTTTCGATCTCACTCTGTGAAACTGAGTTTGAAATTAGAATTCTTATTTACCTCTATAATATTTATGAAATAAAAAATAATAGTCTTAATAGTCTTCATTCTTTAATCATCTAAATTGACCCATTTTCCTCGTTAATCAATCTCCAAAGAAAAGGAAATTGATTTTTACAAACATAAAATACCAGTAAAGAGTAAGATTTACTAATAATATTCTCGCATCTCTCTGAGAACGGTATGGAAACGAAAGGTATCGAAGCTTCTACAATTTTCGTTCCCCCACCGACTACGTCTACACCCACCTTCAAACTCCGCAGAATCTTCTCGAACTGACCCACTTCACTTGTTTTTTTTTATATATTCTCTTCAAAGCAAACACACGCGCAAATTACAAACACTCGACCCCAACTTCTCTGACTACGCCTACTTTCATTTTTTCACTTCGTTCAGGCATTTTCACAAACACCTTGCGATGGCCGAAGACGGAGTCGTCACACTCTACAACGGCAGCGCCATCACTGACGCCAAGAAGAACCCGTTTTCGATCAAGGTTGGCCTTGCTCAAATGCTACGTGGCGGGGCCATTGTTGAAGTCTCCAATGTGGAACAAGCCAAGATCGCTGAAGCTGCGGGAGCCTTGTTCGGTAATGGTGTCGGAGCCTACTAGACGAGGGATTAAGCGTATGCCTGATCCTTCTCTTATTAAAAGTATCAAACAAGTGCTTAATTTTCCTGTAATGTCACGCGTACGTGTTGGGCATTATGTTGAAGCCCAGATTCTTGAAAGTATTGAGGTTGATTATGTTGATGAGAGTGAGGTTTTGGGTTTTGCTGATGAAAGTAATTTTATTAATAAACATAACTTTAGGTGTCCATTTGTGTGTGGTTGTGGGAACCTTGGAGAAGCTTTAAGAAGAGTGAGGGAAGGTTCAGCTATGATAAGGATACAAGGGGACTTATATGGGTCGGGTAATGTGGCTGAGACTGTTAAAAATGTGAGGTCTGTGATGGGGGATATCAGGGTTTTGAATAACATGGATGAAGATGAGGTTTTCGCGTTTGCAAAGAAGATTGCTGCACCTTATGATTTGGTGGCTCAGACTAAGCAAATGGGGAGGCTGCCCGTCGTGCAGTTTGCTGCCGGCGGCATTGTGACGCCTGCAGATGCGGCGTTGATGATGCAGTTGGGATGTGATGGTGTGTTTGTGGGTTCAGAGGTTTTTGACTCCCCGGATCCGTATAAGAGAGTGAGGGGTATTGTGCAGGGCTATTAGGCATTATAATGATCCCCATGTGTTGGTGGAGTGTAGTTGTGGATTGGAGAATGCGATGGCAGGGCTTAATCTTAATGAGGACAGGATCGAACAGTTTGGTCAAGACGGTGTGTAATGAGTCTTGATTCAAGTAATGTATCTCTCTTGTATGTTATCAAGTTTACAGTTAAGTTTTTTAAGTCTAATGTAGAGAGTATACCTGGTTTTTCTGTCCTGTTGCTTGTTGTTGTGTTTACTTCTTTGTGATTCTTGTGATCCGAAATGTTGTATGGTGCATCTCATTGTGTAGAATACAGGAAGGAATTAGAATAAAATCTTTTTGATTTATTTACGATATAAGGATAGCATTTATAAATGATTATAACTGTGTGCTTATTTATGTAATTACATAATTGTTTATTAGGCCGTAACAATACAAATAAATGCCTCCTACCAACAGGCTTCCAGGTTGAAGAGTCAATTTTTTTTTCCCTCATGATAAATGCTGTATGGTTCGCACAACCAGAGCTATATTTGTCAGTGATAAGATTTCATTGCTTAAATATTTTATGGTTTCTTGCTCTGCTCAATTTAGATTATGATGTCTTTTGAAACACATGTATGGTTGCTTAAAAAAAGTTATTTCATACAATTTATCTTAATTGACAATTTTACAGTGGTCATTTCCATTTTTCCTTTAGTTGTATTTTGTTCCATTAAGATTGGATGACTAACTAGCCAAAGTAAGAAATCTGATGTTGGTTTTTGGAATAGAACAGAGCAACTACATTTGATTGGTC
This sequence comes from Pistacia atlantica, assembly GCA_026229545.1. Lineage (NCBI taxonomy): Eukaryota > Viridiplantae > Streptophyta > Magnoliopsida > Sapindales > Anacardiaceae > Pistacia > Pistacia atlantica. The sequence continues at coordinate 10,243,134 of CM047910.1, read as the reverse complement.
ACTTACTAACGTCACCTTCAAGCTCATCCAAACCTGTTTAGCTTCTCCAAGTGATACCTTCCCAATCCCACCTCCTATCTCTATTCCTACCCTATGTTCTATATGTTCTCAGTGGTAATATAAAGAAGATTCTTTTATAAAATTTGTAACATGGAGAAGATAAATTCTTTTTACATTTGATTGGTTATTGGTTAACTCTGACTTTGATCTATTCCAAGCATTGTGAACTTTCCCAAGAAATATACTTGATGCCTACTTTTCCCGATGTCTTACTCAATGGTTTTGCATATTTTCAATATCGTTATAATAGGAGGAAATCAATGATCTCAAACACAATTAATCTCCTCTGTACTTTCTTATCACCTCTTTCACTTTACAAATATTTTGCAATGGCTGATGGTGCTATACCTGTCCATAACACTGGCACTATGGTTGAGGCTAAGAGCAACCAAGTCATTGCCAAGTTGGGACTGGAGGCAAAAGCTGCAAGGCGGGGCCATTATTGAAGTCACTGACGTAGAGCAAGCCAAGATAGCCGAGGAAGCTGGAGCATGTTCCATTGTCATTCACCATGGGATATCTCAGCCGAATTCATATCTCATCAAGGAAATCAAGGCAAGCAGTCTCAATCCCCATAATGGCCAGAGTTCGAGTTGGGCATTTCGTTGAAGCGCAGATACTGGAAGCAATGGGTGTTGACTATATTGATGAGAGTGAACTTTTAGGATTGCCGATTCTGATAATTACATTAATAAGCATAAATTTCATGTACCATTTGCTTGTAAATGTCAGCATCTTAGGGAGGCAATGATGAGAGCAGCAGAAGGTGCAGCGATTATTTGGCTGCATGGGAGCAGAAATGGGTGGAATTCATCCACATCGGGAACAATTGTCGAGACAATTCAGAATGTGAGGTCAGTAATGAAAAAGGTAAGAAGTTTGACTGATGAGGATGAAGATGAGGTTTTAATATTTTCAATGAAGATGGGGGTGCCTTATGATATTGTAGCCCAGACCAAGCAAATTGGTCGGCTTCCTGTGATGCAAATTGCAGCAGGAGGACATCCAGACGCCTGCTGATGCGGCACTGATGATGCAATTAGGGTGTGACGGGGTGCTTGTAGGATCAGATATATTCAGCAGTTTGGATCCATATCGGCAAGTTCGGTCAATTGTTCAAGCTGTCAAGTATTACAATGATCCGTATGCATTGATGGGGATTTGCTTTGGTTTAGGAGGATGTTGAAGCAGGCAGTGAAGTTGAATATTTGGGGTAACTGAGCAAATGGTCCATTTCTGGGCATAAAGTTCCCTTGATTCCGAGTCTGTATACCATTTACTTGTATGATGTTACAAAAATATTACAGAACAAATTTGTTGATTGTTGAAATCTTGTATAGAAATGTCTTAATAAAGGCAAAATATCAGATTGGCAAGGATTGCACACGGGTACAGAATACTTTATTTAATCTTTTTTGGTGGTAGATATGGTTGTGAACTTTGGCTGCCACTCAAAATATACACCATTTATCAAATTCTTGATTAACCTACAAGTTACCTATTCTTGAATTTGCATATATATATACTGTTATGTAATTGGCGAAAGCTTAATGTCTCTAGATTGTATTTTCTGTTTGAATGCTTCCATTATTGAATAAACACCTCAAAGCAATCTCATAAGCAGAAAAGATAGCTCCATTCACCACAAAAGCTCTTGCAACTGCAGTTCCGAGTCCTCGCCAGAGCACACTGTAACCTTCAGCTTTTACACTCTTGTTAAAGCAATCAATGATGCCATTGTATTTTTGTATGGAAGATGGTGACTGAGCTTGCAGTCTGGTCTTCGCAACATCAAGCGGATAGCAGCAAACCCAGCTAGCCACTCCTGCTAGCCCTCCAGCCATCAGCATTGTTCTTAGGCTTTCCTGGCAGTTCTTTCTGCAGCCAGGGTGAAGCTGCTCCCTCATGTACTCGTATGACCAGAAATATAAACCATGAGCGGGTGCATCTCTGAGGACCGTGATGGCAAATCCTCGAAACATCCCTCTTAATCCTTCTCTTCGCAATATGCTCCTGGCAACATCTATGGGACCCTTGTGGCGATCTGCTTGATGGGATCTTGCATGGTATGTACTCTGCAACTGCAGGCGGATTTTTACCAGTTCTACAGGGCAGAGGATTATGCTTTGAATAGCTCCTGTACCAACTCCTCCCAGAGCAACACCTTTGTAAGAAGGAGGATCGTTGGCAGGAACTGATCTGTCAAGTGCTCGAGAAAGGATAGCATAGATCTGAAAAACCATCGCATTCTGCCATGTCCGAAATTTTTGTCAGTTTAGCACCAATATATATCTAAGCATTGCCAGAGATCAAATGTTCCGAAGACAACTTCAGACATTCTTTCCAGAGTTGAGCACAAATTTTACAGTAAAAGGCACAGCCCTTTTAACATATTCTACTCGGCACTCAAAATTTCAATATCTTCGTGTATGTGCTTGATGTTAACTTCTTCAATAAACAAGACATATTCCATTCATTTATCAAACTTTGGACCCCTTTCAAGATAGAGGGATGAGGCCAAGCTTCTCCAGTTTTTGTGCAAGATCATGAGTGACAGAGACAAAGGCTTCATGTGTTCTGGTGAAAGTAAGATCGGAAAAGACATACCATACATTGATTATCTTAATTATTAACCTTTCGGTAGCTATTGGATTCACATTTATTCAAATTTTGGGATTTAAACTAACAATTATTAAAGGTTGATGGCATTATTGATCAAATAATTTTCCTATTGTAAGTCATATTCAAGTGTTTGGCAAAGGCTGGTAGTTCTAGTCGAATTCCTGATTAAGACATTTCTAGTACGAAAAACAAAACATCTGTCACTTCGACAAGCATGAAAATTTAGTCCAAATACCAAAAAGATTCTAAATTCAAACAAGAATCATGGGATCATGCAAACAAATTGGTTGTGAAACACTTTATCCAATTCACATCCATGTGATCCTCTTCAAATTTTAACATCCAACCACTTTCACATTCAAACAAATCTCACCACAAACCATGAAAGATCATACAAAACAACCAGTAAATCAAATAATTAAACTAACTAGAATGAAAAGATGAACCAAAACAGATTATAGCAGAGAGGGTATTAGCAGTACCTGAAAGGTGACTGAAGCTAGTGGTGCACCCATGCCTCTGTAAAGAGCTTGAGGCCCTTCAGTGGCCACCAATCTGCGCAGAATGTTAAAGGCTGAGCCAGAATTGGAGTTTTGTTGCAGAATTCTTACGGTGTCAAGAGGATAACCAGCGAAGATGCCGGCAATTCCACCAAACCCTCCAGCCACAAACTCTTTTCCCCAACTACTTGCAAGAAACTCTGGCCAGAAATCCATTATCTCATTCTCCAAAACAAACACCAAATCACAAGTTTCCTTGCAAACTTAATATACAAATATATAGAAAGTTTATTACTTTTCAAAAAAGAGTTATCAAAGTTGATAACTTTTACTTCCTCAAAAAACAAATTTCCTTTTTGGGGTTCTCTTCACAAATTCATCCAATCTTTCAATCTCATTAATTATTTGTAGAAGTAAAGAAGATGAAACAAATCAAGCTCTAAGCCTTTTTCATTTCCAAGAAAGAAAGAAAGAAACAGAAAGAGAAGCAAAACGAAACACCAGGCTCAGAATTGCAGAGTTATCTTTGGCATTGTAAAGAGAAACTTAAGACCGAAACAAAAGCCACCGGTCGCTATTTTGTTGGGAGTTTAAGTGTAGGAAGAAACGGCCAACTTCCTCTTTTCGGACAACCAACAGCATTTTGCCACGTTGCAGCACCTTGTCTGCTGGGTGGTGGGTGCTTTCAGCCTAGTGTTAACCACATTTCTCATTTGCCCACTTGATATTGTCATCAGTGTTTACGTGACATGACATATCTCACTAAGGAAAGGAAAGGCCTTTCATATTATGCATATGTTGAATTAATGATTTATATAATGTAAGTTACGTATTCTTTTTCTCCTTTTTCCATATCTATTTTATTGATATAAGTTATAGATGAGGATGATGATGAAGAACCCAATATTGTTCTCAAGTAAAAAATGTTAAAGTCCTGGGTCATAAAGTTTGGAACTTTGCTATGCTGCTTGATTGCGTATGAGTAGGGTGAAGAAGATTTGTCTTCATGTGGCGTAGTGGGCTAGATTTGTTACAGCTTTACGCCTTTTGTTAGGCAGAGTGAGATCAGGTCCATTGATAGAGTTGTTAATTGTGTGTGGGCACCAGCCATTGACAGTGCCACTTCATCACCCAATAGGAGTTTGGCACGTAAGATGAGTTAAGTGAGGAATCATGTGAAGTGATCTTGATGTTAAAATGCAGGGACAAGAGTTATGTCAGTTTGTGGGTTCTTTAATAATTGGGTTGGTATGGGGAATGGGAATGAATGTTGGGTTAGCTTGTGATGATAAGTTGATCTTGGTATCAGCATATTATCAGCATATCAAAATGAAGAACACTTATTTTCTTTGGAATTAGAATGGGCCTCTATGAGCCACCTATCAGTCTGACTTTACATAGCCAAAGGGTAGCCTACCTAATCCAATAACCCAGAAAACAAAACAAAGCCTAGGACATCGGTATTTTTGTATCGAAAATGTGTATTAACTTATGTATCCTCTTGACTTACACCAACAATCTAGATACGCGATTAAACAATAAATATTTTTCTAGTGAATGACCGTCCATCAAATATGGATGGCGTTCACTTACATGAACTCCTATCCATATTATATGGACGAGTCCATTTACTACGGACAGACGTTCACATTTAAAGGACGTCTGTTCATAAGTAAAATACAATAAAATATTTTTATAAAAATTAGGGATGATCGTTCATCTATTATGGATGGCCGTCCATTCATTTTGGATGGGTGCCCACAAATAAGGGACACTCGTTCTTAACCTAAATATGAAAATTAAAAAAAAAAAAACTTTGGGAATGCCTTTACATTTGGATGGGCGTTTGTAAGGAATGGACGCCCGTCCCTTATTGTGGTTTTAAAAAATAAATAAAAACTTTGGAAGTTTGTTCAACTGCCCATGGTGGTCGACTCTCTTCCTTCACACGGTCCAATTCCTGCGAAACTGATCGAACGGCCGCATCAAATGAGAGCACATGGTGGTCACCATTTGCCCCAAGTTTACCTCTTTGTCATCATAAATTGGGCTGCCATACATCTTTGATGTTGGCTTTGGAGAGAGTTGCTTGTGGTTCTTCCTGCCACTGAACCAAAAAGGTGGTAAGGGAGAGGCAATTTGGTGTTTGTTCAAGTGCCCAGCATTATCAGACCCCAACGGACTCTGACCCAAATCAATCCACAATGAGTTATCTGACAACTCATCTTCGCTGCAAACTGGACTTTTCATTACTTCCCCGACAGAGGTACTCTCAGTTTCCCCAAATATGGTGCTTGTTCCATCCCTGTCAGAACTATTATCCTGATCCATTTCCGTATCAAATACATCTCTCACCTGAGCAGATGTGAATGCACCAGAAAAGGCTGGCAATTGAGAACCTGGGCGAATCTCGGATGGTTTATCACCATTCGCAACAACCTCATTATCTTCAACTCCAGTCAATCTATCCAGATCATCAATAGAATCACTAAGAAGACGAAGAAGAAGAAGAGCGCAGATGGGGAATGAAGACGAAGAAGAAGAAAGGAGATGGGGAATGAAGACGAAGAAGAGCGAAGAAGAAGAGGTTTAATGTTTTAAAAAGAATTGATAGCGTGATATTGAAAGCGTTGAGTCTAAGGAAAGTGATAATGACAGAGAAGGAGAAGGTGAGGATGATAATGATGATGATGAGGAGGAGGAGGAAGAAGAAGAAACGGCAAAGGAGGAAAATGAGGGTGAAAGTAAATCTGCAATTAAATGGACGGAGGTTGATAAGAAGAATCTCATGGATTTGGGGACTTTCGAGCTTGAAAGGAACCAACGTCTAGAGAATCTTATTGCGAGGAGAAGAGCTCGTAAAAACTTGAGATTGATGACTGAGAAGAATCTGATAGATTTAGAAAGTACTGATAGATTTAGAAGACAAAACCCATTCTTCCATTTAATGTTCCACCTATTGCCATAACAAGACAAAACCCATTTCAACAAGACAAAACCCTAAATTTTTTTATTTTGTTTTTTAAACCAGAATATGGCGCCCGGTCCACACATAAGGACAATTTAGGACAGACGTTCCCAATTTTTTTATTTTTTTATTTTCATACTTGGGTTAAAGACAGATGTTTTTCATGTATGGACACTTGTCCAAAATAAATGGACGATCATCCATAACGGATAAACAACCATCCCTAATTTTTATAAAAATATTTTATTATATTTTACTTATGAACGATGTCCTTTAAATGAGGACGCTCATCCGTAGTAAATGAACCCCCGTCCATATAATATGATCGAGAATCTATGTAAGTAACGGTTATCCATATTTGATGGACTGTTCACTAGGAAAATCTTTATTGTTTAATCATGTGTCGATTGTTGGTGTGAGTCAAGAGGAACACATAGGCCGGTACACATTTTCGGTGCAAAAATGCCGGTGTCCCTAGCTCTGTTGACCCAGAAAATAGTGTTGTAGTGCCTACTTTGCATCCTTACTGCACATTGGCATGGAAGATGAAGGACAATTAACCATAACCCACTTTTGCAGGCTTATTCCACATTTGTGGCTTGTTTACCTCAAGGTTCCACAAACATTCTAATAACCGACAATGGGCGAGAGGGGAAAAAGGGCATTGCAGAGGGTCATTCCAAGTAGCTCTGCAAAAAAGTCTCCCCGTGGACGTGGCAAAAGCATCTGAAACATCTAAACCAGGAGCATCTCCTAATTCTAAAACAAATATTGTTGGTTCTACCAACTATTACCAATTGTAATCGATAAAAAAGTGTTGATTGTACCAACCATAATTGCCTACCTACATGGTATGCAACAACTAATATTCCAAAATCTTAAATAGGGCATTGGCAGATCAATCAGACACGATGTCAACATTTGTACCTCATGAGCGCAAGGAATCAATTTTATAATTCAAACTACATGAAAGCATATCATTTCGACACAGGAAAAGCACAAACATGCAATTCAAATTTATAGAGTTTTACATTGAAACAGTGACCCCAAGTTTGGCACTAGGCTTAGCATGAAACTACACCATCACATTCACGAGACAAACATAACAGATGTCACACTAAACAAAGTACACTTGATAATGAAATTGGTAATCACGATACATGAAGTTGTAGTTTGAATTAAGATTTGGGTTTTGAAACCCTCATTTCTTCCCGCTCTTCTTGAGCCCAGAACCTCCAAATGATCCCTTCTGCGATGCCTTGGCTCTAAGCTCCTTTAGGGCCTGTTCATCATGTTAACCAAATCCCATTAATCTCTTGTCACAGTCTAACAAAACAATCACTAGAATCGACAGAACAATGTTTTACCTTCTCCTCCTCCTTCTTTTTCTGAATGTTCACCAAATCATGCTGCATAAAAGCAAACACATTTCATAATATAAGAACCAACAAATTAAGCAAATATTTAACAAACTGGAGAACCCTACACCAAATACCAGATCATAATAGTAACCAACAAGTTCCAAACCAATAAAACAACACAAATTAATACAGCAGCACTTTCAAAAGCGTATGCCATGGAGGACAAGTAAAGAAACAGATCAAGACCAGCCTTAAAAATTAACAACTGCATGACAATGGCGAAAACAAACCATCTTTATGAGGTATAGAAGAACCAATAACACCACAACCTTATATGGGGTATATATTTCCACCTTATATTACATTCATGGTATCTAAAACACCCAATTTATCTAAAAATACTTGAATCCAAGCCTTATAATCAACAGTACAAAAGCAATGCGTCCATCTAGCAGAAAATAGCTAACTGATAGTAAAACAATTACAAACTATAGCTAAGAGAGGCAAGACAATTACAAATTATGGGTATTTAATTCATCGAATAAAAACCAGCAAATCATCAGAGGCCTAAGTCAACACCAAAAATCACGACTGCATAAATTACATAACAATTTGGCATTCATTAAACTTTTCTAGCAAATCGCAAACTATAGACATCATAACCACACAACAATTAACAACCGAAACAAGGTTTTCACAATTACTCATAACTTAACTAAAATAAAAAGGCATATCAACCGAAGCAGAACATGAAATAAAGAAATTAACGAATAATTTATAAAACCAAAAGAAAAGTAATTAGATTAACCTCATCGTATTCTTTCTTATCAGCCTTTGGTTGCTTCAAAGGCTTGGCCTTTCCACCTGCACAATCCCCCCAAAAATTAAGAACAAATTGAAAAACAAGGTGAGAAATTCAACTGAAACATTAAATTGATCAAATCCGAAGAAATCCCAGATGGATATGTACCTTGTTTGGACGACATGGCTGAGAATTAGGATTAAGGGTTTGGTCTGAAATTCGAGATTGGCGAAGAAAGAGAGCGATGAAACCCTAATTACACAATTATTGGAAGGCTCTCGTGATTTGTTGCGGGTCAGGCTACAGCTTTTAATAGAGTGGCATAACATTCACGTGCGTAGCACGTGTAATTGATTATATCCCCCAATTCACTTTGATTTATTTATTTTAATATAAAAATTATTGTTCATTTTTTTTTTTGGGTGGAGGAATCAGATTCCACTTTGTGCGATTTGAAAAAGAAAAAGAAAACATAAAAGAAAAAAAAGTTACTTTTATTCACTAATAAGTACAAAATTAATTAAAAATCATGTAAAAAATAAGCTACATTTTAATTCAATGAAATTGGAATTAATTTAAGATGAGAATGAAAAAGTCAATTATTTGAGTGTAATTTTTTAAGATAAATTAAATAACTCTAAGCTATGATTGTAAGCTTGCAAAATTATACATATATGGGACACGAGGAATTTATTCATAATTTAATATATATATATATATAAGAAATTATGAAAAATTGAATATCACTAGTTAAGAATTTGGTGCTTGAAAATTTCCTTCAAGGACTATGATAATTTTGGTATTTTTTTGCTTCCATAATGTTGCAAAGTAGAATTATAATATTTTGCTATATTATATAATTATATATATAAGTGGAAGCAATAACAAAAATAGTTCGCAAATGTCTTTTCATAATTCTTGTGTTGACCCATATACCTTTTAATTTTTTTGTCATTTATGGTACCAATCAATGATGCTCAAAACTTTATGAAACAGAAACACTAATATTATTGTAAATTGGATAATAATTCTTTTCTGTCCAATGTTTCCCCAAGCATTATTAATATATAAGTTGGTGGTAATTGGTATACAATAAATATCACTGAACAATAAATTTTAAGTGAAGGACCTATCCTAAAATAAAATTAAAAAAAAAAAAAAAAAATTATAAGCAAAAGTCTTTCCTAGAATCTCTCTTTTATCTTTTGAGATTTTACCTATTTTTATTAATTTAACATTTCTATCATTCCTTTTTCTTCTACATTATTAACTGTGATTTTTAATTCTATGATCTGACCTTATTGTTATTTCATACTTACCTTTTTGTCTTTCATCTAAAATTAGACAATTATTAGAAGGCTCTCGTGATTGTTGTGGGTGAGGCTATAGCTTTTAATAGGGTGGCATAACCTGTTGATTATATCTCTCAACTCACTTATTTATTTAATTTTTAAATATAAATTATTGTTTATTTTTGGGTGAAGGAATCATATACCATTTCGTGGGATTTGAAAAAGAAAAAGAAAACATAAAGGAAAAAGTATTATTCAATTTTAAGTAAAAAATTAATTAAAAATCATATAAAAAATAACCTACCTTTTGATTCAATAAAATTGGAATTAATTTAAGGCGAGAATGCAAAATGTCAATTATTTGAGTGTAAAGAATAGATAATTGAACTTAAAACTAAATTAAATAACTCTAAACTATGATCGTAAGCTTGCAAAACACAAGGAATTAATTCATAATCTAAAAATAAAAAAATATAAGAAATTATGAAAAATTAAATATCACTAGTCGAGTTAAGTAGAATCATAATATTGTGTTATATTTATTTTATCTATGACAATTCCATCAAGATCTCTTCATTTTATTTTTGGGGAATATAAGTCGAAGCAATGACAAGAGTATTTCTAGTATATCCGTAAATGTCAAATTAATTTTAATAATTCTTGAGTTGGCCCATATACATTTTCATTTTTTGTCGTTTCTGGTACCAATCAATCAATACTCAAAACTTTAGGAAATAGAAACACTAATATTATTGTAAATTGGATAATAATTCTTTTCTGTCTGATGTTCCCTAAGCATTACTAATCTATAAGTTGGTGGCATATAACAAATATCACTGAACAATAAATTTTGTTCACACATTAGTAATATAAGGAATATCATGGAGCCAATAAGGAGTGAGTGGGGGCTCATGCCTCTACTGAACGTGGGAAAAAAAAATTAGTTATACCCTTATACTCTATGTTTTAACATTAACACCCATTTATTTATTTTTTTTTAAAATCAAAATAGCCTAAACCCAAGTACTATCACCGCTTTTATTTTATTTTACTTTGTTTTTCTTAAATATTAAATATTTTTTCAATTTGTTTCTTTTGTGATCAATGAAATACATAAAATAAAAGAAAAAAAATTTTGCATAGGAAAATTTATTAACGAAACTTAATAAATTAAAAAGTTGAATTTTGATGGAGGATAATATGTGAAATTGTTTGTCTCCACTTTGACAAAATCCTGGCTTGGTCACTGCCTACTAGGCTACTCCTCTAACTTTTATAGTATGATTACCCTTATATATTTTAGTAATATTGTAGAAGAAAACATAACCCCTTCACATTAACAGAGTTGGCTCTAGGAATGCGCATTTGCCCCGACCCCATGAGGATTCGGCCTAACCCAACCTGAATGGGGCGGGGAAGGTTCCCTAAAAAATACTTGACCTCGGGGACGAGCCTGGGGAGGGGATTGTGTAAGCCCCGCCCTGCCTTGCCTCGCATATTGTTCTTTTATTGAGAATTTTATGTTGTTTTTTTTCTTTTATGAGATTGTATATAAAGTTAGAGTTTAAATCATGGGTTTAATTAAGTAATATATCTAAATTTATGATATTTACTTTTATAATACTATCTAATATTTGTATTAAATTTATAGAAAAAATAATTTAAATGAGAGAGTTTAATAATTAAATATATGTATTATTATTTTGTGAATTTCACAAAATAATAATACATGCCTCAAAAATAAATTTGATTAGATTATTACAATTTACAAAACCAATATAAGAATATACAAAATTGCTTAACGTTAACGACTTACAAATTACACAAATACAATTATCATTTTAATTAATTAATTGATCAATTAATTATGATATTAAACTTAATCAATGTTGGGAACTTGGGATAATATGATTTGTCCCTTTTACAAATAAACTAATTTTATTAGTTGTAGTGGAGATAGTGCTTTATAATTAATTAATTAATTTACCTAATAAATTATGTTAAGATTAAATATAGTTATATTAATTCTATAAAAAATTAATTAATTAACTAAGCCTAAGCATGCATACAATTGAATAATTAATCAATTTACTTGTAAATTATGTTAAGATTGAATATAAATTATATTAATTTTATGAAAAATTAATTAATTAACAAGACCAACTAAGCCTAAACCTCCATACAATTGAATAATTAATCAATTTACCTAGTAAATTATGTTAAGGTTAGACATAGTTATATTAATTCTATGAAAAATTAATTAATTACATTTAAACCTGCATACAATTAATTTATATTAAGAAATTTGGTAGAATATAACAAAAGAGTTAGGAAGTTACACTAATAATTTTGTAGAATATGGTAGAATTATAGAAATATTTGATTTTCACTTCCAATCTCAGCATTTGAAAAATTAAATACCTTGATTTTGGCACATTGTGTCTAAGATTGTATTCAAATTCTAGAGTTATACAATTTGTGTGACATTTAAATTTTAACAGTGTGTATTTATTAAATTAAATTTTCACAATTAAAATAATTTAAAATTATTGTCCTAGGAACTTGTGGAAAGTTTTGATCCATACGGGGCAAAAATCCCCGTTCAAGGATAAAATCCCCATGGGGGAATTTCCTTGCGGAGCCTTGTTCATTGGGGTGGCGCATGGGACGGGGATGGGAGTGACTTTATCCCCATGGGCTTGGGATGGTCATGAGAGTTGTCCCCGACCTTAGGGACGGGCCGGGGATGGTCATGGGAGTGGAGATCAGGAATGGGGAATGGGGTCCTTGGCCTCAACTCGGCTCATGCCCATCCCTAGTTGGCTCACCAATCAATGACTGGAGAAACTCATTCTCAATCTTCGTTGCAGTCTAGCAAATTTATGAATTAGAATTATGATGGCCTATTCGGCTATTTCTTTCTCTCTTTTCTATTTCCGAATTTGAAAAATGGGGGAATGCATTTGCGTGGTCCCTTATTGATGAAGTGGTTGACAACTCCAACACTATGAATTATGTGAAAACATAAAATGGTTGCTGTTATATCCCATCTTATGTTTTGTGGGGAGGGACATTTGCAAAAAGCTTATAAGCAAAGCAACCATACCAACAATATCAACTCATTTAAGTGGTGATTAGAAACCTAACTTGTGCAGTGACTTGGCCAGGCCACTGGGTCCCGGATTGAGCGGTTTAACTTGCTAGTCAAATTGGTGTTCAAAGGTTTGAGATCTAACAAAAATAACCCTAAAAATTATGTAAGTCCCAATAGGTTTGAAATCTTGCAAAAACACCCCAAACACCATCGTTGGCATCGACAAATAGGGCCTATTTCCGATGACGAGAACACTCCTCTCAACGTCTTGACCAAATCCCATCTCACCCCTCCCCTGTTCGCCTCTCCAATTACTGGCGACAACAAGCTTTTTTTGGCGATATTATTTTATGATTTCCGATCGATTCACTCATGGAAATCGATGCTGTTGCCACCATTCCACTCACCAACCATTTTTCTTCAAAGGCCCTAGCATTTCAGCCTTCAATTATTTACGGATTAATGTCCTAATTTATAGGGTTTTGAATGAATAGGAAAATTTGTAACTTGACCCAAGTTGAACTGGTTCAATCGGTCGAGCTAGGCCGGATTTCTAATCACTGCATTTAAGCCTCAAGTCTTCTAGCAAAAATCAAGTGTTTTTTATTTTTATTTTTTTTACATTTATGAGGTTAAAATTAGGATTATTGTTCTATGCTATTCATTACATAGAGGCGATGTTTTGAGGGTTTTATGAATCTTGTATCTATATTTTCTTTAAGAGATCTGTTCGTATCAATTTAGAGATAAACAAGTTTACTGATTAGATTTACATCATTGTGAGGGATCTGCTAATTTTGAGTAGGAATACAAATTCTGACAAAACACCCACAAATCATTACCTATATGCATACATGTCTCTTATTGTATTTATACAAGGATGTGCTTGTTCATTATAAAACAACTATATTTAATTATCTTGGTTCCATGATTGAAATTGTGACCTCATTTACGGAACAAGTTTTTGACTTATTTTCAGAAGCTTCAGGCTCAGCAGACCTAACATTGATAAAAAATGCTGGTTGTTTTGGGGCTGGAAAGGGCCTGGCTTCAGGTGTAAGCATGGAAACAACTTTGCTCATTTTGGGTCTATCCGCTGCTTGGTCTTGCGCACACAAAAGACCCACATGAATGCATCTCAGGACTTCACCAGGAGAGCTCGGTCCATCAAGTATTTCCGAGTCGATTAGCTCTAAAGCTTTACCATCATTCCACAGCTGCCAGGCCTGAAAGTGGCGAGTTTCAGCACCAAAAATTTTCAGGGTTAGACAATTATTGTACTGATCCTCTTTGTAGAGAGTTCTTATGAGGATTTTGTAAAAATACGTAAGGCAGATGCCTGGAAGAGAATGACTTAAAATGGAATGAACACTTACATATCCTACAAGGTTGAGTGGGCGCTCCGGATGATATATACCATTGTTCTTCTTACTGCAAACAATTTCCAGAAGTAATACTCCGAAGCTGTATACATCATTTTTTGTCGAGACAGTACCATACATGACATACTCCGGAGACATATAGCCGCTAAAGAATCATTAAACAACCTTTTTTTAGTGTTTGAAGGAAAGAAAATGTTTAGGAATCATCAAGTGAAACAAATTATAAAAGATACTTTGTATTTGGCTGTAGATGTAACATATATATACTTACTGTGTTCCCACAATTTTGTTTGTGTTTGATTCTGGTTCATTCACCTTGAAAATTCTAGCCATCCCGAAATCAGATATTTTTGGATTCATTTCGTTATCAAGTAAAATGTTGTTGGCTTTTAAGTCTCTATGAATTACTTGTAATCTCGAATATTTATGAAGATAAAGAAGTCCCTGAGCGATCCCTTCGATTATGCTGAAACGTTTCTTCCAATTTAATAGCTTTGTTCTATCAGAATCTGTCTCAAAGTGTAATAAAACAAGAATGAATGATGAATAGTACTTATCTCTGTTAAAATTATTGCTGCGAAAATCCTTAAATATTGTTATAGAAAACTTACCAAAAATAAAGAAGTCCAAGCTTTTGTTAGACATGTGCTCATAAACTAAAATTCTTTCTTCTTCATAAAGAGAACATCCTAAAAGCTTCACAAGATTAGTGTGCTGGAGCTTTGCAATGAGTTTAACTTCATTCTTGAACTCTTTTATTCCTTGTGCTGATACTCTTGAGAGTCTCTTTACTGCTATTTCTTGACCATCCTCTAATTTTCCCTGAAACCATATCTCTGCAACAATTAGTAATTACTTCATTTAATTTATGTGTAAGTCTCAAAATTTTACCTTATAAACCGGGCCAAAACCACCCTCTCCGACCTTATTTTCAGTTGAGAAATTGTTTGTAGCAACTTCAATGGTCTGAAAATCAAATATCTTCAAGTCATGGCCTATGCCCCTCTTCCTTTTTCGTTTTCGTCTGCCAAAATTTGGGGCATGTGATAGAGTACTTGCAAGCTCTTGTAACAGTTTCTTTCTGTTCTTTACTCTTTGCACTAATCAAAATCCATGGAATTTATGACTCAGATTACAGTTATTTCTCGAACATAAATAAATTTATGGCATTTGTTCTAAACTGAAACTGATTACCTTTTGTCTTGAGTTTTTTGGCCATCAAATAGCACAAGTAGCACAGGAAAGGTAGCACTAAAGCTACTCCTAAAGCAAAAATGAAAGACATCCTCCGCCTCTCTTCTGCAAATTAGGAAAATCAAAAACAAAATTCAATTTCTCGGGACCTTTATCACCACCAATCACTCTGAATGCAGAGTGTTCTGTTTCTGCGATGAACTCTTTTCAGGAGTTTTGGTAGACTTTTATAACATCAATCTTACATACCTATTCCCTTGTCCTTTCTCCGCACTTTATAGCTCAAAGCACCCAAAATGATTAGCAGCAAAGCGGCTAGCGATCCTAATATTTCAATAATCAACCATGGTGGCTTCTTCATCTTCTTCGCTGTTCCTGCAATAATAAATATTCGTGTTAAAGTATGGATTTAACCATCTAAGGAGCTTATTTAAACTTAAAACTTCAATATTTTAGTAGGCTAACCTTCATGATCGTGAAAGTCAAGCATGGATATGAACCGTGAATTGTGTGACAAATAGTGTCTAAACTTTGTTCCTCTGCTCCAAATCTGACAGCCAGTGAAGTTACGTGCGGCCGGAGCAAAGGCCGCACAAGAACAATTCTTGATGCATTTGTCTTGACAATCTAAAAAGTTCATGTTTTTACTGAAATTGAATCCATCTCCCAACATGTAGCCCCGTCTGAAATGCCAATTCTCAATGGAACGATTCCCGGTCCAACAAATCTCTTCCTGCTGCTTCTCTTTCCAACATCCTCCATATTTAGTACAAGAAACAAACAACCCTCCGCCGTTTGTAAGTCCACCATCTGCGTTGATTCTCAAGATTTGCAATGCATCTCCACTTGCTGAATGAATGAAGAAGTTTTCTTGTTCATTTGAAGTGTAGCTGAAGTTGTAGTAATTGTTAAGTGCCCATGAACGTGAGAAGTTGAAGTGATTATTTAGCCAGGGCTCACTAGTCCAGTAAACTTCTTCGCTTCGCCTGCAGCTGATCAAACGGTTTGTGACATTCGGGTCCATTCGAAGAGTAAATGGCCCGGGAGCAGGAGAGTCAATATCAGTCCATGATTGGAGAAACCATTCATTCCTTGTTTGTAAGTTGAACCCTAGTTTCATCCCTGGAAGAAGTGTATCAGTCGGATAATCAAAGCTTTGCCAGAAGACTCGCCTTATAGAGCCATCTGAATTCCTTTCATGGAGGATCAAATTGCCAGATTCCAGTAGAATAGCACTTGTATTATTCACTCCTTGAACCGTACTTATTGCAATAGGATTTCGGCTATTGCTTGAAAATTTCAAATTGCCATCAGTACTATCTACTACAAGTTTCCCAGATTTATCCGAAATCGGGGTGCTCCGGTTGGCAACCCAAACAGGTTTGCTATTTTGGTAGTAACCATCAGCTTTGTGGTAGTAAAAATCATCCTTCCCTGTTGGCGAAAAGTGCCATATTCCTATGTAACGATTTGTTGACATGAGAGGGCTAAAGAATCCCAACCTGAATTTCCCAGAAGCTGAAACCAGTTCATCCCCATCTTTGAGCTGTTGGCCTTGTTGTAATTTATTGATCGTCTTCGAATAAGACGGCCTCAGAAAGAGTATAAACAATGAAAAGCTTAGAAGGACGTGAAATATTCTTTCTTTGCTAGCCATGGATTATTTGAGTTACTATCTTAAAATGGGTGCAAAGGTTAAGTATTGTACATAATGACAGTCAACAGTGACTATGGGAGTGTTGAGATAGTGATTGAATAATTAAGATGTTAATGACAACGAATTTCTTTTGAGATATAAATTCACATAAGAGATAAGAACCCAAAACAAAAAGCTTATGCGCCCAATAATTTAGAGGATTAATGACAATCATGACATATAACACTTCCCTTGAAGATATAAATTCAGATTGGAGACATCCCCAAAGCTTAACATTAATAATTGCAGAGGGGTTATAGTCAAAATAGGTTTCCTCCTTTTGATTTACAAGTCACCAAAAGAGGGAGTTAAAGTCCTTGTTATAACCCAAGCCTGATAAGCAAATTCGCAACACAAATAACCACACACAAGATTAAAGATCAAAGAATCACACACACAACACGAGGCACGATTTTACCGTGGTTCGTCTATCCAATCTTGGATAGACTACGTCCATGTTGAGCTCCGAAATACGGATGCTCATAGCACTAAGAAGATATTCAACGATTACAAGAAGGACAATAATACAAATCTGCCAAAACAGACTAACACCCAACCAAGGCCTAATCACTCAAGAATTTCTCAATAATCTGCAAGAAATCAGAGGACAAATACCAGCCTCGAGAAGGAAACGCAACCCTTTCTCACAATCAACCCATATTACACCCAGAAAGATTCAGCAAAAACCAACCCTAGTTTTTCCCGTCTTTTGCAAACCCTAATACCTGATAAAGAAACAAAAACGCATTTTTTTTATCACTGTTGCTCTTCTTTATATATGTTTGCGTTTGTAATCCTCAGCCCTTGGATCTGTCTTGATCTGATGGCTAAGTTTCAGTAATGGCCTTAAATGAAACGACCCCGTTTTGGCTTCCAATGGACTTAAGTGAAACGACCCTGTTTTTGGCTTCACATTATTTTCAGTCTCCACCTTGAAGCCAACTTTATTCCTTTCATTTATTGGACTTCTTTTTAGTGCAGTAAGCTATCCCATATTTCTTCTCAGCTTTGAAGGAAAGTGTTTATTTGATGTGAAGCAAGTTCAAGCAATGCTTGAACTTGGCTGTGGTCACCACTTTTGTTCCCATGTCCGCTGGATTATCTTCAGTGGGTACCTTCAATAGATTTATCTCTCCCTTTGCAATTAGGTCTTTACGAAGTGATGCCTTACATCCACATGTTTTGTTCGTTCGTGATACACTGGGTTCTTGCTCAAATGGATGGCACTTTGACTATCAGAGTAGACTGTTGCTGTGCCATTCAACAGATCAACTTCTTTTAGGATCCCTTGTAACCATGTTGCTTCCTTGAATGCATCTGAAACTGCTACGTACTCTGCTTCAGTAGTGGATAATGCAACCAGAGGTTGAAACTGAGCTTTCCAACTAACACAGTTGCCTCCCAGTGTGAAGTAATAGGCAGTTGTGGACTTCCTAGAGTCTTTATCACCTCCAAAGTCTGCATCTACATACCCCACCAGATCAAGTGATGCATATCTTTTACAGAACATTAAACCAATTTGAACAGTACCATTAATATATCTCATCAACCATTTTAATGCATTCCAGTGTTCATTTCCAGGATTTGACATGAACTTGCTTAATAGTGATATTGCATATGCTAAATCAGGTCTAGTGGATATCATGGAATACACTACAGAACCTATGGCATTAGAATAAGGGACATTCTCCATTTTCAATCTTTCTGACTCTGTTCTTGGGGACTGTGACTTACTAAGTATGAAGTGGTTTACTAAGGGCATTGTCACTGCTTTGGATTCATTCAGACCAAATTTTAAGACTAGTTTTTGTAAGTATGAGGATTGATGCAGTTTAAGAGTATGTGCACTTCTATCTCTATCAATCATCATTCCTAGTATTTTCTTTGCCTTCCCTAAGTCCTTCATATCAAATTCAGTATTCAATTTGGCCTTTAATGCATTAATTTGAGACATGGACTTGCTAATTATTAACATGTCATCTCCATATAGCAAAAAGTAGATTGGCATGTTATTCATACAAGCAAAATAGAAACAGTTATCATACATGCTTCTAGTGAATCCATTTCCTATTATGAATGCATCAAATCTCTTGTACCACTGTCTAGGGGACTGTTTAAGTCCATTCAGAGATTTATTCAGTAAGAATACATAATCAGGCAGTTTTTTATCCTTAAAACCTACAGGTTGACTCATAAATATTTTCTCATCCAACTCACCATGCAAGAAAGCAGTTTTAACATCCAGTTGTTCTATCTCTAAATCATGTTGAACTACAATTGCTAGCATGAGTCTAATAGTTTTAAATTTAACTACTGGAGAAAATATTTCAGTGAAATCAATACCTGCTCTTTGAGTATAGCCCTTAGCCACTAACCTTGCTTTGAATCTTGGTGGGTCAGATTCATTTATCCCTTCTTTTAGTTTGTATAACCATCTACACTCCATCAATTTCTGATTCTTTGGCTTTGGAACTAGTGTCCAGGTTTTGTTTGAGTGCAATGACTCTATCTCTTCCTCTATAGCAGCCAACCATTCTTTTCTATCCCTTGAACTCATTGCCTCATCATAAGTATTTGGTTCTGATCGATGTATCTCTGAACCAGCTAGAAGTGCTTTGTATAAATCAGGTCAGCATAGCTGTACCTTACAGGGGGTCTGATTTCCCTTCTGACTCTGTCCCTGGCTAACTGATATTGGGCCAGGTTATCCTGCTGATCCACTTCAACATTGTTAGTAGGGTAATCTTCACCCTCTGCTCTTGATTATGTTGTGGTTGATCTTCAACAGGATCAGTATCATTTGTTTGGGTGTATTGATCAGGGTTAGTTTCAGGCTCCACCTCAAACTGAGTTGTCCTAGTTTGTCCTAAAGTTTCAAACCCTTTTTGTGAGCTACCTGCACTGTTAGTACCAGATTTGCAAGGAAAGACTGTTTCATTGAAAATCACATCTCTACTAACAATTACCTTAACCCCTAGGGTAGCCCTTTCCCACAGCCTATAACCCTTTGTTCCCTCTTGATATAAAAAAAACACACTTGAGGGATCTTGGTTCTAACTTTCCATCTCTGGTATGTGCATATGCAGCACATCCAAAGACTCTTAGGTATTCAAGAGATGGTCTCCTTTCAGACCACTTTTCTTCAGGGCACTTAAAGTCTATTGAGCTAGAAGGGCTCCTATTTATAAGGTAAGCTATTGTACCTAATGCTTCCCCCTAAAAGGTTTTTGGTAGCCCATCTGTGAATAAGAGACATCTGACCCTTTCAAGAAGGGTTCTGTTCATTCTCTCAGCAACCCCATTTTGCTGAGGGGTTCCTTTAACAGTCCTATGCCTCAAGATTCCCTCTTCTACACAATAAGAGTCAAACTCCTGATTACAGAATTCTAGGCCATTATCTGTCCTAAAGGTTTTTACCTTCCTGTTAACTTGGTTTTCAACTAAGTTTTTCCAGCCTTTAAACTTGGTTAAGTCTTCATCTTTAGACCTAAGTAGGTACACCCATACCTTTCTGCTATAGTCATCCACAATGGAGAGGAAATAACAATTCCCTCCATGTGTTCTAACCTTTTCAGGACCCCACAGATCTGCATGAACATAATCCAACCCTTTTTCAGCCAGATGAGTTCCCTTTTGGAAACTCATTCTGTGCTGTTTTCCCAACACACAAACTTCACAAAAAGTTAAATCAGATATTGATTCCTTACCAAAGTAGCTATGTTGGCTTAACACTATCATACCTTTTTGGCCTATGGGGCCAAGTCTCAAATGCCATTTCTCTGCAGCAGTCAGATTAGTAGATGATAAAGCAGACTTTACAGTGAGTGCACAATGTTGACCACACAGAATGTACAGCCCATTTTGTTTAACCCCTTCAAGTAATATTTCATTATTCTTGTACACAACTATGGATCCTTTTTCTGCCTTATAACTACACCAGCTTCATCCAAAGTTCCCAAGGAGACCAGGTTTCTTTTGAGGTCAGGTATATACCCCACTCTGGTTAACATTATGATTTTGCCATTATTTGACCTAATGGTTATGTTTCCTATGCCTTGAACCTTACAAGAGTGATTATTACCCATGAAGACAGTTTCTAACTCTCCTTTCCTAAAGGTCTGGAACCATTGGATGTTGGGACTCATATGAAAAGTGCACCCCGAATCTAGAACCCATTCCTTACTGCTAGCATGTTTTGAGACAGTGAGGGCTTCTGAAACTTCAATGCCAGTGCTAGTGCTAGCTAAGTTACTCTCTGTATTGTGCTGTTTTTGTTTCTTTATCCAATCATAGCAGTTCTTCTTAAGGTGGCCAGGTTTATTACAATGGAAAAACTTCCTAGTTTCTCCCTTAGACTTGTTATTCTTCCCCTTTTTCTTAGCCCTAGGGTTTATGTGTTGTTGGAAATTCTTATTGCTATCCCTTCCTAATTGTCCTGGATCTGATCTACCTTTGACAAACAGGTTATTTCAATTCCTTTTTTGTATTTTCAACTCTAATTCCCTAGATTTAAGACCTGCTATAATCAGGTCAACACTGGGAACTGTCCCAGTGTATTGTAAAGCATTCTTCACCACTAAGTACTCATCAGGCAGTGAATTTAACAATATCATTGCCAAACTGGAGTCTCCCAACTCCTGATCTGTACCTTTCAATACTAATATCATCTTAAGAAACTCATCAAGGTTTTCTTCTACAGACTTAGTAACATCCATTTTATAAAAAAATAAAGCTCCTTTAAGAAATGCTAAGTTTGGTGCAGAGTAAGCAATAAAGGGATTCGAGTTTACCCTGTGAGCAGTGTTTCCATGCCATCAACCTTTCGCAAGACTGCATCGGACAGATTCATTATGATCAGATTGTAGGCCTCCTCATCCACTTCAGCCTTCTTTTTCAGTTTCTCTTCAGACCACTTGGTGGCATCTTTTTCTAAGGCAAGCCCGACTTTATTATGCGAAAGAAGGGCTTTCATCTTCTTTTTCCATGTATTAAAATTGGTCTTCCCATCATATTGGGAGATCTCCATACGAGTAGTGTTCATTGTATTGTAATAACAGGGCGGAACAGTCAAAGGGTACGTGGCGTTGTTATACCAGAAGTCGCCAATTACTGCCAGACAGTTTTTAAAGCAGTTACTGGTGTTCCAGCCTAAATACCCTTAAATTGTTTCACACAAGGCAAGACACAAACAAGACTAAAGTGACAAGACTACTACAGCCCCTTAGACAATACCCAGATTTCTCCCCTGACTCGTGTTTGTGACTCAGACTAACCAATTCGACCTGATTCAAGGACAATTCGAAAACCCTAAAGCCCTATAAGCCTTTAATTCGAAAACCCCCAAATCGACAAACAAACCCTAATTTTAGAATTTGTACGAATTTCATCGATCCCTTGTGTTTGTAACTTAATCTCATGAATTAACCCCAAGACTTAGCAAGATCTGAAGTCCTAACGATCTAGAATCTTGAAATCGAAAAACCCCCAAATCTGACAAACCCTAATTTTAGAATTCGTCAAGAAGACCAAACGATTTCTAACCCTAAATCCCCTTAGAACTTTCCAGCTCTAATACCACTGTTATAACCCAAGCCTGATAAGCAAATTCGCAACACAAATAACCACACACAAGATTAAAGATCAAAGAATCACACACACAACACAAGGCACGATTTTACCGTGGTTCGTCTATCCAATCTTGGATAGACTACGTCCACGTTGAGCTCCGAAATACGGACGCTCACAGCACTAAGAAGACATTCAATGATTACAAGAAGGACAAGAATACAAATATGCCAAAACAGACTAACACCCAACCAAGGCCTAATCACTCAAGAATCTCTAAATAATCTGTAAGAAATCAGAGGACAAATACCAGCCTCTAGAAGGAAACGCAACCCTCTCTCACAATCAACCCAGATTACACCCAGAAAGATTCATCAAAAACCAACCCTAGTTTTTCCCTCTTTTGCAAACCCTAATAGCCGATAAAGAAACAAAAATGCATTTTTTTTTTTTATCACTGTTGCTCTTCTTTATATATGTCTGCGTTCTAATCCTCAGCCCTTGCAATCTTCAAAAACAAAATAGAATAATATAAAACATATCTACTTGATAATAAAGTTAATTACCAGAATCAACTCATTAATATAAATTAGAGTTAAGTACATTGTCACCTTGTGGTTTGGTACAAAAAGTTTTCCCTCTTCAATTCTTCGAAACTAAAACCAACACCCTCAAATAGTTGTTTTGTCAATTAAACATAACAGTGCAAAAGGTTTAAAAAAAAAAAAAAAAGAATAAACAGTTTAAGGTTTTGATTAATTGATTGACCTAAACTTCAACCATTTAGCCAAAAATACCAGTGGTTTGTTCAAAACAGGCCATCAGGTGTGGCCCATATAAATTACATCTCATCATGAAGCTTCACTTTCACCTTCTCAGCAGTCTTGTGCACTGCTTCTGCAGCAGATTTTGCAGATTCTTCCACTGCCATTTTGCTTTTACTTGTACTCTTCTTAGCTGCTTCTTTCACTTTCTCTCCAGCTCCAGCATCAGCATTTGCTTTATTGCCCCCTCTGGAAACTGCCCCACACAAAAGTTATCATTAATAGCCTCACAATTATTAATTAGGATTCATAATTACTGGCTAGTTCAGTTGGTTGAATTCTTGAAATAGAACTGGGATAGGCATTGGAGTTGAAGCAGGAGCTGGCCATGGACTCCCTTGCTCTTTTCTTGCTACACAGACCCAGAGAGAAATTGAAAATTTTAAATTGTTGATTTTTCGTCTTCCAGTGAATTTATCAGTCCTTTTTCACTTAAAGTTAACAGGCGAATTTTGATGATGGGGGAAATTTATATTTTATATAATGAAAAAGTCAATTATTTGAGTGTAAAAAATAGATAATTGAACTTAAAACTAACTTAAATAACTCTAGACTATGATTGTAAAAACAAAAAAATATATAAGAAATTATGAAAAATTGAATATCACTAGTCAAGAATTTGGTACTCGAACATTTCGTTCGGCGAGTATGATAATTTTGGTATTTTACTGCTTCCATAATAATGTTACAAAGTTAAGTAGAATCTTAAAATGGGTGCAGAGGTTAAGTATTGTACATAATGACAGTCAACAGTGACTATGGGAGTGTTGAGATAGTGATTGAATAATTAAGATGTTAATGACAACGAATTTCTTTTGAGATATAAATTCACATAAGAGATTAAAACCCAAAACAAAAAGCTTATGCGCCCAATAATTTAGAGGATTAATGACAATTATGACATATAACACTTCCCTTGAAGATATAAATTCAGTTTGGAGAGATCCCCAAAGCTTAACATTAATAATTGCAGAGGGGTTATAGTCAAAATAGGTTTCCTCCTTTTGATTTACAAGTCACCAAAAGAGGGAGTTAAAGTCCTCAATGTTATTTTCTTTCAAGTTAGTAAATTATAGTAATCCCACTAGCTTAATGGCAATAGGTCCAGTTTAACACGTGATAATGATAATTTATACAAATCAACATTGTTTAAACCAAGAAAATCATACATAGTACAGTCATTAAGCTAGTGGGATTAGTACTATAATTCATTAAATCAATTATTAAAGTTAACAGGCGAATTTTGATGATGGGTGGGAAATTTATATTTTATACAATGAAAAAGTCAATTATTTGAGTGTGAAAAATAGATAATTGAACTTAAAACTAAATTAAATAACTCTAGACTATGATTGTAAAATATAAAAAAATATATAAGAAATTATGAAAAATTGAATATCACTAGTCAATAATTTGGTACTTGAACATTTCATTCGGCGAGTATGATAATTTTGGTATTTTACTGCTTCCATAATAATGTCACAAAGTTAAGTAGAATCCTAAAATTTTGCTATATTATATAATTATATAAGGAAGTAAAATTGTGCTCAATTTCATATATGGAAATTCTGCCAAGATCTCTTCGCTGAAAAATCCACGCCCACAATAGGCAAAAGCCTGACGGGACAATACCATATATAGGAGGTAAACAATAAAATTTAATCACACATTAATAAACAATAATTCCTTTTTTTTTTTTTTGGGTTATACCTCTATGTTTTAACATTAACACCCCTTTAGTTATTTATTATTTAAAATCACCAATAACCTAAGTCAGACTACAAGTATCACCGCTTTTATTTTTATTTATTTTGCTTTTCTGAAATATCAAATATTTTTTAATTTGTTTCTTTTATAACCAATCAAATACATAAAATAAATACAAAATTATTTTGTACAGGAAAAATTATTAACAAAACTTAATAAATTAAAAAGTCAATTTTCATGGATGATAATATTTAAAATTTTTTTGCTCCGCTAAGACAAAATCCTTGCTCTGTCGCTGCCTATTCCTCAAACGTTTATAGCATAATCACCTATCCAGCAGATTTCTTAGTTTACCCTTATATATTTTAATAATATTGTAAATAGAAATCCATACTTTTTTGTCGCTTTAAATTTTTAGGATAGATTTACGAATATATTAAAGATAGTTGATGGATAGGTTAGAAAATGATTCATTGTCGATGGGTAAATTTGGTGACGCGAAAATGTGATGAAAATAGATGGCTATTTTGAACCTGGAATATGGCCAATTAGTTTGTCATGAAAATCTAAATTTATATTTGTAATTTTTTGTTTTAAAAGATTAGGAGAAAATTCTCTAATTTTATTCTCTTATATCATCGTATGTCCATGTATCAAACTAATAAGATTAATTACATGTTGAAAAGTTAGAACACGTAATTTTATTCATAATAAAGGATAAAGGTTAGTGTTAGGATCCTATATCGAGATCTCACACTCACCAAGTGTGGTACTTAAACCTAAGGGCTTTTCCACCTATCAGACCGATCTTTTGGGTTGGGCTCTCCTTGGGCTTGAGTTTTAACATTTGTGCTCTTGTTGAGAGTTGGGCTACGGAAATGGCTATCTATAGGCTAGATTAAGGTGCAATGTGCATCAAATGACTTATAGGTGAGTGAAGCTGTCCAAAGGGGGAAAGGGCTATCGTTGAGTTAGTGTCGATAGAGTGAAAGCCGCCATGGATGTCGGCTCTTGAAGGGGGTGCACTAAAGACCGGCCTGATAGGTGCAAGAGCCTTAGGTTTAAGTACTACACTTAGTGAGTGTGAGATCCCGATGTGGGATTCTTAACAGTTAGGCTGTTGTAACACAACACTTTGACTTAAATTTGTGATACAAATTCATAGCCCTTAATTCAATGTAATCCAATGGATTTAGATGAGAAGTTAGAGTTGATTAACTTTTAATGTCAACTAAGTAATTTTTCAAGTCATTGCATTACCATGAATCAATGGTCAAGACTTTATGTCAGAAATCTGTGTTAAAAATTTGCGTTACAATGGCGTGAACCAAATGAGGATAATATTACAAAATATTAAAAACTCAAGTTATAAACTATCGAGATTCTTACAAAATAAGTGATCATTAATGCATACTGCATATATATATATATATATATATATATATAGTTCCACTTAGTTATCTCGGTTCCATCATTGAAATTGTTACATCATTTATTGAGAAGCTTTTTGACTCATTTTCGGGAACTTGTGGCTGATCTTCAGAATTAACCCTGATAAAAAATGATGGATGTATTGGTGGTGGCAAGAGCCTGGTTTCATTTGCGAGCATGGAAACCACTTGCACATTGTGGGTCTATCTGTTGCTTGGTCTTGCACACACAAGAGACCCACATGAATGCATCTCAGTAATTCACCATTTGAGTTTGTTCCAGACACAATATCTGAGTCTCTTAGCTCCACAGCTATGCCTTCATTCCACAACTCCCATGCCCAGAAATTGTGAGATTTAACACCATTAATGTGACTTGTTTATAGAGAACTTAAATATGGGAAAAAATTTCAATAGGTCAAAACTTATATATCCTATAACTATAATGTTGAGTGGGCGCTATGAATGATAAGTGCAATTGTTATTCTTGCTACTTACAATTTCTAGTACCAACATTCCAAAGCTTACTTACAATTTCTAGTACCAACATTCCAAAGCTAAACACATCGGTTTTTTCTGAGACGATGCCATTATTGACATACTCCGGACATATATAACCGCTGA
Organism: Pistacia atlantica; assembly: GCA_026229545.1. Taxonomy (NCBI): domain Eukaryota; kingdom Viridiplantae; phylum Streptophyta; class Magnoliopsida; order Sapindales; family Anacardiaceae; genus Pistacia; species Pistacia atlantica. Next base: position 10,216,013 of record CM047910.1, on the reverse strand, counting down.
AAAATTGAATAATTAATTAAACAACTAATGATTAATACTTGAAAGAGTAAAAATATCTTTGTACACAAGTGTGTTCCGCTCGCATTAACGTTATATATTCTTCTTGGTTGACTGAATTGCAACAAGATGCATGTACAAAAGACTTAATGCATGCAAATGAGATAAATTAAAACTAAAAGCCAATACGTAAGATAGACTTACTATGTCTGACAATTCTGCGTCTCACCCCCAAAAGTCTTGCCATTCCAAAATAAAAAATTCTTGGATCCATTTGATTGTCGAGTAAAATGTTATTAGTTTTTAAGTCATTATGAATTACTTTAATTCTTGAGTATTAAAGAAGTCCTTGAACGATTCCTTCAGTTTTACAGAAAAACCATTTTCTTTGAATTTATAGCTTCTTTCCATCCAAATCTGTCACAAAATATAAAGGCAAATTATAGTTGATATTAGTAGAAGGATTGTTGCAAAGTACTGAAATATTGTTGAAGAGACTTGCCAAATATAGAAATCCAAACTTTTGTTAGACGTGTACTCATACACTAAAATCTTTCTTCTTCATGAAACAACGTCCTAAAAGCCCCACAAGATTAGTGTGCTGGAGTTTCGCAACGAGTTTAACTTCAAAAATTGAACTACTTTCTTCCTTGTCGTGATCTTCTTGAGGGTCTTTTTATTGCTTTTTCTTGCCCATCCACTAGCTTTCCCTGAAATTAATTAATAATAGCTAACTCCCTTAGAATTATTATATTGTTATTTCACTTAATGTAATTAAATATAAGTCTAATTTTTTTACCTAATAAACAGGGCCAAAACCACCCTCTCCGAGCATATTTTCTGTTGAGAAATTGTTTGCAGCAGTTTCAGTGGTTGGAAAATCAAATATCTTCCTCCCACGGTCTAACCTCTTCTTTCTTTTTTGATTTCGTCTGCCAAATTTGGTGTGATGTTAAATTGTACTTGCAAGCTGTTGTAATAGTTTCCTTGAGTTAATTAAGCCCTCCGCTGATTTATTAAGATGCATAGAAATTGATTCAAAACTTTGGTTGATCATTAATTAGTAGGGACAGTAAATGTTCTAAGTGAAAGAGATTACCTTTTGTCTTAAGTTTTATTGATATCAAATAGCACAAGTAGCACAAGAGGGGCACACAAGAGGGGCATCACTTAATGCTACTCCTATTGCAATGTTTAATGACAGCTACCACTTTTCTTCTAGGAAAAAGAGAAAAGAATATTAAAAAAAAAAAAAAAAACCTGGTTATGCCTAAAAAGTTAGGGCTGCTATGGACTCTCATCAGTAATAGCAAATCAGGGCTCAAGGAAGATTTTGTGCCGTCCAAACACTGCCACGTCGCGTAGTGACGCAAGGGGCATGGCTTCTGTCAATATAGTAAGTGAGTGCCAGGCTTGTGAGTGGTTAGAGACCATCCACCTATCCAAACCCTATGCAAGTTAAGGATATTTCTAGTACAGATAACCAATGGGACGCAAAGAAGGATTTGCACGGCACCTACCCACCTGCAGACTTGTAATCATTACCTTGAATTCTTCCACTATAAATAGAGGACATCCCTCTTGTCTACAGGATTGACCAATCTTAGTCTAAAATAACTTACACATTCTCTCTCCCCCCCCCTCTCTCTCTCTCTCTCTGTATTCTCTCTAGATTATAACTTAGCTTACTGCACGCGACCTGATTTTACCCACCTATTAATACAATAGCAATGCACGTAAGATTCGCTTTTGAGCATCTGAACTACTTTAAATATTGCTTCTCATTCATTGTTTCATTTCATATTTCCTTATCACATGTGATTTCTAAGTCCACTTAGCACTTTACATGTGCGAGTCGTTGGTGTCAAAATCAAGTATCAACAGTTTAGCGCTAGAAGGAGGGCCTGATTTAGTATCTGCTCTTCATAATAAATCTCTGACTAATTGGTCCTACCAATCAACAAATGGCTCGTGGTTTCGAATTTGAGCGAACCAACTATGACAATGAAGAAATCCCCAAGGTACAGGAGGACACTTCTCTGGAAGTGTTGCCAGTCCAACAGAGTATCATGGCAGATATTCCTTCAAGCTCGCGGCTCAACCCAGCCGTCATGAGTTACTTGGAAAGGTTCAATAATACTCTCCAAATGGTTAGCCAAATGCTAGACCGATTGGATCGGGTCGTGCCACCAGAATCCAATGAGGCGGTGCCACTGCTAAAAATGCTTGCAGGTCACGTGTAAGCGCAAAAAAGGCCGAATGCCCATACCGTGCGTACTGCAATGCGTCAAAGAAAGGGAAAACAAATGGCGAACAATAGACTAGAGGGCTCTGAGGGACTAGCAAACACCAGTTGCGCATGGGTAGAATACTTGTGGCACTGCGACTCGGCGACATGTTGCAGCATGAGCCATCCCACGCCACTTCACATGGGCACTCCCATAAAAGTGCAAGGTGGGGAGATTCCCAATATCGTCGAAATGACGACCTCGATCGTCATCATGTAGGAGATCCCTGTAGTTTGCGGGTCGGTTCGTACCATCGCAAGATCGAAATTTTTTTCCAAATCAATCAATGCCATCACACGGCTCTAGCTAGTGTGTGTCAAGGTTTGCTGGAGCTTTCGACCAAGTTGATGAAGAGCCCGATTTGTGGTTTTTCCTCAACCGCAACGTGAGGGTCGAACCCACGTTGCGGAAAGTGATCCCTAGGCAACTCCGTTGCCTTAGATTGAGGAACTATAGTGAGCGTTGGATTAGTTTAAGGCTCAGCAGAATGAGCATGGAAAGGTCGCAGAGGCGTCTCCTTTTCTCCAGCAGTGTTAGTTGTTCCTTTCCCAATTGAGATTCAAAATGCTTGACATGTGAGTATTCGAGGGGAATTCAGATCTGTAGGATCACCTATACAAGTTCAATGACCTCATGGGACTTCATCAAGTCTCCGACTTGGAAAAATGTCGTTGCTTAGCTGTAACCCTAACTACCCATGCCAAGCGCTGGTTCATGTCGCTTCTCACGGGATCAGTCAGCTCATGGCCTCAAATGAGCTTGTCATTTCTGAGACACTTCCAGGCGAACAGGAAGTTCTCAATGCCGCTAAGCTATTTGAGCAACATACGATAGGAGAGGGATGAATCCTTCAAATCTTACATAGACAGATTCCACAGGGAACTCTACAAAGTGGCTCATACTCTTGAAAAGTCCGTTCAGACTCCATTATTGCGGGAGTTGCCCCACAAACAGATTTGTGGAAGGAATTGCAATCCGAGGACGATGTTTCCCTCATTCGCTTCTACAAACTCACCAAAAAGTACCATTGAATTGAAAATTCCATGGCTGCTCTCAATCCCCGGTCCCTTGAGCAATGCCCCCGCCTAGAGGGAGAATAGGAGAGTTGATCGCAAATAGGCTAATGACGATTAAGAGAAAGGAAAGAAGCAGCGATTTGAGCCCAAGAAATCTTATGTCCTAATTCCTTGTCGCGATTGTGACAAAAATCAATACACTACTCTGAATGTCTTAGTGTTAGCCATTCTGGATAACTCAGAGGAGTTAGCTTGCTTGGAGAGCCGGAGCCCAAGAAGAATCCCCTCTTAGCCAGAAATAATAAAAAGTACCGTCGCTATCATAGGGATAATGGGCATCACATCGATGAGTGTCGAGCTCTCAAGTAGGCAATCGATGACCTTATTAAGTAGGGGTACTTCAAAGAATATGTCAATGGTTCAACTCCCGTTCGGGAGAAAGATCAAGAGGAACCAGAAAAGAAGCGCCATGGTCGCAAAGGCCCCTATTGTGTGAGGATCATCTTCAAAAGATCACACCTCGCGGGGAATTCTTAAGTTGCCCAAGAGAGGTATGCTCGGGAAGCCTGTCATGACCCCATAAGTGTAATGAGTTCGATGCCGCGATCCGCTAAGGTTTGCAGAGAGGAAGAGATCACCTTCTGTGAGAAAGATGCGGTGCAATTGCATCATCCCCATGAGGATGCTCTCGTCATCGTGCCTGAAATAGGCCGATGCGAAATCCACAGGATATTGGTGGATAGTGGGGGAGTTTTGAATATCCTGTTTCAACGAGCATTCAAGAAGATGCAATTAGACGAGGCAGATCTAAAGCCTGCCGTCATCCCTATTTATGGTTTCACTAGGGATCATTTGATTTATAGGGGAACGATCTCGCTCCAGGTCACGTTGGGAGAAACCGATGAAATGACCAAAATAACTGAATTTTTGGTGATGACTATCCATCCACCTTCAATGGAATTTTGGGACGACCTTTAACGAGAAGCTTTAAGGAAGTCACCTCCTTCTACTATCTAAAAATGAAGTTCCCCACCCCGACAGGGATAGGGGAAGTAAATGGATTTCAATGCGAATCTTGTGACTGCTATGTAAGAGCAATGCAGATGACATGCAAGGGAAAAGGAATATCAATTGGCATCCCCGAACAAGCATTGACGATCAGTAGGATCAAGCCATAGCCAACCCAGTTGAGGATAACATGGATCTTCGCATCCAAGAATGCCCTCACAGTGGGTTGGTCGATGATTTATCTGAGGTCTCAGTCAACCAAAAGAGCTGACCCAAGTGTTGAGAATTGGGAGTAATCTCAACCCTCAGCTTGCCAAAGACCTAACAAGTTTCCTAGAGAAAATGTCAACATGTTTGCATGGAATCATGTTAACATGATCAGAATCAACCTGAATGTCATATGCCATGCGTTGAATATTGACAGTACGGTCGTCAAGCCGGTTTGCCAAAAGAGAAGAGCAATGGACACTGAATGTTATGCTGCCTTGAAAATCGAGGTAAATAAATTCCTCTTAAACAGATCCATTTGAGAGGCACTTTACCTGAGTTGGGTTGCAAATTCGGTCTTGGCAAGGAAGCCTAACGACAAGTGGTGAACCTATGTTGACTTCATCGACCTCAACAAAGCCTATTCGAATGACAACTTCCCTTTGTCGAGAATCAATCAGCTCGTCGATGCCACCTTCGAGCACGAGTTGTTGAGTTTTCTATGCCTACTTAGGATATAATCAGATTCCGATGTACACGTCAAACGAAGAACATACCTTATTTGTAACAGATCAGGGGTTGTATTGTTACAAGGTTATGCCCTTCAGCTTGAAAAAAACTTGGGCGACTTTCCAACGGCTAGTTAACCGAATGTTTTCCGAGTAGATTAGGAAATCGATGGAAGTCTATGTTGATAACATGCTAGTCAAATCACATGTCACTTTAGATCATATAACACATCTCGCTGGGGTGTTCAGTGTACTCTGAAGGTATTGGATGAAGCTCAATCCTCTCAAGTGCTCGTTCGGAGTATCCTCGGGAAAATTCTTGGGGTATATGGTTAACTACATGTAGGGGTGAGCAGTTCTGGGTACCATGCATTTTCCAGGGGAACCGGAACCAGAACCGCACAGTGCAGGTTCCCAAAAAAGGAACCGGAACCGGAACCGCACAATGCAGGTTCTTCAATTCAAGGAAGCGGAACCTAAAATGCAGGTTTCGGTTCCTTTCCAGGGTACCCTATAAAAAATCAATTACCCCCCTATTAGTTTAAAAAATAACAAAAACACCTTAGAAGTTTACAAATACACCCCTAACAAATTTTCATTATTCATTCATTTGTGTCAAATGTAACTCATAACCTGTAATCTCTAAGCAACACTCGAATTGTTAATCATTTAATTAAGTATTGTAATATTGTTTATAATAGAATGTTATAATTAATTAAATAATCATACCATAAATTTATAATATAATGTTATAATAATTTGATTAAGTATTATGTAAATTAGTAAATTACTAATGTTTATAATATAATGTCATAATCAATTAAGTAATCATTTAATTATGTAATGTTATATTAATTATATGATTATACTATAATAGTATAATGTAATGTTATAATGAATTAAATAATCATACTATAAATCTATAATTTAATATTATAATTAATTAAATTTCAAATCATTTAATTAATATACTAATGTTTATAATGGAATATTATAATTGATTAAGTAATCATATTACAAATATATAAAGTAATGTTATAATTAATTAAAATTTTTAATCGTTTAATTAAGTAATGTAATAGTATAGTAAATTACTAATGTTTATAATGTAATATTATAAATTCATAACTAATTAAGTAATTATGTAATCATTTAACTATATAATGCTATAATTAAGTAAGTGATCATAATATAATGTAATATAATAATATTATAATTTAATTGAGTAATTATTTAACTATAATATAATGCTTAATTAATGTTTATAAGGTAATGTTATAATTAATTAAATTTCTTATCATTTAATTAAATATTGTGCTAATGTTTATGTAGTAAATTAGTAATTACTAATATTTAAAACATAATATCACAACTCATAATCAATTAAGTAATCATTTAATTATGTAATATTATATTAATTATATGATCATACTATAATAGTATAATTTAATGTTATAATGAAATAAGTAATCATACTATAAATCTATAATTTAATATTATAATTAATTAAATTTCAAATCATTTGATTAATTTAATATCATAATATACTAATGTTTATAATGGAATGTTATAATTGATTAAGTAATTATATTATAAATATATAAAGTAATGTTATAATTAATTAAAATTTTTAATCGTTTAATTAAGTAATGTAATAATATAGTAAATTAGTAAATTACTAATGTTTATAATGTAATGTTATAAATTTATAACTAATTATGTAATTATGTAATCATTTAATTATATAATGCTATAATTAAGTACGTGATCATAATATATAATGTAATATAATAATATTATAATTTAATTGAGTAATTATTTAACTATAATGTAATGCTTAATTAATGTTTATAATGAAATGTTTATAAGGTAATGTTATGATTAATTAAATTTCTTATCATATAATTAAGTATTATGCTAATGTTTATGTAGTAAATTAGTAATTACTAATATTTATAATATAATGACATAATCAATTAAGTAATTATTTAATTATGTAATGTTATAATTAATTATATAATCATACTATAATGTATTATTCACTTAATTGATCAAAACTTTAATATTAATGTATTATAATATATTAAAGCTTTTAATATGGTGTAATTTATATGTAATACGTATAATTGTATTCGTATATTTATTTAATTAGGTTATTCTAAAAATTTACCTTTTTCTATTTTAAATTTTTTTATATGTAAAATAATAGAAACTCCCTCGTTATTTACATTTCACAAATATTTCATTATAGTCCAGTTTCAAAATAGGTTTTAAACAGGTTCTAAAAACAGGTTTCAAAACAGGTTCCAAACAGGTTCCAAAGCAGGTTCCAAATAGGTTCCAAAACAGGCTCCAAACAAGTTCCAAAACATGTTCCAAACAGTTCCAAACAGTTCCAAAACAGGTTCCAAATCGGGTACCCTCTACAAGTTCCAAACAGGGTACCCTTTTTACGGGAGTTCGTTCCTTGGCCTTCCTCCACATGCAAGAACCGGTCGGAATCAAGATAGCATGTTCCAAAAAATTGGGAACCGGAACCTACCCGCACAAAGCTGCGTGCCAGGTAGGTTCCTGGCCTTCTGCCTTACCCCTGCCCAGCTCACCCACTGTGCTCACCCCTAATCTACAGGGGGATATAAATCAACCCCGAGAAGATCCAAGCTCTCCTCGATATGAAAAGCCCGACTAACCAAAAACAGGTTCAAAGTCTCAATGGGAGAATAGCGACTCTCAATCGCTTCATATCAAGGGCAACATATCATTGCTCGCCATTTTTCAGGCGAAAAAGCATATGATCACCATAGTCTAATTATTTATTATGACAATAATAATGTGATTTTAAACTAATTTATTGTGATAAATTATTTGTAACAATAGAAGAAATTTTTTCATTATGAGTAATATTTTGTCACGATTGATTTATATTTAAAAACTAAATGATAAGCTTTATGTAAGAAAATAATGTACTATGTCAAAATTAATTTTGTCAAAATTGTTAATAATGACTAAATTATTTGTTTGTAATTTTAATAGTGATAAAAATTTATTTTTCATTAACTTTATCGTGACAACATTTATTTTATCACATATTTGTTTATATGACAATATTATTTGTCAAAAATTATATAGTGACGAAAATAATTTTGTAAAAAAAATTAATAGTATGACAAATAATTTTCATACAACTATTTTTACATGACAAATTTTTTACTATTAAAATAATATAGGTGTGACAAAAAAAATTTTGTCATCTCAATAATGATAAAAATACTCATAACGACGGCACCATCTAATGTCTTATGCCTCTATTAAAGCAGTTCATCATACATGAAATCCATCCAGTATATAAAGATAGTAGCATAGTCTAAATGGCTCAATCAACACCCTAATTAGAAGGTCCATAATGCCAATATAAATAATCGCAAGGATGAATCATCTCTTCCTCTGCAATTTAGAAAAAGCAATTCATTAATATGCCAAAGAAAGCAAAAGAAATGAAAGTTGTTTCACTTTTACTTACGTGTTCATCATCAGAGTTATGCTGTCTCCTTTGAGAAGAACCCTTCCTGTGAAAATAAAGAGAGGATTTAAAGCAATGTTTTAAAACCCGACCCAACTCGATCGGTTGAACTGATTGAACCAAGACCTGAAAACTTCAACGAGCCAGGTTTATATTTTTCCTATTCACCCAAAACCCTAGGATTTAGGAGGATGATCGGCGAACAATTAACGTCCAAAATGTTAGGGCTTTTGAAGATAAAGTGCCGATAATGCAATGATAGTGACGAAGTTGATTTTCGGTGAGTAAATGGACCAGAAATCGAACAAAACTGGTAGTAGCAACAATAGGATTTTGCCGGCGATTGACGAGGCTAATGAGGATGGGGTGAGGTGGGTTTTGGTCGGGAGGAAGATGGGAGTAATTCCTGGGTGATGGGGAGGGTTATCAACGCCGGTGTCGATGAGATTTAGCTTGGAATGCCGATGCTGACGTCGGTGAGATCTAGCCGAAATCGAACCTATTTCGACCAAATCTGGAGCATATTTTGATGGAAATAGGCTTAAGGGATGATTGAGGTTGCATTTGGGGTGTCGCCGCGGCCAATCACTCACCGATTGATTTGCATTTGGGGTGTGTTTGATAAATTTCAAACCTATAGGGACTTAACATGATTTTTAGGGGTATATTTGCTGAATTTTAAAAGTTTTTGTCAACCGGTTTGACCAACGGTCAAACAGGTTAAATCGGTCAACTCGAGACCCTAAAGCTTTGCCAGGTTTCACCCCGGATTGGGTTTTGAAACATTGATTTAAAGTTTGGGCATTGTATTCGAGGGATTTAAAAAAGTGAGAAAATAAATCACCTAATGACATTCTGGTCTTTTTCTTGATGTGGACTTCTTTAGCATCATCCAGAACCAAGTTCATGTACTCATCAAAACCCTATAAAACCAAAATGAATAACAAAAATTGAATCACATTTTGAAAGATTTAAGAATCTAATAATTGCATACAACGAAGGTATTTCTATAAATAATATCATTTGTCTTTACTTATTTTGGGAAAAGTTAAGGAAAGGTTTAAAGCATGATCCATACAGCATCGAAAGCAAGAAAAACAACAAAAGACTACCGGCATAGTGAATTGAATGGATGATGATTTCTTATCTTAGACATGTTCATCGCTAAAGCAATTGGAATGCATTATACTTTGCTTCAAAGAGCTCATTTCCTACGAGTTACATGGTTATATGTGATTCACGCCCCTTTTAAACCTCAGTTCAAGTCACATGCACAACAACATGCCCTCCCTTATAATAAGGAGAAGAAATGTTCACAAAGAGACAAGATAAAATGAGATAATTAAAAATTGGCTAACCGGCTTATTACAAATGAAGAAACTACATTTTGTATCTGTTCTTGACCTTGTGTAAACAAATTGCTCTGACCTTAAGTAGAAGATTATCTTATGAGAAAAAAAAAAAAAAAAATCCTTTGATAAGGATGGCTTATAGGTTATCATATCACATATCCAACTAGCCCAACGAAAAGGATTTAAACAGGTAAGCACGTTTTTCCCTATAAACATTGTTGAGTGCAACTCAGAACCTCTACCACCTAAGCTTCAGGTAAAAATGAGCATTAAAGCTCAACAGGTCGTGAATTTGACAGCTGAAACGTGAATAATTGATACAAGTAAATGATATCTTCCCTCATAACTGAATTTATTATCATTGAAGATTAAAAAAGTGAAGAAAATACAAGTAATATTATGCATTCCTAGTTGGAAAGTCAACAACAAAATGACATGCTGAAACAAATGAGCCACTTGAAGAGTAGAATGATATTCTTATGTGTTTGCCAATCAAAACCCTAACCTATCATAACAATTAGTAGCAAAATGCGTCAATGAAACAAACTAAACTTATAGAATACAGAAGAGCAGAATGCTTGAAAGGATATCACAGATACGAAAACTGAGCTGTTCAAAAGTTGAATTCAACATGAAGCCAGCCTGCTTTTATATTTATGATTGGCTGGAGGTTCAAAAGCTAAGCATGCTAAGGAGTTAGATCACAAAGGAACTAGAGCAAGAAATTGCAAAATTAAATGCCAGGAAAGATGCATCTTTTAATTTCTATTTCCTCTTTGTGTTGCGGTGCTTTATTTTTCTTTTCAATTTTATATGGGGTAGTGACGACGTTGCAACCTAGTACTATACAGAGTGTATACTTGATGAGAACTATAAATAGATGGGAACAGCAAAGATGAAACACATCACCATAAACATCACCAGATGAAAGATGAAAAGAAAAACTTCAAATTATATAACAAAATGATAGGTATACCACAGAAACAATCATATCAAGACAAGAATTTTAATATTTTACATTAACAAAACAAATCTACTCTGACAAAAGAATGTGAATTTCTCTATATCTAAAAACACTCTTTATCAGCAAAGTGGAGCATGTGAGCAACTTCCAAATCCAATCTTTGCACTTACTAACAAAAACATGCAGACAATATTCAGATCTATCCAACATAAACAATGTGATTAACCACTATATCCCAAAAACTGCAAACTACCAAATACCACATCTCTAACATCATCAACCATTATAAAAAAAAAGAAATAAAAAAAATAATCCACCAACTTATTCATGTGTACAATACAATTCATAAAGCATACTCCCCCTTCTTATGAATTGTATTGATAGTAAAAAAATTTCCAAGTTAACCTATTTCTTCAAATAAGGACACTAAAACAAGCCTCTTTATGCTCTAAGGGCGGAGAAGGAACAGACCAATTTTTTTGCGTGACCAAAGACATAATGCACTTGGGACAATTAACTCACATTACACTAAGGAAAAAAAATATTCATAATATCTTTGTTTTTCTCAATTAAACTCATACCTTTTCGTTTTAACTTTTTGTTTACAGGATTCACTCTATTCAAAGTGGGTTTCTTCCTTTATCATACTTAATTTTTTTCGGTAGAGAATTTCCATTACAGACAGGAGCAACAAATTATGATTAAAAGTAGTAGAAAAACCAACTAAAATTCCAAGTACAAAGCATCAAAATCTTACTAAGTTATTCCAAGCTAATAACCCTTTCACATCTAAAAAACAAAAATGAGAATTATACAATGAAAAAATCTTTAAAAAAAATGAAAACTTACAATGATTCGGCCTTCAATCCTCAAATCCTTCTGCTCAAAAAGCGAAATTTGAATGCGAGCCTTCTGAATAAATGCAACAAAAAATAGCCAAAATAAGCCCAAAACTCACCAACCCAATCAACAAAAAACAAACTTTAAGCAGACTCAGAAGACGAAATCACTTACGCTTTGAAGAAACCTGAAAATCAAGTTCTGGAAACAAACAAACCCACAAAAAACATTGGCAAAAAAAAAAAAAAAAAAAAGTTAATCAACAAATAGAAGTCATTGAAAGACAAAGAAGTAGAGGAAAAGGATACAAAACGTACAAGTCATAATCCTCTGAAGTTTGGTGCTCGCCATTGTTGTTGTTGTGGTTGAGTTCTAAGAGACAGAAGAAATGTCGAAGTCGAACTTACAGCAGACGAGTCAATCTATACTTAAGAAGAAAGAAACGGGCCCATCTCATATTAGATTGAGAGAGATTTGACATTTTCAAAATCAAATTTCAGAGTTTATTTGAATAAGGAATATAACAAATATTATGAAAACAAAAAAGAGTTGAAATACTTTGAAAACGGATTTGTTATATAATATCGTAATAATATGATTTAATTGGAGTAAAGTTGATAAATGAGAATGTTTTTTGAAGGAAATTATTTTCTATAGAACCAATTGAAAGTTTTTTTACTCAACTTGAAATTTAGGTGGTATTTGTTTTTTCATCTGAAAATTAAATGGTCCTAATTATTGAATATGTTTGAATGTATTATTCTAATCGATATGTATATTTTTTTCTTTTTCATTGTCTAATTATAAGTGTTTGATTGTTTGTTTTTATTGGTGTTTTGACACATATGTCCTCATGAAGTTAGTTTTATATTTTTACGAGCATGACAACTATGCTATTTCAAATTGTGAAAATAACAAATAAAATAAAGATATAATAATTAATGATAACCATGTTATTACATTGTGTTTGTGCAGTAACTAAAATTTTATTATAAAAAAAAAAAATTAAATGCAACTTAATTAATTAGATCAATGAAAGAATTAATTTTCAATTTGGTCTCACAATTGTTATATGAACTTTTGATCAATTATTCCAAGCAAGTTGATTGCCAAGGGCAAAGCCAAAAAAAATTATTCTAGGGGCACTAGAAATACTGTTTACTAAATGATAGAGCCAGAAAGTAATTAGAAAGTTACACTTATAGTGGCTAAAGTATTAACTTTAAAAATTTTGGTGGCTAGAAAAAGCTAAATTTATATTTATAGGGAGAAAAATCATTTTTTTCCTATACTAAATTTAAATTTTTTTCTGAAGCCTGGGTGAGTGTGGCTCCGCCATTGTTGATTGCATATAATGGTTGATTTTGATTTGTGCAACTATGATAAATAAAAAAGACAAAAATATATAATATGAAGATTTTGATAAAAATGAAATTATTTAAATTTGATAAGGATATAATTGACAAATAAAAATGATATTAATTAAGATGCTTAATAGAAGCCAAATTTTTTGGCTTTTTGATTTTATTTGATTATCATATTAAATTTTAAAAAACAGACAAACCTAAATTGTCTAAATCAAGTAAAATTAGACTTTCAAGACCAAAAAATAAAAAGCCCCTTAGATGGTAGATAATTGTTGGTGGCCTTTTTGTATTTTTCTAAAAAAATAAATAAAATAAAAATATGGCAAAAATGAGCTATAAATTACAAAGGATCCACTATTGGCTTGGCCTAATGATTTGTTCGTTGCACTCATTCCTTTGGATAATTTTAACCCAAAGTTTTTGTCATTAATATCTCTATTTTAGCATATATTATGATAATTTTTTTTAATAATAAATAAATTCTTTTGTGACAAAATAATTTGTAGTTATAGCATGTATAACTAAATCTAGTGACTAAAATTTTTTATGACAAAATATGTTTGTCACAATAAACAATTTATCTAGGCGCCAAAATTTGTTGGCAAAAATTTGTGATGAAATATTATGATAAAAATGTTTTTCTTCACTATGTGTCTCATGGGTTTCTTTATTGTGATAAAATATTATGACAATATTTATTTTAGTCACTGTATATTCTCTTTGTCATACTTAATGTAATATTTCTTTATTTTGTTATAATATCTATATTACTCGTGACAAAATAACATTTGATAAAATTAATTTTGTCACAATATAATATATTTCTTGTAACTACTTCCTATTAGGACTCGTGTGAAAGGAGCAGCCAGAGTCTAATACCCACTCCTTTGCACTTTCAGATGTTGACATAGTAAGAACTTTAGGCTCTTCTATCAGGTTTTTGGTTAAGGCTAGGTTGCTTTCAATGTTTCCTTGTTTCTGTTTTTTAATTCATTCAAAGCAATTTTTCTTTGGGTGACCAACTTTGTTATAGTAGAAACACTTCCTTGTTTCTGTTTTTGGTTTGTTATTCCCTTTTTCCTTTTTCTTATTCCTAGACCCATGATTATACTGGTTGCCTTTTCCAGATTGGCCAAATCTAGCTCTACCTTTTACAACCACGTTACTACCATTTCCCCTTTGGACTTTTAGTTCTAGTTCCCTAGCTTTAAGTCCTGCTATGATCAAGTCTAGACTAGGTACAATACTAGAGTACTATAATGCATTCTTGACTACTTGGTAGTCATCACTCAACGAATTTAATAGAATCATCGCAAGGCTAGTCTCTCCTAATTCTTGATCTGTGCCTTTCAAAATCAATGTCATTTTCAAGAATTCATCTAAGTTATCCTCGATTGACATAGAGCTATCCATTTTATAAGAGAAAAAATCACCTTTTAAGAATGCAAGATTAGGTGCTGATTGCAATGCATAAAGTGTTTCAAGCTTACCCCAATGCAAGAGGAGTTTCCAGGTCATCTACCTTCCACAGTAGGTTGTTTGAGAGGTTCATCACTATGAGGTTGTATGCTTCCTCATCAATTTCCTCCTTCTTCTTTAGCATTTCTTTTGACCATTTCTTGGCATCTTTTTCCAATGCGATAGCAACCTTATTGTGGGAGAGAAGCGCCTTCATCTTCATCTTTTAGCTATCGAAGTCGATTTTCCCATCGTATTGGGTGATCTCCATTCGAGTAGTAGTAGTCATGGTGTGATGTTTAGAGATGATATTAAGGATTACCCAAATTCAAACCCTAGAAATTGTATCTGATTTCCCAAGATTCGACAAACTCCTAGATCTTCCCAAAAAGATCATCTAATTTCCCTCAAATCTCAAATCTACGAAATCCTATTATGACAAGGAACTACCAAAATTAAGAAATCCCCAAATTTCGACGAACCCTAGATTTCCCGAGAAATTATCAGATCGATTTGAGACTTAGAATCACCCAATCTAAAAACCTCTAGCTCTGATACCACTGTTATGAATAACCCTAAGTATCCATATCACACAATTTAAGATCACACTTACAAGAACAAGAACAAGAATCAACACATCAATTTTATCGTGGTTCAACTAAACAAGATTTGGATAAGCTATATCCACGTTGAGCTCCGGAATTAGAGCAGTTCGCTACACTAACTTTAACCAAGAACAATAGTTTACAAACACTCACGATCAATCGATCTATCAATCCCTCAAACCTAAATCAACCCATAACTTCTAATCTAGAGAAACTCACCTAGGAATCCCTAATCTTGAGAGCACAAACACCTTCATAGAATGACTAGAACCTAATCCCTCAATCTCACAAGTTACATAGATTCAAATTAAGAAATGTAAACCCTAGAAGAGGGGCTAATTTTCGTTGAACAAAGAGAGAAGCTTAGATCATTCAATCAGACAACTTCAATGCTTATATATCATTAACCAGAAGTGATAATAACAATCGATGGATCAAAGTAGGTCAATGGTCAGGATTCACCCAAGCTGAGCTCTGAAACGACAGCGCATAACTAACTCCAAAATGACACCATTTCGAGCCTTCACTTCAACATGAGGCTTGGTTAAATAGATGAATGATTATGGGCCAAGATAACATAGGTTGGTAGCCGTTTTCACCAAACATTTTGACTTCTTGAAAGATGCAGATTGCCAACCAAGATAATGAGTCATTTCTTTTAATGTTTGAAAGTTTTATCACTTTACCAAGTTGATTAAACTTATCTTGAATAGGTTAAACATTTTCATTTGTGCTTGTGGGTTTGTTCATTTATCACCAACATAAACTAAACATCCATGACATAATGTAAAGCACACAAGTCATTTTTACATGGTTCGGCCAACTACCTACATCTATGGGAGCTTGTCCAAATGAAGCTAATCCACTATGATAAACATTTATAGTTCAATTACAAAGCCAAAGCTAAGCATCAGTTGTAAAACACTCCTTGTTATGACAACACTTCAAAAAGCACTACCTGGTTCAATAATAGAAGTTTTGGACACCAATTTGCTAACAAGGGAGGATAAAAATTTTGCAGGAAAGGAACAATGTCATCTATTTTGAATTTAGCTTTGGAGTGTACAAGAGAGGCATCTAAGGAGAGGATCAACTTAAAGAAGTAGCAGCTAGACTCTTAAAAGCTAGAGTCAAATTGCTCGCAAATACGGCAACATCAGGACGCAGAAGAGTCTGAAATTTAAATGATATTATCTAAATTTTGTTCTTTATCCTAATCGGAGACATTTTGTTTTGATGGGAGATGGTTCTTTATACATTGTTGCTAATCCCTGTGCTTCTCGGGTCTATCGGTATGTTTTCACTTTTCTTGTTTCCGAAACCCTCGATTCGATCTCTACCATCTATGTTAATTAATTTTTTTGTCAAAAATTCAGTTAACTAGGATGGAGAGATTTTGAAATTAGAGCATTACATTAGTACATGTTGAATGTTTTCCCGTTATGATTAGAAAAATTCTCTTTATGTGTGCATCACTAAGCACATACTTGGATATTTGTGTAGTATTATTTTTCAAGAAGACGGTTATTAGAGACAAAACCAAGATGACTATTTTCTATTTGTCAAAAAGGAGACGTCTGGTTCCAAGCTCGGTGGTGGCTGCTTTTCCTCCACTTTAGCTCTATCTATGATCAGCCTTTCCTTATTTTTTAACATTATTCTAATTTCATCATTTACTAGTTCATGGTTGCGATATCATGCTCTACTTTTGGCATTAGTCCATAAGTTAAACATTTCATTCGGTAGTAATTTTGCCGATTTGCTCAATCAATAAAATGTTATGCTTTCTTTCTTTTAATTGTTGAAGTTCTACTTGAATCAACAAGAAATAAACCTTGGGTTGAACTGTGGCGAGATATTATTTTATATCAAATTTGTTGAAATTTTCTTCTTGCAGAGTAATTGGTGATTATTTAAATTGAAAACCTACTTGTTATCAGAGTAACTGGTATTGCACCTTGTAAACCAAAGAGTTCTAAAATTTTATAACTGGATGAGATTTACATGAAATTAACGATCTCAAATGAATCAGCAATGTTATAGTTACCAAAAAAATGTATACTTAATTAAAATTGTAGGAATTTTGGGGGTGTAATTGTTATAATTAGAAACTGTTAAGGGTGAAGTTGTAAAAACTAAAACCTGGAGAGAGAAAAAACGGGTACCCGCGGGTCCACCCATACCCGTATAGGGTAGGGTACGGGTCCAAAATATTGGACCCGTATACCTCGATTCGACTCCGCTTTGACCCGCACCGCTTGGACCCAACCCGCACCCGGCCTACCCGCCCGTTTTGCCAGGTCTATACTTAATTGAAATATTGGGCCTGGATCCATCATACTGTCTGTACATAACTTTATGTTTTTGGTTAGACATGTTGTCATGAAATTTGGAGGTTTGGACAGATTTTTGTTAAAAACTCTCTCCCTTCTTTTTGGGAAAAGAGGCGGTGGGGATGAATTTGATAATTTGTGGACTTATATGTGTGTCTTAATTACTCCCTGAGGTTTTCCCCTTCCTCCTTCGTAAGCTTTATGTTCTAAAGGGTGCTTATTGGAGATAGTTTCTATTTTCTATAATAGACGAGTCAAACCCGGATCATGCATTTTTTTGACAAGTCAAATCCGAATCATTCATTTTTTTTTTACCTAAGCGTATGCATAGTTGCATTCTGATTATTAATACAAGTGTATGTGTAGTTGCTTTTTGGTTAATTTCAAGATTCATAACTATCAACTTCATGGTAATGTTATAAACATGCCGTAAAATCCTTACCAGTTTAAAACTGAGAAATACCAAAGAGAAAAAAATCCAAGCTTTTGTTGGGCAAGTACTCATAGATTAAAAATCTTTCTTGTCCATCAAGAGAGCATCCCAAAAGCCTTACAAGATTAGTTTGCTGGAATGTGGCAATGAGTTTAGCTTCATTCTTGAACTCCACTATTCCTTGTCTTGAGCTTTTTGAGAGTTTCTTTATTGCTATTTCTTGTCCATCTGGTGATTTACCCTGAAATCATGGCATTTTTTTTTTTTTTTTTTTTTGTGATTACCAGTTGTAAACCTCATTAATAAAAGTGATGGTTTCAACTTTACCCTATAGACTGGACCAACATTACCCTGTCCAAGCTTATTTGCTGTTGACAAATTGTTTGCTGCAGCAGCAATGATTTGAAAATCAAATATCTTCATATCCTATTCTGATCTTTATCTTGGGCTTTTCAATTTCCAAGTTTGATCGGAAGTGATACCGAGATGTTATCTCCAAGTTCATGTAATAGCTTCCATCAATTCCATATGCTTTCCACTAGTTAAGATCATACACATGAAATTTTTAATCCAAATATCTTTAATGATTTATCAAATTTGTAATATTTGTTCCAAATTACCTTTAGCCTTGAGTTTTTTTCCCTATCAAATAGCTATAGTAGCATAACAGAGGGACAACTAAAACTTCCCTATCAAATAGCTATAGTAGCATAACAGAGGGACAACTAAAACTACTCCCAGTGATTGCCACCACTTCTTTGCAACAAGGAAAGCAAATTTCGTTCTCATTATACATTGACGGCCATTAAAAATCTGTTTTGTATAGAGTTGAGATTAAAACAATCAAGATAAAGTTTTAATCTACTCTTTCTGCTTAAACATCTTAACGTTGACTAATTAATCAAGAGCATTAATCTAGTTACAGGTATTTTGATGACAGTTAATCTTGTTTTTGCATCTTCAATAAATTTCATGAAAGGTGAAATTTGAAGGGAATTGTCAAAATTTTCAGAAATGTATATTTGGACAGATTGCACTCCTTTAGCCTTGTATTTTCTCCTTAATAGATAGCATAAGAAACACAAAAGGGTACCACTAGAGCTACTCCTCCTCCAATGATTAGGTTTTTCCATAACTTATTTTCAGCATTGTCAAGTACCAAAAAAAAAAAAAAAAAAAATCGATATAAGTTTTTTAAAACGATATGTTGGAAATCCTTCAGGTCCTCTTTCAAGGTGCAAAGCACTCCAGAGAAATGAAATGGACCCCTTAAAAACTGAACCAAAAGCTGACAGTGTTTGTTTCTTTTTCAAAATTTTAATTTCAACATTCAAGCAGACTTACTTTTGGGTATATCTACTTCCATATATTTTTGGCGAGAATCGTGACTGGAAGAGACTATGAATTTTGTCTCTCTTCTCCAGATCTCACAGCCTGTATTGTTAATTTTATTTGTACTGGCAAAGGCAACGCAAGAACAATTCTTCATGCATTTGGCTAGACAATGATCCAGGGTGACGTTGTCAATTTCTTTGAACTGGAATCCTTCTCCAGACGTACAACCAATTCTTGGATAGAATAAGTAAAACCTGTCCTACAGTCAGGGTAGTCGTCCAGGCTACTTGCAACAGACTATTCTTGGTCATTTATGAGAGCACTGCTGGAACTAATTTTTAGTATTGTAAATGAAGTCGCATCTTCGTTTACAGAATAATTGAAGTATTTTTCTTGTTCATTTGTAGTGTAACTGAAGGAGTAGTCACTCTGAGAATCGAAGAAGCTGCTGATGTCCCCATTTGGCCAAAGCCCACTCCTCCACCGGACTTCACCGTCCCACCGTATGATTAACTGGTTTGTGACATACGGGTCCATGCCAAGTGTAAATGACTTGTTATAACCCAAGCCTGATAAGCAAATTCGCAACACAAATAACCACACACAAGATTAAAGATCAAAGAATCACACACACAACACAAGGCACGATTTTACCGTGATTCGTCTATCCAATCTTGGATAGACTACGTCCACGTTGAGCTCCGAAATAAGGACACTCACAGCACTAAGACGATATTCAATGATTACAAGAAGGACAAGAATACAAATCTGTCAAAAACAGACTAACACCCAACCAAGGCCTAATCACTCAAGAATCTCTCAATAATCTGCAAGAAAACAGAGGACAAATACCAGCCTCTAGAAGGAAACACAACCCTCTCTCACAATCAACCCAGATTACACCCAGAAAGACCCAGCAAAAACAACCCTAGGTTTTTCCCTCTTTTGCAAACCCTAATACCCGATTAACAACAAAACGCATTCTCTTCTTTTATCACTGTTGCTCTTCTTTATATATGTCTGCATTTGTAATCCTCAGCCCTTGGATCTGTCTTGATCTGACAGCTAAGATTCGATAATGGCCTTAAATGAAACGACCCCGTTTTGGCATCCAATGGACTTAAGTGAAATGACTCCGTTTTGGCTTCACATTATTTTCATGACTCTTGGGCAGGAGAGTCATCTGCAGTCCATAACTGCAGAAACCATTTATGCCCAGTTTACGTGTTGATTCCCAGTTTTATGCCTAGAGGAAATGTATCAGTTGGATAGTCAAAGCTTGGCTCCAATTCTAGCTTAGATCCATTTGAATACATTTCATGGAGCACAAAATTGCCATTTTTCTCCAGAGTAGCACTTGTATTACCCACTGCTTGAATTGAACTTATAACAATAGGATTTCCCTTACCGTGTAAAGTTTTCAAATTGTCATCAGCGCTGTCTATTATAAGTTTTCCGGATTTGTCTGAGATTGGGGTATTCCTGTTAGCAACCCACACTGGTTGAGTCCTCTTCTTTACCGCAGACTTCATATCTAAGAAGTAATTGTAACAAGAATAATACTCTTCAAATGGGCAACTCCTATCTTTAGGTTTTATAGTACCACATTCCTAAGTAACGGTTTCTTGTATCCTCTGGGCTAAAGAATCCCAACCTGAATTTCCCAAAAGCAGAAACCAGTTGATCCCCATCTTCGTGTACTTGGCCATGAAGTAATTTGTCTGTCTGGGAATAAGATGCCCCCAAGAGAAGTATGAAGCATGAAAAGCCCAAGAGGATTTCATTCCTTCGTCTTCTCGCCATCAATATTAATATGTACATGAAGAAATGAGTCCTGCTCTGTGTACAAGCTTATGCAATGAATTTAGTAAAAGAACAATTGAAATCAAGTCTGTTAACTTTAAGAGTTTTTCGTTGATCTTCTTAGAAGGTTCATATGACAAATTTCGAGGGCTTTTATGCCTTATAAATATTCCAAACTGCATAAGACAGTTTAATGCAGACAGTTAATAGTGCCTCCTCAATCCTCAACCATCGTAGATAGATATATATTCACTTTGAAAATTAAAAAAAAATTATTTTAATTTCTTAAATCTTCACTAAAAGAAATAACTAGTTTGATGATTCTTCTCAAGAGACATTCATTTACTAAACATTTACTATTTATTTTCTTCTCATTCTAATTGTTGCCCACGTTTATGCCTTTACCCACTGTTAATATATCATGTACGTACATTCAAATTTAGACCCAAGTTTAAATGAGGCTTTGCTTGAAATTTAATATTCCTAGACTGTTATACTTATGTAGTACCTCGCAAGTTTCCCTAAGTATGGATTTATTCTATTCTAGGTTTGAAACTGATTCCGCGAAAAAGTATTTCATGTAGACCTTAGTTTAAATGAGGCTTTGCTTGAAATAAGTATGATGCTCTATTTTCATTTTAAGAATTGTAGCAACATTAGCAGTTTTATATGCTTTGTTTTATGGTTCGTTGATTATAATTAACAAGTAAATTAAGCTGTTATGGCTAGAGCTGTCCCCATTGACTATCGACTTCAGCCTTCAGGAGAGACTGGAGAGTCAAGTCTGATGGCTTTGTTTAGAGTTATCCATGGAGCAACTAGATCCCCTTTTTGTAAGTTATTTTGTTTCTTTTTTTACTTTGGGAGTGTTGGGTCCGCTTAGCAGCTTTTCATGGGATGTTTATGTGGTTAAGTCCAATCAAGTGATGTGCTATGTCTCAAGATATTAATTTGATCGATAATCCATATAACTCAATGGTTGATAAACTTAAATAATACTGTTATGCCTAAAGAATGCAGGGTTGACGTAAGGTCCAGTCAGCGTGTAAAAGTCAGAGCATGGGTACATTCGCAGCCGAGTCACATGAGGAAAGGAGCAACATGCTTCTGTCAGAATAGTAAGTGCATGCCAGACTAGCCAGAAGTTTTGGTGATCCTACGTGTCCAATCCCTGCGCCAAATCGCGTAAATCACTCTAGAAGGTGGGTAATGTGACATAAAGAATGATTTGCACGGATAATCCCACCAACTCACAGATTCAGTAATGATAACCTTAATCCATCCCACTATAAATTGGGAGCTCCTCTCTCATTTAAGGGATTATCTACTCTCTCTCTTAATAATATATAGCATTCACTCTCTTGTACTATCATTTGTAAGTCAGTCTGCTAACGCGACCTAACCTCTATCATTAATACAAACATCAGTGGATGTAGGACTTGCTTCCTTAGCATCCGAACCACTTTAAAAGTTGTTCTCATTGCATTTACTCTCACTTTCTTGCATTCACGTGAGTCTTCTGAGCCAGCTCAGCATTTCACACGTGCGTTTTGTTGGTGTCAAAATCACGCATCAACAGTTTGGCACCATAAGGAGTGTCTGATTTAGTGTTCATCCTTCATCAGGAGAATCTCTAACTTACTAGTCCTACAACAGCAAATGACCCGCTAACCTGAACCTGAGCGAACCAACCAGGGTGCTGAGGGGATACCCCAAGTCCAAGAGGACACCTCTTCCGAAATACCTTTGGTTCCGCAAAATGTCGCAGGGGATATCCTATCAAGTTCACAACTTGACCTTGTCATTAGAAGCTACTTGGAGAGGTTCGACAATACTCTCCAGATGGTCAACCGAAGGTTGGACCGTTTGGACCAAGGCGTGCCATCCAAATCCGTTGGGGCAGTGCAACAACCAAAAACGTCTGCAGGTCGAGCGAAAGCGCGGCAAAGGGAGATAGCCCGTGCCGTGAGCACTGTAGCGTGTCGACGAAAGGGTAAGCAAGTGGCAAAAAACTGGCCTACGGGCTCCAAAGGGCCAGCGAACACCGACCGCGTCCCGAGCAGAATATCAGTGGCATTAAGACTCGGTAAAAGGACGCAACTCGAGTTGTCCCATGCCACGTCGCAAGAACACCCCCATAAAAGTGCTAGGCAGGGCGATTCTTATCACCACCAGCAAAACGATCCTGATCATCATTGTGCAGGAGGTTCCCACACTTCGCAGGGCAGTTCATACCATCGCGAAGGTCGTGAAAATACCCCACATCATTCATCGCCATCACACGCCTCTAGCCAGTGTGTGTCGAGAGCGGCCGGGGCTGTTGGCCAAGGTGAAGAGGAATCTGACCTCCGGACTTTCCTCTACTTTAATCGCGAGGGTCAGACTCGCATGGGTGAAAGCAATCCCCAAGTGGCTCCATTGCCTCAGATTGAAGAACTGCAGCGAGCTCTAGACCGACTAAGAGCTCAGCAAAATGAGCAAGGGTAGGTCACGTCTGCGTCCCCCTTCTCTCCCGAAGTGCTAGCCGCTCCACTCCCATCAAGATTTAGGATGCCCGACATGCAGGCGTTTGATGGAAATTCTGATCTGCAGGATCATTTATATGAATTCAACGACCTGATGGAGCTTCATCAGGTATCAGATTTAGCAAAATCCCGTTGTTTAGCAATGACTTTAACCTCTCTTGTCAAACGGTGGTTCAGGTCACTCCCAACGGGATCGATCAGTTCGTGGCCTCAGATGAGTGCAACGTTCATGAGGCACTTCCAAGCGAACCGAAAGTTCTCAATGCCTTTGAGCTACCTCAGCAATATAAGGCAAGAAAGGGATGAATCCCTAAAGTCTTCCATCGACTGATTTCATAGAGAACTCAACAAGGTAGCTCATACTCCCGAAGAGTCTGTTCGGACTCTCATCATAGAGGAAGTTTATCCACAAACCGACTTGTGGAAAGAGCTACAGGCTGAGGACGATGTTTCCCTCACCCAATTCTATAATCTTGCGGAGAAGTACCTCTGGATTGAAAATTTAGTGGCGGCGCTCCACCGCCGCAACCCCAGCGCTTCAGGCAGTATGCCTGGTGATGCGTATTTAATACAACATGCATAAATAGCAAGTGCACTAGTCGTACAAAGTAATAAAGTGATGAGTGAGTATCGTTCCCACGAGGATAGTGTTACTAAGTACCGATTTTTCTAGTTTAAGTCCTAATTGAAGCAACAATAAATTGGATTGATGGAGAATTAACAAACTAAATACAAATTAACAAAATATAAATGAATGATAATGAAATTAAAGCAAAACCCAATAACTTAACTAATTAAACAATGCTAAAAAATGCTAGGGTGTTGATTTCACCTAGATACGCTAACCCAATTCATAGAATCTATTACCCAAGTTCTAATTTTCTTGATTGAAAATCGAATTTCCTAAGTTGTAAAACATACCTTATCAGGCTACATTTCCCTACTTATCCTTATTTAACTTCTGCACCCAACAAAATGAAGATTAATAGTTTAAAGTCTTTTAAGCTTTATGGAATTCTATCTAGATTTCATAGATCGCTAAACCTATCTCTAGTGTTTGCTTAATCTACAATATTTATCCCAAGAGGCAAAATCACAAATCACTTCTCAGTCTCATCGTGAACAACACACATTTGAATGGTGATCAAGCATCCAAAAGTCATTAAGCAAAGAGATAAACACTCAATCATGAAATTAAAACTCAAAGTAAATCAATTCATATAAATTTGAATCATTGTATCAAGGTTACATCAAACCGTAGGTAAACAACTCAGTTCATACTCAAAAACGAAATAAAGTAACTGAATCAAGATTCATCATTAAAAAACAAGCAAAAGATGGAGAAATCTTCTCTAATTTGAAGCCCAAATCTTCCATACTCTTCTCCTTCCAAGAGCTGCCTTCCAAATGACGAACCAAACTCCTTTTCTCTTCCTTTTCGCTCTAATTTATACCTCTCTCACTTAATGATCAAGCCCTAGCAAGCCAAAACGCGTCGTTTTATTTTTACATCTGATGCAAGTTTTGCCACGGTGAAGACTTTCAGGCCAAATTTGAGCCTAATAGAGTTTGAATCTGGAAAAGTGTTAAACATATGAATTGTATCCCTTTCAATTATATTTCTGGTCATTCAAGAATCAGCAAAATCCAAGGTCTAAAGCTCAAGTTATGGCAGAAATACTGAAGCACATCCAAAGACATTTTTTCTTCAGTTCCCAGTGTACTTTTCACGACTTCAAGCCAAGTTTTCACCCTTGTCCAGTCAGAATTAGGAAAAACCCGAAACATGAAAGTTATAGCTCTTCTTCTTAGCTTTCCAAAGCTTCTAAATTCAGTTCATTCCGACTTTCCAAACTCAAGTTACACAATTTATGCTTAAAACTGTCATTTATGCTAAAAATCATCGTTTAGGCCTGCAAAGACAAATTAATAAAATTAGGTAGCAATTATGGCCTAAATTGTATGAAAAATCTCCTAAATCCTATCAAAATTCAATGCAAAATCATAGTGTAAAATATGATTATCAAATACACCACAATATTATATAAAACATGACAGTCCTAACCTAGGATTCATTTTTCATTTCAATAATATTTTCATGAATAAACAAAGAGAGGGCATTTATTGATGGACCAATCTATTGTAAAGAAAATTTTTGACATAAATTTGTGACACAAATTCATGACCATTGATCATGATAATCCAATGGTTTAAAAATTGTGTAGTTGACATTAAAAATCCAACTAAGTCAAACTTCTTATCCAAATCTGTTGGATTACGTTAAATTAATGACTATGAATTTGTTTCATTAATCAGTGTAAAAAATTATTAATAGAAAGAACCTATAAAAAATAAAATAAAATACATTAAATTTAATATATTAAAAAATCCCCAAAAAATATTTGTAAGTAAAGAAACATAGTATATTTAATGTATTTTTAAAATAACATAATTTAGATTCACTCTCAACCACAATTAAAATTCTTTAATCTAAAGACTCAAAAATTATGTATAAAAAGTGTGGTTCTTTCCCGCCTCGGTCTTGAATTCGAATTGTATTAAGAGGTGACCAATTACCATCCATAAAAAAAAAAAAAAATTGTAGGGTTATTCATTCCACCAATCTTGAATTCGAGTTATACTAAGGAGTGAACCAATTATCATACTTAAAAAAATAAAAATAAAAAGTGGGGTTCTCGATGTTAACTCTTTATCTATATACATTTCAATAGTGAATTCAACACGGCCAAGTGGAGCAATTGTGATTCACAAGTAAATATTTATGTAGTGCACAAATTTGGCTCTGAATAACAAAGCACATAAAGATTAAGTTTCATGTTGTTAGAGAAGCCAAGCAGAACAAAGAAGTTAAGCTCGTTCATCACAGGACCGAAAAGCAAGTCGTTGATGTCTTGACAAAAACTCTAAACAAATCCAAGTTTGAAGAACTAAGACCTAAAATTGGTGTACTTCCAACAAAGATATCAAGGAGTGTTAATGCAAGTGATATCTTATTGGAAGCATGTTAATATGATCTGAATGCTTGGGCAATCTAAATGCTTGCTACTTGAAGTGTGCAAGCTAAGATGGAGCGAGCTGTAGATAGTTGTGTTCATATGTGACTAGGAAGCAATGCGACTTGGAAGTGATGCAAGCTGGAAAGCAGGCGATCTAAAGTGCATGCGATCTGATGCAGTATACGACCTAAAAGAGGTCGATGTTCAGAGCCGATCTAGAAGTTGTTGTGTTAGAGTTTGGTTAACTACGTCGAGTAGTTTAGCTGATTTTTAAGGATGTAATGTCTAGCATATTTTGTATTAGTTGAGATTATGTCGCTTTGTTATAATGTTTTAGAAAAATCTATGCAAATTAGGTATGTAATTAATTCTCTGCAAGAGTTATTATTAATAATGTAAATGATGATGTCAAGCATCTTTATATAAACTTTGTTTAAGCTAATGAAATAGAGACAAACAATCCCAGCAAAACTTGTCTTTGAAAAAAACTTTCATTTTTTCTTTTCCTTCGTATTCTCCAACTTGTAAAACCAACACGTAATCATTGGAGCCCTCATCCGGTAGGTAGTTCTAGAGTCTTAAAGATTAGTTGACGTGTATATAAACTGGTCCAGACACCCCTGATCATAAAAAAAAAAAAAAAATAAAATAAGATTACCATTTAACTACTCCTAACAAAATGTCGGTGCAAAGGGTTAAAGTTTCTACCTTGTTGATTTGCTTTGATTTATATGTCCTTTTCCAGCCTCTTTACTTGACACCATCACTTGTAGGGAGGCAAAATTCCATAAGGCTCCGAAGTCAATTCCGTGTAGAAGAAAAAATAACCCTGCACATTAACAGTGTTTAAATTCAAATTGTAGTATATATGAATATGATTTTTATATAGCTGTGGGCTCACCAATCAATGACTGGAGAAACTTATTCCCAATCTTCGTACATGCAACCTGGCAAATTAATAGATTAGCACAATGATTAATTGCCTAATTCGGCTATTTTCTTTATCTCTTTCATGTTTCCAAGTTTGAAAAATGGACAAATCTACTTTACATGGATCACACATGGTCATGAAGCATGTATATTACGTGCAGTAAAACTTTTGACAGAAAAACGGTGATCTATGATTAGAATTACGTGAAAACATAAAATGGTTGTTATATCCCATCTTATGTTTTGTAACTATGATTAGATTAAAATTAGGATTATTGTTCTATGCTATTAATTACATGGAGGCGATGTTTTGAGGGTTTTATAAATCTTGCATCTATATTTTCCTTAAGAGATCTGTTCGCATCAATTTAGGGACAGACAAGTTTACTTGATTAGGATTTACATCATTGTGAGGGATCTGCTAATTTTGAGTAATGTAGTATTGCCCTCGGTAAAATAAAACCTGAAAAGGAATACAAATTCTGATAAAACACCAAGTTTATTATAATGCAACAACCATATTTAATTATCTTGGTTCCATGATTGAAATTGTAATCTCATTTACGGAACAAGTTTTTGACTTATTTTCAGAAACTCCAGGCTCAGCAGAGCTATCACTGATAAAAAATGCTGGTTGTTTTGGGGCAGGAAAGGGCTTGGCTTCACGTGTAAGCATGGAAACCACTTTTCTCATTTTGGGTCTATCTGTTGCTTGGTCTTGCGCACACAAAAGACCCACATGAATACATCTCAGGACTTCAGCAGGAGAGTTTGGTCCATCAAGTATTTCCGAGTCGATCAGCTCTAAAGCTTTACCATCATTCCACAGCTGCCAGGCCTGAAAGTGGAGAGTTTTAGCACCAAAAATTTTCAGGGTTAGACGATTAATGTACTGATCCTCTTTGTAAAGAGTTCTTATGAGGATTTTGTAAAAATACATAAGGCAGATGCCGGTATGACTTGCAATGGATTGAACACTTACATATCCTACGAGGTTGAGTGGGCGCTCCGGATGATATATACCACTGTTCTTCTTACTGCTAACAATTTCCAGAAGTAAAACTCCGAAGCTGTATACATCATTTTTTGTTGAGACAATGCCATTCATGATATACTCCGGAGACATATAGCCACTGAAAAACCATTAAACAGCATTTTTTTCAGTGTTTGAAGGAAAGAAAATATTTATGAATCATCAAGTGAAACAAATCATAAAAGATATTTTGTATTTGGTTGTCTATGTAACATTTATATACTTACTGTGTTCCCACAATTCTGGTTGTGTTTGATTCGGGTTCATTCGCTGTGAAAATTCTAGCCATCCCAAAATCAGATATTTTCGGATTCATTTCGTTATCAAGTAAAATGTTGTTGGCTTTCAAGTCTCTATGAATTATTTTCAATCTCGAATATTTATGAAGGTAAAGAAGTCCTTGAGCAATCCCTTCGATTATGCTAAAACGTTTCTTCCAATTTAATAGCTTTCTTCTATCAGAATCTGTCTCAAAGTGCAATAAAACAAAATTGAATGATGAATAGTTGATCTCTGTTAGAATTGTTGCTGCGAAAATCCTTAAATATTGTTGTAGAAAACTTACCAAAAATAAAGAAGTCCAAGCTTTTGTTAAACATGTGCTCATAAACTAAAATTCTTTCTTCTCCATGAAGAGAACATCCTAAAAGCTTCACTAGATTAGTGTGCTGGAGCTTTGCAATGAGTTTAACTTCATTCTTGAACTCCTTTATTCCTTGTACTGATCTGCTTGAGAGTCTCTTTACTGCTATTTCTTGACCATCCACTAATTTTCCCTGAAACCATATCTCTGCAACAATTAGTAATTACTTCATTTAAGGTAAGCGTAAGTCTCAAAATTTTACCTTATAAACCGGGCCAAAACCACCCTCTCCGACCTTATTTTCAGTTGAGAAATTGTTTGTAGCAACTTCAATGGTCTGAAAATCAAATATCTTCAAGTCCTGGCCTATGCCCTTCTTCCTTTTTCGTCTTCGTCTGCCAAAATTTGGGGCATGTGATAGAGTACTTGCAAGCTCTTTTAACAGTTTCTTTCTGTTATTTACGCTTTGCACTAATCAAAATCCATGGAAAAGTATAACTCAGATTATAGTTATTTCTCAAACATAAATAAATTTATGGCATTTGTTCTAAACTGAAACTGATTACCTTTTGTCTTGAGTTTTTTCCCCATCAAATAGCACAAGTAGCACAAGAAAGGTAGCACTAAAGCTACTCCTAAAGAAAAAATGAATGACATCCTCCGCCTCTCTTCTGCAAAATGGGAAAATGAAAAACAAAATTCAATTTATCACCACCAATCACTCTGAACGCAGAGTGTTCTGTTTCTGCATTGTACTTTTTTCAGGAGTTTTGGTGGACTTTTATAACATCAATCTTACATACCTATTCCCTTGTCCTTTCTCCGCAATTTATAGCTCAAAGCACCCAAAATGATTAGCAGCAAAGCAGCTAGAGATCCTAATATTTCAATAATTAACCATGGTGACTTCTTCATCTTCTTCGCTGTTCCTGCAACAATATAAATATTCGTGTTAAAGTATGGATTTAACCATCTAAGGAGCTTATTTAAACTATAAATTCAATATTTTGTAGGCTAACCTTCTTGATCGTGAAAGTCAAGCATGAATATGAACCGTGCATTGTGCTCCAATTGGTTTCTAAACTTTGTTCCTCTGCTCCAAATCTGACAGCCAGTGAAGTTACGTTCGGCCGGAGCAAAGGCCGCACAAGAACAATTCTTGATGCATTTGTCTTGACAGTCTAAAAAGTTCATGTTTTTACTGAAATTGAATCCATCTCCCAACATGTAGCCCCGTCTGAAATGCCAATAATCAATAGTACGGTTCCAGGTCAAACAAATCTCTTCCCGCTGCTTCTCTTTCCAACATCCTCCATATTTAGTACAAGAAACAAACAACCCTCTGCCGTTTGTAAGTCCACCATCAGCGTTGATTCTCAAGATTTGCAGTACATCTCCACTTGCTGAATGAATGAAGAAGTTTTCTTGTTCATTTGAAGTGTAGCTGAAGTTGTAGTAATTGTTAAGTGCCCATGAACGTGAGAAGTTGAAGTGATTATTTAGCCAGGGCTCACTAGTCCAGTAAACTTCTTCGCTTTGCCTGCAGCTGATCAAACGGTTTGTGACATTCGGATCCATTCGAAGACTAAATGGCCCGGGAGCAGGAGAGTCGATATCAGTCCATGATTGGAGAAACCATTCATGCCTTTTTTGCAAGTTGAACCCCAGTTTCATCCCCGGAAGAAGTGTGTCAGTTGGATAATCAAAGCTTTGCCAGAGGACTCGCCTTATAGATCCATCTGAATCCCTTTCATGGAGGATCAAATTGCCAGATTCCAGTAGAATAGCACTTGTATTATTCGCTCCTTGAACCGTACTTATTGCAATAGGAATTTGGCTATTGCTAGAAATTTTCAAATTGCCATCAGTGCTATCTACTACAAGTTTCCCAGATTTATCCGAGATTGGGGTCCTCCGGTTGGCAACCCAAACAGGTTTGCTATTTTGGTAGTAACCATCAGCTTTGTGGTAGTAAAAATCATCCTTCCCTGTTGGCGAAAAGTGCCATATTCCTATGTAACGATTTGTTGACATGAGAGGGCTAAAGAATCCCAACCTGAATTTCCCAGAAGCTGAAACCAGTTCATCCCCATCTTTGAGCTGTTGGCCTTGTTGTAATTTATTGATCGTCTTCGAATAAGACAGCCTCAGAAAGAGTATAAACAATGAAAAGCTTAGAAGGACGTGAAATATTCTTCCGTTGCTAGCCATGTATTGATTTGTGTTGCTATGTGACCGATGACTGGTTGCAATGTCACAAGTGGTGGAATGCTTGCCTAATAAACGATTAATCCAAGTCTCTTTACCCACTTTTATAGTCCAAGATCCAACCCAATAGACTAATCTATGACTATAAGACGCTTCTAATAGACTAGTTTATTAATTGTTGCTGTTTACAGTTTACCCATTTTTTTAATTTTTATTTATTTATTTATTTAGGTATCTAAGGTATCTAGGCAGAGGAACGCCCTACAAACCCAATAAATCAAATAATTGTACAAATGTGATAGATACCTCTTTTGTGACTTGAACACAAGACCCTTAGGGTATAATTAATCTCAGTTATTAAAGAGTTTTGTCATTCGACCACAAGGAGAGAGATTGTTTACCCATTTTTATAAGAGTAAGATTCAACTTATCTCTATTAGTTGAACTTGTCAGTTCACCTATATTACTTATATAAGTTCAAGATTCAACTAAGTTTTATATGATATGAGATATTGCAACCTATGCGTCTAAGGGGGCATTTGGTATTACTGAGAATCTTTAGGAAAATGTGTTTGGTTAGTTAGTGGCTATGCTATATTAATACGTTTGGTTAGGGGAAATAAATTGGTGGGTATGTTATTTAAATTACTAAATTGTCTCCTTTTTAAATATTAATTTTATTATTCATTTTTTAATAATTTTTTTAACCCCCAATATTTCAGATTTAGCTAAAACACCCCGCTTACATAAAACTTTAATTTATGATGAAATCACCCCCACCCCCTGCCACCACTGCAAACCACCGTCGGAAGTCTCCAAAGTCACCGTGAGTAGCTCACCGTGACCACGAGGCTCCGATATGGCCGTTTCTAGCCATATTGACGATTGAAAATGGCCATATCGCACTCGCATCGATGCCGCCGCTGGCCTTGGCCATTATCGGCCGATCCGGCCTCGATATGGTCGCTTTCACCATCAATATGGCCGAAACGACCATATCGAAGCCTCCCGGAGCCTCCCACCAAATCTCGATCTTTTTTAGGAACTTCGACGACGGTCCATGATGGTTGACCCACTATCGGTGGTGGTGGCTGGGTGGCAGTGGTCGTTTGTAAATTATTTTAAATATAAGGGCATTATTATCCTAAAAATTATTAAACAAGGGTAAAATTGAAATGATATATTAATGTAAATTTATTTTAAAATAGGGGCATTATTGTCTAAATTTTTTATTAATAAGAGATAGAATTATAACAAAAATAAGATTACCTTGGTAATCTTACAATACCTAAGAAAATGAAGGTAATCAAATTATCTCCAATATTACAAATAGTAACAACTATTGGTAATGCAAGATTACCGAAATCTTATATTACTTGACAGCCAAACATGATAATTAAGTAATACAAGATGACATAACCCTAGTAATCTTTTATTACCTCCAATCAAATACCCCCTAAATAGTATATTAACTATGGAGTAGAGAATGCTCAAGTGTTGAGATATTGATTGAATAATTAGTTCAATCGGTTTCCAGTTTAACATGTCATAATCATAATTTATACAAATCAACATTGTTTAAATTAAGCAAATCAAACATATTACAATCATTCAGCTAAAATAATATTTATATGTGGGCCTATGAGTCATATCTAAAGACTCTGTCTTAACCTCTTTTTTTCAGGTCCACAAATCACATGCACTCTGGCAAATTTTGCTCCACACAAACCCTAATGTTTTTTAAAGCACAGAACAATGTTTTTCTTCTTTCTTCTCGATTTGCGTTTGCATTTCTTCCATTTTTCTACATGGTTCCATCCTGCAAACATTGTTCAAAGCAGAAAATTAATATTAAGTGGGATCACTATAATTTTAATGCACTATACGAGGATGATTGGTTAATTCTCAAACATACATACGTCGGCTTACAACTTATAATTGAAGAGACTTCACAAACTTTTGGTACTCTTTTAAATTTTGCTAATTTTGCTCCACATGCACCAACTTTAATTCTTTAATATAATTGTCACATGTTCAAAATTTTTTTTCACTAAATTCTTTCCTTTGGAAACATCTCCCCTTTTCTTGGTTCCATGTTTGAAGCAATACATAAATTAGTTAGGCACCTTGGAAGCTTGTAAATGTTTGTATAGAGAAAGAATTGAGCTGCGTTTTTATTACTAATTGTGGTCAAAATTATTACGTATAATTTTTTTTTTTAATAACCGAGGATATCTAAAACAGCTTACACGTATCTCAATTAATCATTTGAGACCTTAGAACTATCGGTATGGTAAGAATTCCAATAGTTACCCCTAATAGTAATCGAGGGGACTTGAACTTATAACTTCTTGAATGATATCACCTAAGAGTCGAGTCTTTATTGAACCACTCAATCACCCTCGAAATAGTTCATATAATTCACAACTCACAATCACTTGATCTGGTTTCCATCCGTGATATACATATAATTGAGATCTAAATGGTAATTTGTCATTCGGGATGGATGTTGAAAAAAAGGACATTTTTTTGTTCGGTAGAGTGAAAGGACCCCTTTTTGAATGTTAAAATGATCCACACATTCAGAAAAATCAAAAGTTATGTGGTGGAGACTTGTTGAACATCACCATCTTAAAAATCGTGTAAAATCAAACACTTATCCCAATCCATTTTGCCCAACTCTTAGGTACACACTAAACATACACGTATATGTATGAAATATTTGATGTATATATTAATTAGTACTGTTACTACATATGTTTAATGCACACAAACTCTATTCAGATTTCTGAGGCTGATTTATTTCCCTTTTAACTGCTTCTCTCTCTCTCTCTCTCTCTCTCTCTATATATATATATATATATATATATATAGAGAGAGAGAGAGAGAGAGAGAGAGAGAAGAAGCAGTTAAAAGGGAAATAAATCATTATATATATATATATATATATATACACGTTTTGCATGCTTTATACTCAATAGTCAATACACCTACCATTGGAATTTTGTAATTATAGTAGTGAAGAAAGAATCAAAGAATAACTGGGCTGAATGACTCAGTAATTATCAAAATTGTAATAATTGTTATTTGACCATGAAATTCCATGTCTTTATTTAGAGCTGGGCATTTGGGATCGAGCCCAAAAGCCCAGCATCAAAACTCGGTCCTAGGAGATCTGGTCCCAAAATAGGACCAGGCCTAAGGAGGAGGGCTCGGGCTTGGGCCCAAATTTTTTTTGCATTTTATCATTTTAGTCCTTTATAAAATTACATTAAATCCCTTAAATAAGTATAAATTATAAGGGCTAAAAATTTTTTTACAAAATTTATTTTAAAAAAAACCGGTTATAAAAATTTTTATAACCAGGATTAAGTAGCACAACGGTACAGAGTAGTATGATTATAAACTTATAATTATCTATTAATTATAAGTTTTTTTTTTCATTTTCCCCCCCACATCTACACTATAAATAACCCTAAAACCTTTCATTTTTTTCACACCAATCAATCTCTTATTCTTTCATTCTCTCAATCTCTCTACTCCAAATCTCCAATCAATTTCTCATTCAATTTATATTTATAATTTATTCATATTATTTATTTATATTATTCAAATTTTTTTCTATTTTTCAATATCATCATAATTTCATATTATTATTTAATTTCTTTTCATTTTAATTATTTATTATTTTATCATAAATTTATAATGTCTTCCCTAAATGAGTTTTACGTTCTATCCACCGAAGAAATTGAAGCCTTCAATCCATTTTCACCATTTCCTCCAAAGGAAGCAGCTGTAATTCCATGAACCACATTCGGTTGGGACGGTGTAGCCTAAACACATGGGCTGCGAGTCAAGCGGGCATGGACATAGCCCAACCCCCAACCCCCAGTCAAAGAGTCGTGTCCATGTCCGCGATACTTCACCAAATCAAAACGGCCAAAGACAAATGGGGAGGGGGAAGAATTGTGTGGTGGGATATGTAATTTATGTGGAATCATTATTGGCGCTAAGAAGGGGACTTCGACGATGCGATGACACGTAGAGAAGAAGCATCCCCAAATAAATGCATCTTCAAGCGCATCAGGTAGACAAATTTAAACTCAACTTAATTTTAATCCACAATCCTCAGCTCTCTTAACATGGCACTACAATGCACATGTTGCACGAGAGGAAATAGCAAGATATATAATTGCTACGGACTCTCCCATTTGTTTATCTGAAAATCCTTTTTTTGTTAATATGGTTAAAACTGTATTTTATCCAGCATATACCCCTGTTAGTAGAAGTACAAGTAGAAGATATACTAAAACTTTATAACAAAATAAATAATAAACTTAAAAACAAATTTCAAAATTTTAGGAATATATCTATTGCACTTACATCAGACAATGGGCTTGTAGATCAAAAACCAATTTTTTAATCGTCGCAGTACATTTCTTAGATCATAATTAGGGTTTACAACAAAAA
This sequence comes from Pistacia atlantica, assembly GCA_026229545.1. Lineage (NCBI taxonomy): Eukaryota > Viridiplantae > Streptophyta > Magnoliopsida > Sapindales > Anacardiaceae > Pistacia > Pistacia atlantica. The sequence continues at coordinate 10,180,212 of CM047910.1, read as the reverse complement.
TTGATAGGTTTTAAACCATTATTGAAAAACATAGTGCTGAAACTATTTATTTTACAATTCTTGAAGTTTTGCAAGAATATTTATTAACTGATAGAGTTGTAGCGCTAACTCTTGATAATGCAGCCGCTAACACCGCGACAATCTCTTTATTTGAAAAGAAATTGGATCCGCTTGGTGGAGGCAAATTTTATCACCAGAGATGTGCTTGTCACATCATCAATTTGATAGTTAAAGCAGGTTTAGATGCTACACATTCAAAGATGGAGAGGGTGCGTAGAGCTATCAGATTTATCGTCGCCAGTAGCAATAAAAGATGGCAGGAGTACGTCAAATATTGTAAGCAAGAGGAGCCACCGGTTCAACCTTTGAAGTTATGTACAGACATACCTATCCGTTAGAACTCTACCTACTTGATGTTGAAAAAAGCTTTGCCAACCGCGAAACAAATTACAGATTTCGTCAACCGGAAGAACTATCAAAGGAAGTTGTCAACTATGATGATTGGGCGGTTTGTAAACTTTTTTTATTCATTTCTTAAAATTTTTTTATGATGCTACTAATACATTAAGTGGTATTTATTATCCAGCTACTAATTTAGTGTTAGATATTTTAGTTCAAATTGCTAAATTTTTTGCTCAATATGGATATGATAACATTTTAAGTGAAATTGTTTCAAGTATGGAAGAAAAATATAAGAGATATTGGTTAGATATTCCATTCTTATATGGATTAGACTTTTTTCTAGATCCTAGGTTTAAATTATCCGTAGTTAACGGTGTAATTACTGAGTTAGGCCATTATTTTGGACATGATTATACGTCTTATTTGGCTGACTTTAAACACAAATTGGATAGACTTTTTTCTTTATATGAGAACAAGTACAATGGAAGTGGAAGTGGAAGTGGAACGTCTAGGAGAGGCGATCATGGCCTTGATGCAACCCCCCCTCAAGGATCGAGCAAGTGGGCATATGTGGAACGTGGCAGAAGCTCCAGCTCATACATATATGGACCAAATGAGATGACTCGCTACCTACGGGTGGACCTGACATTTATGACGATGAAGGAGCAACTTGACATGGATATTCTTTAATGGTGGAACCAACATGAAAGTCTATTCCCCATTATATCCCAAATGGCACGTGACATTTTATCTGTGCTGGTTTCTTACGATTGCATCCGAGTCAACATTTTCAACGAGTGGTCGGATTGTTGAAAGCAGAAGATGTTCTTTAACCGATGAGATGATTGAAGCGATAACGTGTTTACAGGATTGAACTCATGTAGAAAGAAGACTACAATAGCACCCTGAAGATCCCGAACTACTTGAACTCTTTAGGAATACAGATTTGAATAATGTAACTAATGTTGACGATGAAATTGAAGATGAATAATTTAATAAAAAAATTATTTAATTGTTTATTTGTGAAGCGTGAATGTGTGAAATGTGAATATTACATTTATGTTAAAAATTAAAATTAACTATTAATTTATTATTTTTTAAAATTAAATAAATTTTTAGAAACTATCTAATCAACCCCTAAAAAATACTAAAAACCCCCTATAAAATTTCGTTTTGCCCCCAAAATATAAAAAAAAATTGAGGGAGGAAAAATAAAATTATCCAAGCCCCATGGGATCGGTCCTGGGCCCATGGGACCAGTCCCGACCAAGCCTAAGGCTTGGTCTGGGTCCAGGTTTTTCTCATGGGCCTAGGGACCGGTCCCTCCCAGCCCATGAGTGACGGTCCCATTTGGGACCAGTCCTAAACGGGCCCAGACTGGGCCCGCAAGGGACCGGTCCCTTGCCCACCTCTATTTTTATTACATTGAATGCTGGTTCCTTGGGTTTCGAAGTGGCACGGTTTCATAGGTACCATTGAACAAACGCCAATATTTCCTCGACTAATTGATTGGCATCTTAAAATTATTAGTGGGATATAAATTCTAATGATTATCTCTATTAACAACGGGAAGAGCTTTGAATTTAGGATCGTTTGAATAATATACTTAAAAAGTCTTTATCGAATTATTCAATCACCCAGAGATAATTAAAGATTGTATATTAGTAAACAAACAATAAGGAGTTGTTTCCAATTATTATCATCTTTATATCATTAAAGTTTTAAAAACTTTTGATCGACTCATTCCCACCCCTTCTTTGATTCATCGAATGTCTTGTTGTAAATATACACTATCCTATTCCACTATCCTATCCTAAAAAATGAGAAATGTGTTTGTTTTGATATTGTTTAAATTTCAATCATATTCTATTCAACTCAAAACATTAACAATTACCTTTCTCAATAAAAGTTTGTAAATTAACAAAAACACTCCTATCCACCCAAGCCACTATCACCCGCCAATAGCCATTGTTGCTACTAGCCGTCACCACTGTCACCTTCAGCGGCCAACGTTGGGACGACACACGACCTACTGGATCTGACCAATCGTGCATTGATCGAAACAAATAGATCTACGACCAAAGATCTAGCCATTGACAACGACCATATCTTGGTCGGTCATATTCTGACTGTAGATCTGGTCTTTTTCAGCTAGATCTATGGCAGATTTGTTCAGAAAAGGCAAGATCAGCGCACGACCAACCAGTTTTAGCTAGTCTTGCACCATTCCAGTGGCTGATGACCACTGTCCGACGGTGGTGGCCGATTGCTGATAGTCGGTTGAGTGAGTGGGGGATAATGCAAATATTTTAAGAAAATATTTTTTAATGATGTACCAAACACATTTTCGGAATCCTATCCTATTCGGAATAGGATTTTAGAAATTATATTTTAAAAAGTATACCAACCACAGCCATCATTATTATAATAAAGAACATTATTAATATTAATAATTCAAGCTACTTATTATAACATAATATTTTCGATAAATATCAACATATAACTGATAGACCACAGCGGTCCTTTCACATTCTCTTGGATAAAATTCTATAACCTAACACCTTCACATGATTAGAATTTATAACATCAATTAATTAAGTAATTTGAATTGGGTCCATTTTATGAACCCTAAGCACATGTCCAGTCTCTTCAACATCAATATCTATGCATGAGTAAATGTCAAGCTTTAATCATTCTTTGGGTTGTTCCTTATATATGACCATATCACATTTATACTTTCTTATGGTATACGTTGTCAACGATTCAAAATTTGAATAAATAAAGTTCACCAGATTCACAATGAATATTTTTATAAATTACAAAAATATTAGGTTTGCAACCCAAACTTATAACATTTTCTTACAATCTTAACGTGATAACAGAGTTAGCACTACCACATCAATTAATTTTGACTAAACATGAACAACCGTTTCTAAGGAATGAACAATCATTCTTTAGAGACAAACGACCGTTCATTCATAATAAATAGTTGAGAAGTAATATACGAAGATTCTCATATCCTAATTTTTTTATTTTTTATTTTTTTTGGGTGGTGTTTCACTTTCACATGCACCCTAGCAAATTTTGCTCCACGGAAACTCTAATATTTTATTAAGAACTGAAAATTGTCCTTCTTTCTTCATGATTTAGGCCAACACAACACATCTTCCCTTAATTTACTGCAAACAATATTGCTAAAGTAGAAAATATATTCAGTGGGTCACACTATACGAGGATCATGTGTCAAAGGCCTAGAATGATGCAATATGCGTCATAGTATATTTCCCTACTGTGATGGTGTGTTTTGGTGTCGGGAAATTATTGCTAAGATAAGCGTTATGCAATAACATACCAACGTTTTTTGTGGCGTTGCCGTTAATGCTTTTAAATTACTGTGATGTGTTTTCAGGTTGGAACGATGACTTATCACTTATGTGCGTCGGGATAGGCCCATTTTCTGGCGGTGTGTATACCTAAAAGTTTTTGTATATAGAGGAATTGGGCTGTGTCTCCACTCTCCATTACTAATGGTAAAAATTATTACACATAATTGCCACTTTATCTGCAGGTTTCCACCAATGATGGGACCTGGGCAATGAGGGTGTAGGAAAAGTGAAATAAGGTAGCAAGCCCTTGATTGAAGGGGATATTGACAGGAAAATTTCATGGGTTTAGGCTAGGACAGGTGATAATTGAGTGTTGGGACAGCAAAAGAATTTAGTTAGGGAGAGAGAGAGAGCTGGAGGATACAAAGAGAGGGAGAGTACAGATTAGGAGGATAAGAATATAGGGTAATTTGGGAGGAGCTAACCCTCAAAGTTAGCAATTAGGGAGTCCAACAGTACTATCTTTGTTGCTCTTTTTATCTGATACCAAGTCCTAACTAACTTTGCCACTTGTCTATAGTACTAAATTACACCTTTTGTCCCTTCTTAGCCCAATGGGCTATGTCTATACTTAATTAAAATATTGGGCCTGTCCATGGTACTGTTTTTACATAACTTTATGTTTTTGGGTTAGACATGTTGTCGTGAAATTTGGAGGTTTGGACTCTTTTTGTTAAAAACTCTCTCCCTTCTTTTTGGGAAAAGAGGTGGTGGGGATGAATTTGATAATTTGTGGACTTATATGTGTGTCTTAATTACTCCTTGAGGTTTTCCCCTTCCTCCTTCATAAGCTTTATGTTCTAAAGGGTGCTTATTGGAGATAGTTTCTATTTTCTTTGACAAGTCAAACCCGGATTATTCATTTTTTTTACCTAAGCGTACGCATTGTTGCATTCTGATTATTAATACAAGTGTATGTGTAGTTGCTTTTTGGTTATTTTCAAGATTCATAACTATCAACTTCATGGCAATGTTATATACATGCCGTAAAATCCTTACCAGTTTAAAACTGAGACATACCAAAGAGAAAGAAATCCAAGCTTTTGTTGGGCAAGTACTCATAGATTAAAAATCTTTCTCCTCCATGAACAAAGCATCCCAAAAGCCTTACAAGATTAGTTTGCTGGAATGTGGCAATGAGTTTAGCTTCATTCTTGAACTCCACTATTCCTTGTCTTGAGCTTTTTGAGAGTTTCTTTATTGCTATTTCTTGTCCATCTGGTGATTTACCCTAAAATCATGGCATTTTTTTTTGGTGATTACCAGTTGTAAACCTCATTAATAAAAGTGATGGTTTCAACTTTACCTTATAGCCTGGACCAAAACCAAACTGTCCAAGCTTATTTGCTGTTGAGAAATTGTTTGTTGCAGCAGCAATGATTTGAAAATCAAATATCTTCATATCCTATTCTGATCTTTATCTTGGACTTCCCATTTTCCAAATTTGATCGGAAGTGATACCGATGTAATAGCTTCCATCAATTCCATATGCTTTCCACTAGTTAAGATCATACATATGAAATTTTTAATCCAAATATCTTTAATGATTTATTTGTAATATTTGTTCCAAATTACCTTTAGCCTTGAGTTTTTTTTCCCTATCAAATAGCTATAGTAGCATAACAGAGGTATAACTAAAACTACTCCCAGTGATCGCCACCACTTCTCTGCAACAAGGAAAGCAAATTTCGTTCTCATTATACATTGACGGCCATTATAAATCTGTTCTGTATAGAGTTGAGATTAAAACAATCAAGATAAAGTTTTAATCTACTCTTTCTGCTTAAACATCTTAACGTTGACTAATTAATCGAGAGCATTAATTTAGTTACAGGTATTTTGATGACAGTTAATCTTGTCAATCTCCAAAATAACCAAAGTTTTATCTTGTGGGGTGATATTTTGGCCTAAATTTTGTGAGTTTAAAAGCATTCAAATAAAGCAGACGATTTGTTGTGGTATTAAACGAGAGCAGTTGTATTACTTGGATTTAAAATCACAAAGTTTTGCCGTGTTAAAACAAACTTTGGCAGTAAATTAATTAATAAGGGGTAAACAGAAATTCGATATTTGGTTATGGCATCGACGCCTCGGACATGCTTCGTTTGGTTACTTAAAGAAACTTTTTCCAAGTCTGTTTGAAAAAAATGATATCGATAACTTCTACTATGACATTTGTGAACTATCAAAAAGATATCAAGTGTCATTTCTAATAACATTAAAAAAAGTCTCAGTTCTTTCATGCTTATACATTCGAATGTAGGAGGGCCATCACAAGTTACTACTTTCGATGGATCCCGTTGGTTTGTCACTTTTATTAATGATTGTATAAGGATGACTTGGGTATGTCTAATGAAATTTGAAAAGGAGGTTAATTTGATATTTCAGAGATTTCACAAAATGGTTCATATGCAATATTATGCACAGGTTCAGGTCATCCGAAATGATAAAGGAGGAGAATATCAAAGTTTGGATTTTCAACAACACACTACAACAAAAATGGCCTACGGTAACATGCAAAAAGTGTTACCGTAGGTAATTCTTAGCATTTATAAGGATGCTATGACAACCCATGTTACTAAAAAGTAGACATTGGTAACACTTTTTGTATGTTACTAATCATTTCAATAACTGTCATAAAATGCTGTTGTTAAGTATATTGTAGCACTTATTCGTAGTTACAAATGATTTTTGGTAACATTGCATAAATGCTATAAATAAGTTTTATGTAACATTCTCAAAATGCTATAAATAAGTGTTTTGTAACTTTCCTAACCTGTTACAATTTAGTTTTCTGTAACATCTCAAAATGCTATAAATAAGTATTTTGTAACATTCTTAACCTGTTATAGTTTAGTTTTCTGTAACATTCTTAAAATGCTACAGAAGAGATTTTAATAACATGTTAAAAGTGCTACCAAAGTATCATTCATTGCATTTAGTAAATGTTACAAAATTATTTTTCCATAACATTTTGAAAGTGGTATCAATGTGTCTATTATAGCATATATAAAACTGTTATACTTGTTATTTAAATAATACAAATTATAAATAATGATACACTAATTTTCCAAATAACATTTCATTGATGGTGAACCTTCATATACAAAAAGTTTGCACATATGCCTAATAAATAGGCACCCAACATCCTTTACATCCATGAAATCTAATATGCTTCATATATCATACCACATTTTGTAACATATAAACCTTCATATACAAAAAGTTTTATATATGCCTAACAAATATGCACCTATCATTTTTACAATATAACACCTAGATGATTGGAAAATTAACTATGAGCAATAGTTAATACCTTCCAATCATTCAAAAAAATTCTAACAACAAAAACCATCATGCATTCCATCTTCCATTCCAAATTGTGCTTTATCGGAAAAGTACTCTTGCATTTTCACAACCTACAAAACCATTAATACAAAAAAATCTTCAATTCCCATGTATATTCTCAAAGATGACAACACATATATATTGTAAATTCAAGAAAAAATTAAGACAAAAGCACCCCAAATATTAAATGCAAATGAAAGAGGAAAAGAACATGATTAAATCTTCAACTTCACAATCACTAGTTCTAAAAAATGGCACCATGCAGGTTTAAAAGAACATGTTTAAATATTCAACTTCACAATCACTAGTGCAAAAATGTCAACTGAAATTTTACAGACTGCAAATGGCAGTCTACAATTTTGCAGACTGTAGTTTGCAAAATGCAGATTGTAGTTTGCAAAAATGCCGATTGCAAAATTGCAAACTGCCATGGCAGATTGTTCTACAGTAATATAGAGCTTGTTTCATACAATATTGCATGCTAAATCTATTGATCCTGCAGCTTAATTTTACTTGTATTTAGTAGCAAAAGCTTACTGATCAAGCTTGACTTTTGAACTGTGGGGCAAGTTATTGATATAGTAAGGCGTGATGTGCTTCCCTAGTTGTCAACTTTTTGTTAATGCATCTGTAGTCAGTTGCAAATATTGAAAAAAAATGTACAGGGTTGAATTAAATTAATAAACTTATTAAACATAAATTATATATAACTTACATCTGTATCAAGGAAAAATGTTTACCCCAGTTGCATTGATTTTGGTAGCCTCTCATTTTTTTGAGGCTGAGGCTGGCTTAATTGGAGACAGAGAGGTGGGTGTGATTCGTACCCATTGCTGATAGTGTATGGAGGCTGGAAAATCTTGTTTGCTGCATTTACTAACCAATAATTTATCATTGGTAATTAGTTTCAGAGTTATAAGATAAAACCAATATAGCAGTCATCTATCATTCTAAATATATGAACATTTAAGCAATCTAAACTGAAAATAAGGATTAAAACCTATGTGGTCATAGATATGATCAAAAAGAAAATAGTTTACTAGCAATGCTATCAAGGAGACAGCCAAATGATCAGATTTCCCTGACAGATCCAAACACTTCTAGCAGTAGGTTTTAAAAAGTGATGCATTACTGAAATTATCGTTTAATGACTTAATATAAAAGAAGTCACTCAAGGCACAAGCACAGAAAAGAAGTCTACTATACCTTCATCTTATACCCATTCTCAAGAACTTTCAACAGTAAAAACAGCACCACACATGTTCATGTGACGATTCTACAATGAACGCAATAATTCAAAGCACTAGAAACAATATATGATTGATAAGAAAAACAGATAACATCTGGATTTGTCTTAAACATCAGCAATCCTCACTCATTGACATGACGAAGCAATTTACAAATATTCAACATACTCCTTAAAAATTGACATGCAAACATTACCAATAAAAAAAGATACGAGAAATAGACAGGTCACAAACTCACTAAATGGCACCTGAAGTGTTTAATAAGAATTTTACCAATTATGCAAACTGAAACCTGATCCAAACGCAAGAGGCCTCACTAAAGAGCACATTAAAAGTCCTAAACAAACAATCATTTCAGCTACTTTTCTGACAAATTCCACAACTTTACTGGCTTCTTTTTCTTTAAGAACATAAACGTTGGCCAAGTTGCCACTGGAACACTATCCCTCACTTGTATGCAATTACCAACCTCTTTTTAGCAATTACCAACAAACCCACCATATGCATAGCCAAAATAAAAAAAATTAAAAAAAAATCAGTCAAAGAACCTTCCATTTGCAGTTGAATTGACAAGAGTAACAATGGTTATTTCAGACTAAAAAAGTAGACGAATTAATATGTTGAACATGTCTACGAATACCTTTTAGTGTTGTTTTTAATCTTTACACAAATGACCAAACATACCATAGATCAAGAAAACAAAGAAAAGCACATGCGAATACTGTGAAATAAGTCTCACCCAAGAAATTTTGAAACTCACTTTCGCTAATTTCGCTAGTCGCTTCTTCACGCGCCCGTTATTAAAGACTACACCATAGCCTTGGATTTCTCTTCATCCAACACAGGTTTCACCTAAAACCCCCACAAAGATAAATTAAAAAAAAAGTCAAATTACCGAATTAATAGCCAAGAAAAAAGCCCTCAAAAAACCTAGTCTTTGAGAAAAATTCAAGATTTAAATAAGCGTTAATATGTGTAAACAACTATATATTTATACCTTTTTCTGAAGCGGCTCTAATTGCATTGATGTTTGCATTCCCATGAATCAAGGTGAAAGAAGGTTTCCTAGAATTCCTCTCTATGGAAGGGTTAATACAAAATTGAACAACAGCAATCACCCCATTCAAAGCTTCATTCCACGAATCAGGTGAATGAAGGTTTCCTAGAATTGCAAGACAAATTATAGTTACTATTTATCAAGTATAAGGTCCTCATGATAATCACTAGCCAAGAAAAACCCACTATAATACAATTCAAGAAAAACCCTAGACAAATGCAAGCCAAAAAAGGATAAAAAACAATTGTGAATAATAAATTTAATCAGGGTCTTTAGGTTTCACAATAATGTTAATAAGGAAATTGAAAGAAAGTGATCATGAATGTTTACCAATTAAGTGCTTTTCTTCAAAGCTCTCTTAACTTCACTGTGAAAGCAAGTAGTAATACTATGGAGAAGAGGAGGGGAACAAAGTGGAGAAGTCCAGATTTCAAGTGTACAATGGAGAAGAAGAGGCGAACGGAGTGGAGAAGTCCAGATTTCAGGTGTCAAATGGAGAAAAAGAGGCGAACGGAGTGAAGAAGTACCGATTTCAGGCTAAAATGGAGAAGAAGAGGCGAACGGAATGGAGAAGTACATATTTCAGGCTAAAATGGAGAAGAAGAGGCAAATGGAGTGGAGAAGTCCATATTTCAGGCAAACAAATGGAGAAGAAGAGGCGAACGGAGTGGAGAATTGGAGAGAAATTTATGTTGCCTTAGGGTAAAATTACTTTTGGGGATTTTGTGTATCAGATGAGTGACGATGCAATGGAGAAGTTAGAGTGTTTAATTTTTCTAACTTTTTTTTTAATTTTAAGGGTTCAAACTATTTTGTTTAATTAAGGATTTTGGGTTGGTGGTATTAAAGTGTTATTTTCCCCGTTAATATTTGGGTATTGTAAAGCATTTTTTGGTCCCTATATGAATGAAAAGTGACAAAATAAACCCAAATAATATTATTGGACCCCTAAACAATAAAAATGAGACAAAATCAACCTCATTTCATGTTGGCGGGAATGATATTTTGTTTCCCGTTAAATAATTGGGTTTATGGTAACACTTATACAATGTTACTGTATTTTGATTATATGGTAACATTATAAAAAAGCTACTATATTACTAGGTCTATTGTAACACTTTAAAAATGTTACTGTAGTTCCACTATTAGTAACATTTTACAAAAAAGAGTTACCATTGATATAAAATGTGTTACAAAAAGTTTAAGTGTTACATATAAAAACTGTTATTGTAACATTTTAACATCAAGTGTTACCATAAATAGTCTACAGTAACACTTTAAAGAAAAGTGCTACTATCCAGTGTTACCGTAGACCATTTTTTTGTAGTGACACTTGGCCACACATGGTATTATTCATCAAACTATTTGTCCTAACACACCCTAACAAAAATGGTGTTGTTAAGTGAAAAAAAATGGCATTTATTAGAGGTTGTTTGTGCTTTATTAATAGAAGCTCATATGTTGTCATCTTTTTGGGGAGAAGCACTTACTTCTGCAACCTCCCTAATCAATTGGGTACCCTCTAGTTTTATTAGGTTTCAGACGCCTTTTCAGGCTTTTGGTAAAGAAGTGAATGCTGCAACAATCCCAAACTTAGCGCTTCATGTTTTTGGTTGTATCACATATGTTCACCTCCATTAACAACAACACGACAAGTTGTCCCCTTGTGCATTGAAATGTGTTTTTGTTGGGTATAGTGTCTATCAAAAGGGGTATCAATGTTATCATCTTCCAACTCAACAAACGTTTGTGATGATGGATGTTGTTTTCTATGAAGAATTGATGTATTTTTCTTCTGAGTCTGAACTTCAAAAGGAGTATTGTCAAGAAGAAATTCAGACTCTTGACTATGTTGTTCAAGATGTGGAGGACCATGACTCACAAAATAGGCATGTTGATCAATAAGAAGATGAAGGGGATGATGAAAATATAGAGGTAATTCCAAATCCATCCAAATCCTTCATACCTAATGTGCCATAACCATCTCTTGATAAGAATGTTCCTGATTTGGAGTTTAAACCAGTTGATTCTGAACCAATTAGGAAACAGTTACCATCAAGTAGTACTTGAGAGATTCCTAAACCAACATACAAACCTAAATTATTTAGTAAGGTTAAATACCCCATCAGTTATTATGTGCCTAATCTTGGTCTGTCAGAATCAAATCCATCATTTGTAAATCAGTTATCTATTGTATTTATTCCTAACAATGTGTAGGAAGCCTTATCTAATCCAAAATGGAAAGTTGTTATGAATGAAGAGAAAAGATCGTTACAGAAGAATGAAACTTGGGAACTTGTTCATCGTCTACCAGGAAAGAAGATCATTAGATGTCGATAGGTCTACACTATGAAGTATAAAGCTGATGGTACATTGAGAGATTCATAGCCGACTAGTAGCAAAAAGGTACTAGTAGCAAAAAGGTATACCCTAAACCCATGGGATAGACTATACAAAGACATTTGCACCCATAGCTAAAACTAACATGGTACGTGTCTTATTATCTTTAGCTGCAAACCTTGATTGACCATTACAACAATTCGATGTGAAGAATGCTTTCCTATATGTAGAATTATCAGAAAGGATCTATATGGATCCTCCACCAAGGTGTATTTTACCAGAAAAGCATAGTCCAAAGGTATGTAAGTTAAAGAAACCTCTATATGGGTTGAAGCAATCTCAGAGGGTATGGTTTGGGAGGTTCACAAAAGCTATGATGTCTTTTGGCTATCATCAGAGCAATTCAGATCACACACTATTCCTTAAAAATAGCAAGAGAATATCACTACACTTATTGTATATGTGGATGATATGGTGGTACATGATATGATTAAGAAGAAAGGAAGGCTCTACAAAAGTACTTGTCAAAGGAATTCAATATGAAAGATTTTGGTTCTTTGAAATATATTCTCGAAATCAAAGTGTCTCAATCTAACAAAGGTATCTTTCTATCACAAAGAAAGTATGCCTTGCGTGTGTTGTAGGAAATTATTATGTCAACATGTCAACCAACTGATACACCAACTAAAGAAGGATTAAAATTGGGAGTCGAGACTGATTAAGTACTAGTTGACATAGGGAGATACCAAAGACTTGTGGGAAGATTGATGTATTTTTCCCACACTAGGCTAGATCTTGCTTATGCATTGAGTATAGTTAGCAAGTTCATGCATAATCATGGAGAACAACATATGAACACAGTTACGCACATCTTTAGATATTTAAAACATTCTCATGGAAAAGGGAATCATATTTACTAAAAATAAGGACTACCGAAATGTAAATGCATATACTGGTGCTGATTGGGTTGGAGTAGTGGATGACAGGAGATCTACTTCTGGTTATTTCACTTTTCTAGGTGGTAATCCAGTCATGTGGAGAAGCAAAAAATAGAATGTTATGGCACGCTCAAGTGCTGAAGCAAAATTTAGGGGAATGACACTTGGGATTCGTGAAGCTTTGGGGCTAAGATTTCTCCTAGAAGATTTGGGCTATCAACCTGGTCAACCAATCCAATTATATTGTGACAATAAAGTAGCGTGTGATATTGCTCACAATCCAGTTCAACATGGTGAAGTAGATAGATTTTTTATCAAAGAAAAACTAAAAGAAAAGATTATTGAATTGCCCAAGATTCAATCAGAGGATCAATTGCTGACATTCTTACAATTCTGTCTCTAAACGTATATTCTCACAGGTTTTAGACAAGTTGGGCATATGTGACATCTACGCACCACCTTGATGGGGAGTGTTGAGATTTCTTGAATATTTCATAAACTTCTTATTTTGTTAGTTTTAGGATACACATAATGTTCTTGAGATCATGTAATCTCCTAATTATGTTTATATATTGATATAATTAGGAGATTCCGTAGATTGTATCCTCCCTATTTAAGGTAACTCTTGTAGTAAAAATCAATAAATTGAAAACATAATTCTTCAAACAAACAAGTGATACCGAGATGTTATCTCCAAGTTCATGTAATAGCTTCAATCGATTCCATATGCTTTGCACTAATTAAATAATAGGAAACCATTATTCAAACAGGTTATTAATTGATAAATTCACAGTAATATTTGTTAATCTAAGTTTACCTTTGGTCTTGAGTTTCCACAATATCAAATAGCTATAGTAGCATAATAGAGGTATAAATAAAACTACTCCTAATGACTTCCACCACTCCTCCTCTGCAATAAGTAAAAAAAAAAAAAAAAATTGCATTATGGAAGAGAGTTCTTCTAAATGGAAATCCTGCCTGAAATTCATGAGTTGATTTCTAATTTGTATGATTAAAAATAAGTAGTAAATAATGCGACTCCGACCTGATGACTTTTCTAGGAGTAGTGCTTTAATTTTCTTTGAAAATTCTTATAACATTTAAATATTCTAAGACTTCTTCAATGCATGACAATTATCGGTGGTCCATATTAATCAACCACCGTAGGTATGTAGTTTAAAAACTTACATAATTTTATAAATTTATTATTTGTATTCTTCTGATCTTAGCTTAGATAAACTTATCTCTTGACATGTGTACATTAATATTTATGTACGGTTGAGATTTTTTAGTTTTTGTTTTTCATCTCTTTTATTAACTACTAATTTTAACCTCGAATTTTACTTGGGTAAAGATTAGATAAGCAACAATATTCATGCATTAGTTTAATTGAAATAAATGCAACGAAGCTTATTATTTATTTATTTATTTATTATTATTATTATTATTTTATGCCCAGAGGTGTTCGAACTAGCTTGCGTGTAACTCAATTAATCCCTTGAGACCTTAGAATTACCAATCAAGTAAAAACTCTAGTGGTCCACCATTATTAGTAGTTATAAGGGACTCCAATTCGAGAGACCATGTTAGATAGAAGCTTATTAGTTTATCCAATGCCTATTGGCTTCACTCAGTATTAGTTCTTTTGGAAAATAACTCATATAACCTTTAATTAACATATATCATATTGAAGTCTTGTCATGTGAACAAAAGTCTTCTGTCCGATTGTCTCCTAGCGAATGCCAAAAGACAAAATTGGTAACAGAGTTCTTCTAAATGAAATCCTGCCTGAAATTCATGAGTTGATTTCTAATTTGTATGATTAAAGTTAAGTAGTAAATTAATCTGAGATGGTAACAGTTGACGGCATTGACCATCGACTTCGGCCTCATGATTTTTCTAGAGTAGTGCGTTAACTTTCTTTGAAACTTCTTATCCATAGTGATCAGCCACCGTAGGTATGTAGTTTAAAAACTTTACATAATTTTATAAATTTATTATTTGTATTCTCCTGATCTTAGCTTAGATAAACTTATCTCTTGACATGTGTACATTAATATTTATGTACGGTTGAGATTTTTTAGTTTTAGTTTTTCATCTCCTTTTATTAACTACTAATTATAACCTCGAATTTTACTTGGATAAAGATTAGACAAACAACAATATTCATGCATTAGTTTAACTGAAATAAATGCAACGAAACTTATTATTTATTATTATTATTATTATTTTATGACCAGGGGTGTTCGAAGCTAGTTTACGTACAACTCAATTGATCTTGAGATTTTAGAACTATCAATCAGGTAAGAACTTTAATGGCTACCATTATTAACAGTTGTAGAGACTCGAACTCGAGAGACCATGTTAGATAGAAGCTTATTAGTTTATGCAATGCCTATTGACTTCACTCAGTATTAGTTCTTTTGGAAAATAACTCATATAACCTTTAATTAACATATATCATAATATCATATTGAAGTCTTGTCATGTGAACAAAAGTCTTCTGTCTGATTGTCTCCTAGCGAATGCCAAAAGACAAAATTGGTGTTGCTATTAATAAATGAATACTTCGGTTATGCTAATTTACAATTCAACTCAGTTTGTATTCATACTGCCTGTGAGACCGCAATGCTGAAAAAAGTTACATTTGCTGTAGTGTGACACAGAGACCTTGATTCGGAAGCTTTATATGTATGGAGGGCACCTCACGTTATTTGAAAAGTTAGATTTTTTATGCAGAGTAGCAGAATTATGCTCTGTTTTTATTTGAAGTATTGTAGCAATTTTTTTTCAGAATATATCCAACAGGTCAAAAATTTCCTCCTCTAACAAGTTGATTTATACCTTAGGTTCCAAGAGGCAATAAAATTGATATGATCATCAAATATTGTAGGGGCCAGTCAAGTACTCATGCATCTCCTCAGCACCATCAGAAAATGAGTTGGGATGTTACGTGGTTGATTTTAACTTGATTAATACTACACACATACAAACAGCTAATCGCAGCACAAATGCCATACTCAATATTTTATGTACGATATTGGTTCGTACTTCAATTTCAACAAATAAATTATGACAGAATAAATGACAGTAATATGAAATCCTTAATAATTATCAATTTCATGCTTTCATGATTGTATGTATGCAATGAGGCCTTCACAATTATACTTATCTTCCTTCCATCTCTGAAATTGTTACATTATTTGCGGAACAATTTTCGAACTTGTTGGCAGGAACTTCAGGCTCTTTAGTATTAATGAAAAATGCTGGTTGCTTTGGTGCAGGCAGAACCATAGTTTCGTTGGTAAGCATGGAAACAACCTCAGACATTGTTGGTCTATCCCTCGCTTGGTCTTGCACGCACAAGAGACCCACAGTAAGGTATCTCAACACTTCATTAGGAGAGCAAGATTCATCCATTGTCTGCTCTATTAATTCCTAAACCTCTACCTTCATTCAACAACTGCCATGCCTGATTAAAGAGTAAGATTAGATTAATTGTAGATAAATCAATGCTTTTGAAATTTTTTTAAGGCCCTTCACTTAATAATTAAAAACTTACATATCCAATAAGGTTGAGTGGGCGCTCTGTATCATAGCAGCTGTTGTTCTTCTTGCAACTTACAATTTCTAATACCATCACTCCAAAGCTATATACATCAGTTTTCATTGAGACAACACCATTAAAAAAGTACTCTGGAGACATGTAGCCACTGAAGAATAATGTAACACCATGTATTAATTTTAGTATACGAAGGGAAAGCATTTCTATATTAATTTAAATGACTTCAAAGTTGTATACTTACTGTGTTCCAACAACTTTATTTGTGTTTGCTTCCAACTCATTCCCCACAAAAGCTCTTGCCATGCCAAAATCTGATATTTTTGGATTCATTTGGTCATCAATAAAATGTTACCGGCTTTCAAATCTCTGTGAATCACTTTCAGTCTTGAATATTTATGAAGATAAACAAGTCCTTGAAGCTATTCCTTCAATTATACTTAAACGTTTCTTCAAATTCAGTAAGTTCTTTCTACTAGAATCTGTCACAAAAAACAAAAAAAGAAAAGTAGTAGTAAGTAGTTGGTAGGTGATTGACTGGGAGCTGCGAAATGCTCAGACGTACCAAACAAAAAGAAATCCAAACTTTTGTTTGGCATGTACTCATAGACTAAAATCCTTTCTCCTCCGTGAAGAGAACATCCTAAAAGCCGCACAAGATTAGTGTGTTGGAGTTTTGCAATGAGTTTAGCTTCATTCTTGAACTCCACTATTCCTTGTCCTGAAGTTTTTGAGAGCTTCTTTATTGCTATTTCTTGTCCATCTGGTAATTTGCCCTGAAATCATGGCGTTTTTGGTGATTACCAATTGTACACCTAATTAATAAAAGTAAAGGTCAAAAGGTTTACTTTATAAACTGGACCAAAACCACCCTGTCCTAGTTTATTTGTTGTGGAGAAATTGTTTGTAGAGCCAGCTATGACTTGAAAATCAAATATCTTCATCTCTTGTTTCTGATCTTTATCTTGGGATTTCCGTTTCCCCAATGTGATCGGAAGTGACAGTGAGATGTTATCTCCAAGTTCATGTAATAGCTTCCATCGGTTCCATATGCTTTCCACTAATTAAAATATAAGTTAATTATAATTCAGACATTGTTAACAGGAGATACCATTTCTAAATCTAAACTTACCTTTAGTCTTGAGTTTTCTCAATATCAAATAGCTATAGTAGCATAACAGAGGTATTAATAAAACTACTCCAACTGACTTCCACCACTCCTCCTCTGCAACAAAAAAATTGACCATGTTAAAAAATGCATTCTCCTAAATACATGAAACTGTAATTTTAAGGATGGTTATTGTTGATCATCAAAGCTGATATTTTCAAAGATTGCATGCATACCTTTGTCTAATTTGTATTCTCTCCACCATCGGTAACATAAGAAAGCAAAAAGAGTCACCACTGTAGTTACCAGTATTCCAACGAATATCTGTGTATGTCGCCAAAACCTTTTCTCTGCAATTTCAAGGAAAAAAATATAGCATATGATTTGAATTTAATTGAAAATTCTCAGGCGTGGCACATTTTTTTTTGTTAATATTTTGATTCTCATCATCGGTGGCCAAACCCTAAAGGCAATATTTTTATCATTTTGAATACGGGAAAGTTAGTGTTTTCTGGGCCGGTAGAACATTTACTGACACATTGAACATGGTCCGTGGACGTCCGCAAGAAAGAAATATTATGAACTTACTTTAGTATGCATGTCAATTTTATCAGTCTTCTCTGCCATAAAAGATTAGAATAATTCTTCAAAATTCTATGATAAATATTCTTTTTTTACAGAAATCAATAATTACACAAGGACTTTTTCGACATAGCGCCTATTGCCCAGCAAAGGAAAACATTAAATTTTTGCAGAGTCAAGATTTAAATTTGTGGTAAATGTTATGAACACAACCAGCTGCTCTTCCTATGCTGACAAACCAATATCTTCTCTAGCAATATCATGAAACCAAAGAGTTAGTAATTCTGTACAATAGTTTTTCTTAAGTAATTCTCATGTAGTTTCTTCACATAAACAAGAAAGTTTTTAATATAGGAGCAGCAGGCTTACCTTCGTGTTCCATTGTTTCAAACGGCGCACACCCTCCAAAAACAGAGCATTCAATTGTTATTGATCTTTTGTCGCGTACTATTCTGAGATGTCCATCCTGATCAAGTATCAATGCTGGAAACGATGTAACATCTTCATTTACAGAATAATTGAAGTATGTTTCTGGTTCATTTGAAGTGTAGCTGAAGTTGTAGAAAATATCTTGTAAACGACCATGTGTAAAGGAATCATCTTGCCAGTCCCCGCTTTTCCATTTGATTTCCCCTCCAGACCAGATCAGCAACTGGCTGCCCAAGACGTCAAGGGTATATGACCCGTCGGCCGGATTATTTTCATTAATCCATGACTGAAGAAACCATTTATGCCCGGTTCGCTTGTTGAATCCCAGTTTCATTCGAGGCAGAAGTGTGTCAGTCGGATAATCAAAGCTTTGCCACAACACCCGCCCTGTAGAACCGTTTGAATTCATTTCATACAGGATAAAATTTCCAGATTTCTCCAGAATAGCACTTGTATTACTAGCTCCTCGAACTGAGCTTATTACAATAGGATTTCCACTCTTATGTAAGATTTGCAAATTTCCATTTGTGCTGTTTACTGTAAGACTTCCGGATTTATCCAAGATTGGAGTGTTCCTGTTGGCAACCCACACTGGCTGAATCCTATTGTTGAGTGCACACCGAGAACTGAAGTAGTCTTTGTAGCAATCTTGACCACCATAGTGTTGTTGGCCCTCCCAATCCTGAGGCCTATAATACCATATTCCTAAATAACGGTTTGTCGTGCCCTTGGGACTAAAAAATCCCAACCTGAAGTTACCAAAAGCGGAAACCAGCTGATCCCCATCTTTGAGCAGTTGGCTTTGAAGTAATTTGTTTGTTTGGGAATAAGAAACTCCAAACAGAAGTATCAGGCATGAAAAGCTCAAAAGGATGCGATTTGTTCCTTTTCCAGCCATATTGTGAACATGAAGAAATGAGCCTTAGTACAAGCTATATGAATTGTTTGAAGTTAATTTAATTAAATAGTATAAGTACAGTGCAAATCAAGACTATTGACTTGAGGTGTTGATATTGTCAAATTAGGAGGACATGTGTAACTTGTGAATATTCTAAACTGCCTTCAATTAAATCAGTCCTACGCGACAATTATTAGTGCCCCACAATCCTGAACCTCCCAATGTATATTTATTTTATGGATTCAGATAAATTTGTAAAAGGGTCTGAAGTTTAATTACAAGTAGTTGCTAGTTTGATGATTCTTTTCAAGATACATAATTGTTAACGTTTGATTTTGGACGCCAACGACTCGCATGTACAAAATGCTAAGAGGGTCTTAGAAATTACACGTGATAGATCCATGAGATTTGAATATGAAACTAATATTATATATGTTATAGAAAACATAAATAATAGGCTGACAAGAGAGGTTTTTATAGTGGTTTGGATGCTTTAAGCGACTCTTACATCTACTGTTATTTTATTGATCTCCGATTATTTCTATGATATTGCCCGTAAGGCGTACAAAGATGAAGAAATACAGTGTTTACAGAGAGAAAGAATTGAGCTCAAACTATGGTTAGCTCTCATATGCCCAACCCCCCTCTTCGGGAAGAGAAGTGCCAATTTATACACCTTTGCACTCATTGTAATGAGTGTTTTGCAAGTTGCCTTGACACATGGAAGGCTCTTATTCATTCATCTCTTGAAATGAGATATGGTTGGTATGAATATCTTTGAGCAGATATGGGCTTGGCAGCTAGTACAAAAAGACATTTATTAGGCTGACATAAGTGTGACTTTTGAGGCATAATAGAAGCCCCCCAGTTTTTGGAGTGCGTAATCGCGCTTCAGAAACTAAGGTCTTTGATCTGAATAGCTACGGTCTCGAACTAAAGAGCTTGAACCATTCTTGGCGCGATTGAGTGCTGAAAGCTAGGAGCTGATCGCGATCTGTTATGAGCTCGACCTGAAATCTGTTAGGCGCTTGACCTGAAATCATAACAAGCTCGACCTGAAAGCAAAACGAGCTCAATCAGAGCAAAACGAGCTCAACTTGAGAGCAAAACGAGCTGGTTTGATCGTGAACTCAATACGAGATCATGAACTCAATCTAAGCAAAAG
The DNA here is from genome assembly GCA_026229545.1 of Pistacia atlantica. NCBI lineage: Eukaryota > Viridiplantae > Streptophyta > Magnoliopsida > Sapindales > Anacardiaceae > Pistacia > Pistacia atlantica. The sequence goes on along the minus strand of CM047910.1, from coordinate 10,159,750 downwards.
CGAGCTCGGACGAGCGCGATGCACTCAATCAGGCAAAACAAACTCAACTTGAGAGCAAAACGAGCTCAATTTGAGCAAAACGAGCTCAATCTAAGCAAAATGAGCTCAACTTAGCACAAAACGAGCTCAATCGAGAGCTGCTGAGCTGAACTTGATGCAAAAGAACAACTGCAGCACGACCTCAAAGCATAATGAGCTCGACCTGAAAGGTCATAACGAGCTCGACCTGAAAGGTCATAACAAGCTCGACCTAAGAGCATAAGAGATCAGCGATCTTAGCGTGTGATCAGCGATCTAAACGCGCGATTTGAAGCTAAAGATCAGTGATCTAAAGTCGAGGATCGGGGGCGACACGGGCATGCACGTTTGCGTCACCACCACGCGATCGGAGAACTCTGATGCATGCGATCTGCGATCTGGCCACGCGATTGGAGAATTCTAACACGTGCGATCTGCGATCTGAGCACACCATTAGGGGACTTGGATGCAGGCTTGAGAATCGGACCTGCATGGGCCACCAAACTGTTGACACTTGATTTTGGACGCCAACGACTCGCACGTGCAAAATGCTAAGAGGGTCTTAGAAATTACACGTGATAGATCCATGGGATTTGAATATGAAATTAAGATTATATATGTTGCAGAAAACATAAATAATAGGCTGACAAGAGAGGTTTTTATAGTGGTTTGGATGCTTAAAGCGACTCCTATATCCACTGTTATTTTATTGATCTTTGACTATTTCTGTGATATTGTCCGTAAGGCATACAAAGATGAAGAAATACAGTGTTTACAGAGAGAAAGAATTGAGCTCAAACTATGGTTAGCTCTCATATGTCCAGCTCCCTTCTTCAGGAAGAGAAGTGTCAATTTATACACCTTTACACTCAATGTAATGAGTGTTTTACAAGTTGTCTTAACACATGGAAAACTCTCATCTATTCATCTCTTGAAATGAGATAGGGTTGGTATGAATATCTTTGAACAGATATAGGCTTGATAGCTAGTATAAAAAGATATTTATTAGGCTGACATAAACGTAATTTTTGAGTCATAACGAAATCTACGAGTATATGCAGTGAAAATTGAAAATTGACTTCATATGTTAAAATCTGAAAAAGACGTCATAATGAAGTCGTGTGATTCGTGTCCTTAACGTTAGTCCAACTGGTCGGGCTTTCCAGGTTCAGCCTAGCTCGTTCCTGTAACCTTTATGCTCGAAAGTACGCACTAATATATAACAGAATTTAGGTGACATCAAAAAGAATATTATTTTTCGTAGTTTTTACTATTTTCTAGGCTTCCCAAAATTACTTAACTGAATAAGGATCATGCTTTGGTTTTTAATAACTCCAATTGATTGATCAAGTTTCAATAACACTTTACTGAATAACGTAGTTAAAATTAACCGCGAATAAAAAATCATATTTCTTGGACGAACTTGCACCTCCCTCCCCAGTTGTAAAAAAGAGAGGAAAAAGACGGGATTATGGAATCCTAGCTAGTATGAAAGCAAATAGCTATTTTTGACAGAAGCACTCCCCTAAAATTAATTAATAAAAAGTAAGAGAAAAGCTTTTTCCACAGATCTTATTTTCTTCTCTCTTCACACGGGTTTTTCGAAAGCAAAAATATTTATTAATTAAAAAAATCATTTTACTTCTCCGCGGACTTATCACCAAATTAGCTCGTCTTTCAGGGATGGATAATAAAAGCCCCCAACTCCTTCCTGTCCTGTAACCATCCTGCTGAAAAGGAGGTTATTGGTCATTATGAGAACCAACAGAATTATGTAATCCAGAAATGGGTCGCAGTAGTAGCTCTCTTTGGACGTTGTTGGCTAAATTATTTTGGTTTTCAAGTTCATGCAATATAACTCTAGCAAAAAATTTAATAATTTTTCACGACATAAGGATATTACATATTTCATATTATTGTACCTAGTCAATTCTGGTGATTCTGGTCTATTATTTCCACCAACAGGTTTCATGGAAAGTTCACAAGTCTTGTAATCAACTTTTTAAGATTCTAAGTCATGTGATTCGTGTCCTTAACGTTAGTCCAACTAGTCAACCATGGATATGTTTTGGAATTGGGATTGATGAAACTTCTTCGACACAATCAAGTACTGGTTTATAATTGTTATGCCTGGGAAAATAAGGAGTTGACGTGGGAAAGTCACGTGAAGGGTGACCTGCATCCCGCTGCAACAGCTGCACGTCGACACCGCCAAATGATATGGAGCTCACACGCGTCCATTTCCCTGCAATAAGTCATGCGACGTCAGCTTGGAAAAGGGAAAATGGGACATAAAGCCGGATTATATCCTGACAATCACACCAACCCATGGATTTAATGATGATTATACGCCTCAGTTTGATATAAAATGAGGAAGACCCCTTCATTAAGGGGGATTCGGCCATTTTTCATACAGAAAAAAACTCTCTCTCCCGTAAACACATTTTCTTTTTCCAACTCTATTGTAAGTCAGTCCGCTGTTGCGACCTGACCCACACTAATATCAATACAAATCAATGGACGTAGGACTTGCTACCTTAGCATCCGAACCACTTAAAAAACTCCCTTTGCATTTGTTTCGTTTTACATATTCCATTTTCACGTGCATTTAAAAGCCAATCAACGTTACGCACGTGACAATTCGTTGGTGCCAAAAACGAGCATCAAGCGTTAAGGCGCTGAAGGAGGGCCTCGATTTATATACCCTTCATCAAGAGAATCTTTGACCTCCACTGGTCTTCGCCTACAATGGCCCATGGTCGAAAGCGCGAGTGAACCGGAACATGCTAAAGGAGTCCCCCACCCAAAGGGAGGGACACCCTTCCAACATACCTCCGGCCCAGCAAAATCTGCTTGGGAATATCCCAGCCGCTCCATAAGCCTGGACCTCGCCATGAAGCTTACATGGAGAGGTTGACAATACTCCTCGACGGTCAACCGAGGTTGGACCGTTTGGACCAGGGCATGTCATCCACGACGACGAGCGGTACAACCGCTGCGTGTCGCGCAGCAAGAAAGGCGATAGCCCGTCTTGCGACTACAGCGCGTAAGCGCAAGGATAAGCAAGTGGCAAAAAATAAGCCTACGGGCTCCCAAGGGCCAGCAAATACAAAAGGCGCCCCGAGCAGGGTGTCGGCAAAGCTGAGACTTGGAGAAAAAGTAAATCCCGAGCTGTCCCAAGCCACGTCGCAGGCAAACCCAAGCGAAAATGCTGGGCGCGATGATTCCGATCACCACCAGCAGAACGATCCCGATCGTTCTCATGCGGGTGGCCCCCACACCTCGCGGGCGGGAGGTTCGTACCACCGCGAGGGCATAGCCCAAAATGCCCCTAATACATCGCCTTCACACGCCTCTAGTCAGCGTGTGTCAAGCATGGCTGGAAATACCAGCCGAGGCGAGGAGGGATCCGACCTCCGAACTCTCCTGAACCACAACCGGGAAGGCCGGGCTCGCATGGGTGAAAGCAACCCAGGTTTGGCTCTGTTACCACAAATTGAGGAGCTGCAGCGAGCCCTGGACAGGTTAAGGGAGCAACAAAACGAACAGGCGCAAGTCGCCTCAACATCCCCATTTTCTCCTGAAGTGCTAGTTGCTCCACTTCCACCAGGGTTCAGGATGCCAGATATGCGGCCGTTTGATGGAAACTATGATCCGCAGGATCATTTATATGAGTTCAACGACCTGATGGAGCTCCACCATGTTTCAGACCTTGCGAAATGCCGTTGTTTGGCCGTGACGCTGACTTCTCACGCCAAACGGTGGTTAAGGTCGCTCCCAGTGGGATCGATCAGTTCGTGGCCTCAGATGAGCACGACGTTCCTGCGGCATTTCCAAGCCAATCGGAAATTTTCAATGCCTTTGAGCTACTTCAGCAACATAAGGCAAGTAAGAGACGAATCCATACAGTCTTATATTGATCGCTTCCACAAGGAACTCAACAAAGTGGCTCATGCTCCAGAAGAGTCCATCCGAACTCTAATAATAGCTGGAGTTCGCCCGTAAACCGACCTGTGGAAAGAACTGCAGGCTGAGGACGATATTTCCCTCACCAGATTCTATAACCTGGCAGAAAAGTATCTCCGAATAGAGAATTCGCTGGCGGCACTCCGCCGTCGCGACCACGGCACTTCCAGCAATACGCCTAGTCGGGGAGATAATAGGCGAGCTGATCGCAAAGGAGACACTGACGATCAGCGAAAAGGGAAAAACCCCTCTGAGCGAGAAAAAGTCATATGCTCACTGTTCCTCGTCGCAGCTGGCAGATACTCAATCCGTTGAATGTCTCCATATACGCAATCCTCGATAAATCTGAGGAGGCCAGCCTGCTCGGTGAGCCCGAACCCATGAAAACCCCTGCTACGGCCAGAAACAGCAAAAAATACTGCCGTTACCATTGGGATAATGGGCATCTCACTGATGAATGCCGAGCTCTAAAGCAGGCTATCGAAGAGCTTATCAAGAAGGGGCACTTCAAGGAGTACATTGATGACTCCCCAAAAGAAAACCAAGGGGAGCGAAAGAAAAAGCGCCGTGATCGCAGCGGGTATGATAGTGTTAACATAATTTTCGGAGGTCCACACCTCGCGGGAAACACGCGAGGAGCGCGGCAAAGATATGCTCGCGCCCTGCGCCATGACCCAGGGGTAATGAACACTTCGCGACCTCAAAAAGCCCGAAAAGAGGAACCAATCACCTTTGCGAAAGAAAGGAGGCAGCTTACACCATCCTCACGAGGATGCTCGGTGATCACCCCCGATAGGGTGTCATAATGTCTGCATGAACGTGGAGGAACGGAAGGACCGTGAACATTCCTGTTCAAGTCCGTTTTTGATATAATAACCTGGTTAAGAGGCCAACCTGAAGCCAGCCTCGATGCCTGCACATGCGGTTTCTGAGGGATCACCACGATCCCCATGGAAGGCGATCCGCTCCCGAGTCCACGCCTCGGCGACTCTGTGAGAGGTGACAGAAATTACCAGTTGGCCTTGGTCGTAAGGATGCCCATGACCTTTAATGGAAGGAATCTTGAGGCCTCTGTTGAGAACTTTGTCTGATCAATTCCATTTATCATCTCAAGATGAAGTTCCCCACTCCAACGGGGATAGGGGAGGTAAGCGGATCGCAAAGCGCATCTCGCGAATGCTATGTAAAATCGGTCCAAATGGCCGACAAAGGAAAGGGCATTTCGCGGTGTGCACCTCGCCAAGCTATGGCGATCAACCGGATCGAGCCACAGCCTGGCCCGGCGGAGGATAATATAGATCCGCGGATTCAGGAAATCCCCCCGAGCAGCCCGGTTGAGGATATGTCCGAGGTTTCGGTTGATCCAAAAGAACTGAGCCGAGTGCTAAAGATCGGGAGCTGTCTCAAGGCCTGCCTCTCCGCCTCCAGCACCGGTAAGCTTCTTGAAGGAGAACATTGATGTGTTCGCCTGGTCGCATGCAGATATGGTCGGGATCAGCCCGAACATTATTTGCCATTCGCTAAACGTCAGCAATGAAGCCAAGTCGGTTCGCCAAAAGAGAAGGACGATGGATCCGGAGCGGTATGCCGCATTAAAATCAGAAGTGGAGAACCTTCTCCGAAATGGATCTGTTTGTGAGGCTCTTTACTTGACCTGGGTTGCTAACTCGGTCTTGGTAAAAAAGCCAAATGGAAAATGGCGGACCTGCGTAGACTTCAGCGACCTGAACAAAGCTTGCCCGAAAGACAGCCTTCCCCTACCTGAATTGACCATCGTTGATGCCACCAGGGCACGAGTTGTTAAGCTTCATGGATGCATACTCGGGATACAATCAAATCCCGATGTATAAACCAGATGAGGAGCATACGACCTTCATTACGGACCGGGGGTTGTACTGTTACAAAGTCATGCCCTTCGGCCTCAAGAATGCGGGAGCACGCCGAGGTTGGTCAACCGAATGTTCTCCGACCAGATCGGGAGGACAATGGAGGTTTATGTGGACGACATGCTGGTCAAATCCCAGGTCGCCTCAGAGCATATTACGCATCTCGCTAAGATGTTTGACATACTCCGGCTCTGCAGAATGAAGCTGAACCCTCTCAAATGTTCATTTGGGGTATCGTCAGGAAAGTTCCTAGGATATATGGAGTGGTCAAGTAGGGGCATAGAAATAAACCCGAAAAGATTCAAGCTGCTCGATATGGAGAGAGCCCGACCAAAGCCCCCGAGGTCATGAATGCGAGCAGGCGAATAAGCGGCAGTCGCTTCATATCAAGGCTAACTGACTGCTTGTTTACCATTCTTCAATGTTAGAAGGCCAATAAGAAATTGTGGACTTCGAATGTGCAGTTCAGTATAAAAGAGCATCTTGGGAAGCCTCCTCTCCTCTCTAAGCCTTTTCCGCAGGAAATCCTGCTCATCTACCTATCCGTGTCTCAGTTCGGTGGTGGCAGCTTTAATACGGGAAGAGGAAAAGGCTTAGTGGCCAGTATATTATGCAAGTAAATGTCTATCGGATGCCGAGATGCGGTATCCGGAAATGGAGCGACTAGCTTTTGCCCTCCTGGTCGCGTCCAGAAAGCTGCAACCCTACTTCCATGCCCATACAATCAATGTAATGACAAGTTACCCTCTCAGTCTTCCGAGAAAGGCCGAGAGGCCTAGGGTAAAGCTGCTCAAATGGGTAGTAGTGACCGATTAGCCTAAAGTATACGCCTAGGTCGACCATCAAAGGGCAGGCTGTTGCAGACTTCATCTCGGAATTTTCCTATCTCCCAAGCGAGCAACAGTCTAGCAAAGTCGAGCAAGAAATTATTCAGTACCTGTCGACCTGGAACCTCTACGTCGACGGGTCATCGAACAGGAAAAGAGCCGGTGCGGGTCTTCTCTTGGTGAGCCCCGAAGGGGTTCGAATTCATGGTATTCTCCGGTTCGGGTTTAAAGCGACCAACAATGATCAAGAATACGAACTCGCTGCCGGGAAATTACGACTACCAAAGAAATGGGTGCAAGCGATCGAGTATTTATAGCGACTCTATCTTGGTCGTCAACCCGATTCTAGGGAAATACCAAGCTAAGGAAGAGAACATGGATTCCATACCCACCCGAAGCTAAGGAAGGTCTCTTTGGGGAGGGGTCGTTTAAGCACTTTGAAATTGCTCGATATCCCTAGGGAGATAACATACTGGACGCCTTGGCAAAGATAGCCTCGTCATTAGATTCGAGGCTCCCGATAACATTCCCTGTTCGCTTTGTCGATGCTCCAACTATCGCTCGCAAGAACAAGCCCCGTGAATGTGGTTCACCGATTCCCTGGATGACTCCCATTGTCCAGTACCTCAAGGATGGGACCTTGCCTAGCGACAAGGTCGAGGCAAGGGTCCTACGAGTAAGGTCTGCTCGTTTCACACTCATCGGGGATCAGCTGTACAGGAGAAGATTCAGTGCCCCTCTCCTCCGATGTGTAACCAGTCAAGAAGTAGACTACATCATGAGGGAAATTCATGAAGGGATCTGCGGTAACCACACAGCAGCTCGATCTCTTGCAAACAAGGTTGTTCGTTAGGGATATTATTGGCCCCGAATCCAAGAAGATGCGCACAACTTTGTCAAAAAGTGCGACAAGTGCCAACGGTTCGCGAACATTCAGCGAGCCCCATCTCACGAGCTGATTACCATGTCTAGCCCCCTGGCCATTTTCCATGTGGGGGATCGACCTTATCGGCCCCATGCCGCTTGGAAAGGGAGGGGTCAAGTATGTCGTGGTCGCGGAGACTATTTCACAAAATGGGCAAGTTGCCAGAACCGCTAGCCGCGATCACGACCGAAAGCTAGAGGACTTCGTTTTCAAGAACATAGTGTGCCAGATTACGAATTCCTCACACCCTCATCTCAGATAATGGAAAGAAATTCGATAATGAGGAGTTCAAGCAATTATGCGACGAGCTCGGCATCCATAAAAAGTTTGCCTCGGTTGCCAGACCACAGGCGAATGGCCAAGTTGAAGCAGTCAACAAGACCATCAAGCACACTTTGAAGGCCAAGCTCGGGGCAGCCAAAGGAAATTGGGCTGACGATCTCCCCGAAGTCTTGTGGGCGTACAGGACAACTCCAAGGACCTCCACCTTGGAAACCCCATTTTCGCTAGCCTATGGTGCGAACGATGATCCCCTGAGGCGGGACCAGGTTCTTCTTGAGGAGGGACCTGCTGTACGTGAGGACGAAAACAGAGCACTTATGAGAGCGAGTTTGGATCTGGTCGAAGAGCATCGCAACAAGGCTTCGCTAAGGATAGCAGCCTACCAACAGCGAGCAAAAAGGTTCTTCGACTCAAAGGTCAAGCGAAGAGACTTCCAGGTCGGAGATCTTGTGCTAAAGGAGGTTCTCCTCGGAACTAGAGAGCTGAGTGCGGGGGTACTAAGACCTAACTAGGAAGGTTCATACCGGGTCGACAAAGTGATCAGACCGGGGACTTACCATCTTAAAAGATTGAACGGCTCCAAAGTACCCCGAGCTTGGAATGCCGAGCACCTTCGGCCATACTATCAGTAATCCCGAACTCAACTCTCAGTTTTTGTTAATTTCTTTTAAGTATTACTTTCTTCGCTCAAAACAGTTCGCATGTGTTCTGTTCGCATTCATATGTAATCGCTTATGTAAATCACAATTGTAAAGTGTACATATATATATGAAAAAGCGAACTGCAATTGTAAAGAAAATATGTCTTCATTTATGTACAAAAAGTCAAAGATTCGATTACAATGAGGACGACTCATTACATTAAGGCTGGTGGGGGATCCTTTCGAGGAACCTGGCCACCACCTGGTCCTGGGCGGTACGGGCTGACGATCAGTCGTCCTCTTCGGCCATGATCCGCAAGGTCGCCTGCCAACCCTCCAGGAGGTCGGACAAGTCCATATCTGGGTTCTTTGCTCGCAGGGTGTAGACAGACCCGATTGCCCAGTCTGCGGCCTTCTCCTCCATCTCCTCTAACTGATTCTGCATTTCTTCAGTCAGAGAAGCGATTCTCTCCCGACTCTCCTGGAGCTCGGCCTCAAGAGCTAGCCTTTCCTGTTCGGAGGCCTCCCTATCTTCTTCAGCTCGCTGAGCCCGTGCGAAGGTCGCCTGGATCTCTTAGTCCCTTTCTCCGACCTCCTTAGAGAGCCTGGCGGTTGTCCTTTGAAGTTCTTTGACTTCCTCCGCATGTCGATCGAGCTCCGTCTTCTAGAAGTCCACTGTTTGTAGAGCAGCGTCCTTTTGGCTCGATGCACATACATGCCTCGAAGGCGCGTTGCTTCCAAGCCAGCAGAGACTCCAAGCTGCAGCCCGCTGCGACCTCTTCCTTGTCGCTTGTCCCCTGCGGCCCCCTGCCCACGTCTTTTCCATGGACATCCTCATCGCGAGCAACGCCTGTGAGCAAGATACGAGTTAGAAATAAATCAGAATGAAATTTCAAGTACAGCTCGTTTACCTTGCCTCGATCTGCCCTGACATGGTCATCAGTCGTCGCTCGTCTGCGAACTCTTGTGCGACTCGATCGCACTCGAGCGAGCCATAAACGATCGAGTGCAGTGCACAGGCTGAGACTCCCTAATGAGTCTAGAATAGGCGCGTCCTTCGCCTTATCGCCAGCAACCGCCTCGCTCACGGGCTCCTTGCCCACCTCCCCGCAGATTCTGGCGCGACCTCGAGGCTCTCCCTGTTCAGGTCCTCACTCTTCGGCCCGAATTCTGCTTCCCTCTTCTTCAACCTTTAGGAGGCTGGAGCCTTCCGGCTTTAGGGCGGCGTGGCACATGAGCTGCGCGTGATCTGGAGCCGCTTCTTACAGAGGCGGGAGGCTGGGGAGCGTATCGCAGTTGTGCCGGAATAGGGCGCGACCTCGACCGCTTCTCTCCTCCTCGATCGAGGAAGACGAATGGTGCTGGTGAGTGCTCGAACTCCTTTAGGCATCGTTTCTACATTTAAGTTAGTTACATGGGTGAAATCATTCTACGACGAGAAAGGAACCGATATAACTTACCAATACGGGGGTTACAAGGGCGCCTTGTTGAAAAACCCGTACTTTCGCAAGTTGATGCGTCACAAGCCTCCTCGCGTCCCCGGCCTCCTCCTCGTCCGATACTCCAAAGGATACGAGCCTCGGTTGGGTCGAGTAAATTTTGGCCGGTGCGTTATAAGCTATTTTGAAAACAGGTCGTTACTATTGATCATGTGAGCAGATAATGGACCCAGCGAAGAAAAACCTACTTAGATCCTAAAAGCGGCAGTAGCCGTCATAGCAAAAGAAGAAGAACTTTGTCTCGTAGGCCCCGCGTTGCTGGGATAGCTGTGTATCCCCGCAGTAATGGTAGGTCGCCGAGACAAATAGTATGAGTCCTTGTCCCTACTCTTTTTGAGATAATAGGCGATGCTGAGCTCCACTACAATTGGCTCACCCAAGTCGTTTTCGCAGCACGTGATGTACATCGCGACAGCGATGACGTACGCGTTTGGCGTCAGCTGCATTGGCGCGATCCCGAAGTGATCCAAGACCGACCTGATGAAAGGATGGAGGGGAATCCTCCCTCCACCCTTGAAGATCTCTTCAGAGATCGCGGCAAGGCCATCGGCAGGGCGCCGTGACGACTGGTATAGTGGAACACCTCCGCATGGATGTCAAACTGCCGTTTAATCCTATCGAATTCCTCTGGGGTGAGGACCGAAAAGACGTCCAGGGACGCATCCTCGGGAACTCCCCGCGAGGACGAGCTCGCTCCTTCCTCGGGTCCGGATATTGACGGTTCCATTCCGGTCTACAACATCGACAGACACGGTCATTTAGGCCTTCGTGTTTGTCTCGTGCGGCGGCAGGGGACAAATTCTTAAACCCTAACAGTAACTCGAGCCGCCGTCCACGGCTCGAATCCAATGTGGCATCGCGTCTCTGTAGCTGCCCAACACCATCGCCCAACCAATAAATGCGAAAAGAAGAAGAATGCTTACCAATTATTACGGGATGAGTAGGCCGAGGTAAGAAACTGTTTCGATTGCTTGAAGCGCCGATCGGAAAATGATGATTTCTGGTTTGCAAAGGCTTGTCACTCGAAACAAAAGAAATTTCGGTGACCTCATCTAAAAAATGCGAGTTTTTATATGGATTGCGAATCGACGGATATTACCCTCGGAACTGAAACGACAGCCCACTCTCTCTCCCCACATTAAATGCGCCCCACGTCGCATTAAATGCTGTGATAATAGTCGTCGTTTCGAATGCGCTGCGTAACTAATGCGGTCAAAACGGCGTCGGGTCAGCACACGATGCATTTAATGTGTCTGACAACCGCTTTAACGCATGCAGAGCGCATGACAGCGCAGAGCCAGGTTCATTGAATCTCTAAGGTACAGAAAGGAGCGTCCATCAGATCCAGGTCGCTAGGGTGAAGATTGTCAGGTCGCTTAGGCAAGGAATTGCGCGAAATCATGTTCGCCAAGAGTCCTGTGCCGAGCTCATCCCATTCAGTTCGGAGCGACCAAAACCTCCAATATGACTTAGTTTCCAAGGTTCGATCCTCAAACCTTAAAAACTATGGGGCTTCTGTTATGCCTGGGAAAATAAGGAGTTGACGTGGGAAAGTCACGTGAAGGGTGACCTGCTCCCGTCAGAGCAACACGCACACGTCAGACCTGCCAAATGATATGGAGCTCACATGCGTCCATTTCCCTACAATAAGTCGTGCGATGTCAGCTTGGAAAAGGGAAAATGGGACATAAAGCCGGATTATATCCTGACAATCACACCAACCCATGGATTTAATGATGATTATACGCCTCAGTTTGATATAAAATGAGGAAGACCCCTTCATTAAGGGGATTCGGCCATTTTTCATACAGAAAAAAACTCTCTCTCTCCTATAAACACATTTGCTTTTTTCAACTCTATTGTAAGTCACCGCTGTTGCGACCCACACTAATATCAATACAAATCAGTGGACGTAAGACTTGCTACCTTAGCATCCGAACCACTTAAAAAACTCCCTTTGCATTTATTTCGTTTTACATATTCCATTTTCATGTATATTTAACAGCCAATCAACGTTACGCACGTGACAATTCATTGGTGCCAAAAACGAGCATTAACAATAATAAATGCAGAAAAATCTTTATTTAAATAATTTGCACTTATAGATACGGTGATATGGTCAATGCAACAATCACATATATAGTTCCATCACTGTTGTTATTAAAAAAAGAAAAAAAAGGCGTGTGGACCCATACGTGGAATTGTTGTCAAAAGCAACACCGCGGTGTTTATTTGATCATATCTCAAGATTTCCACGTATCGCCCATCAACTACTCAAATCTGTCGGTTTGTCATCATGTTTGGCCAACGTATTAATGCTTAACAGGAAGTAGGTGACATGTTTTCCACGTATTATATTAATGCTTAACAGAAAGTAGGTGACATGTTTTCCAGTTTTAATGCTTAACAGAAAGAAGGTGTTAACTTTAATAGTTTTTCGTTGATTTTCTTGGAAGGTTCATTTGACAAAATTTGAGGACTTTTATAGCTTACAAATATTCCAAACTGCCCATGACAGTTTAATGCAGACAATTAATACTGCACCCTAAAGTCCTCAACCATGATAGTTATTTTCACTTTGAAAATTAAAATCCTTTTATATTTTTTTATTTTCTTAAATCTTCACAAAAATAAATAATTAGTTTGATGATTCTTCTCATTTAGATTTATTTTCTTCTCATTCTAATTATTGCCCATGTTTGTGCCTTTACCCACTGTTAATATATCATTTACCCACATTCAAATTTAGACCCAAGTTTAAATGAGACTTTGCTTGAAATGCTTTGTTTTATAGTTCGTCGATTATAATTAACAAGTAAATTAAGCTATTATGGCAAGAGCTGTCCTCACTGACTATCGACTTCAGCCTTCAGGAGAGACTAGAGAGTCAAGTCTGATGGCTTTGTTTAGAGTACTTATCCATGGAGCAACTAGATTCCCATTTTGTAAGTTATTTTGTTTCTTTTTTTACTTTGGGAGTATTGGGTCCGCTTAACAGCTTTTCATGGGATATTTATATGGTTAAGTCCAATCAAGGGATGTGCTATGTCTGAAGCTATTAATTTGATCGATAATCCATGTAACTCAATGGTTGATAAACTTAAATAATAATATAAATACAAAATAACACATAAACTGATCTCTACAAACTAGTGTCGTTTTTTATGATAGATTGAATTTTCAATTTCAACAAATAAACTGATAAAGAAAATAAATGCAAGTAGTTGGAAAACCTAAATAGTTCTCAACTTTGTGCCTTTATGATTGTGTTTATCCACTTATGCCCTACACAACTATTTCTATCTTCCTTCCATCTTTGAAATTGTTACATTATTTGCTGAAAAAATTTCAAACTTGTTTTCAGGAACTTCAGAAATAATATTATTAATGAAAAATGCCGGTTGCTTTGGTGCAGGTAGAACCATAGTCTCGTTTGTAAGCATGGAAACAACCTCAGACATTGTTGGCCTATCCTTTGCCTGGTCTTGCACGCACAAGAGACCCACATTCAGGTATCTTAACACTTCATTGGGAAGAGCAAGATTCATCCATTGTTTGGTCTATTAATTCTAAACCTTTACCTTCATTCCACAACTGCCATGCCTGAATGAAAGAGTTAAGATTAGATTTATTGTAGATTGATCAATGCTATCCAAAGTTTTATTAAGTCCCTTTATAGGATGAAATGTATAAAAGTTGAATGCTTACATATCCAACAAGGTTGAGTGGACGCCCTGTATCATAGCAGCCATTGTTCTTCTTGCCACTCACAATTTCTAATACCATGACTCCAAAGCTATATGCATCGGTTTTCACCGAGACAACACCATTAAAAACATACTCTGGAGACATGTAGCCACTGAAAAATAATTTAACAGCATACATTAATTTTGTTGGAAGACAATGTAGTTTGTTGTAAATGTGTTTATACTACATATACTTACTGTGTTCCAACAATTCTGTTTGTGTTTGCTTCTAACTCATTCACCCCAAAAGCTCTTGCCATTCCAAAATCTGATATTTTTGGATTCATTTGGTCATCCAGTAATATGTTGCTGGCTTTTAAGTCTCTGTGAATCACTTTTAATCTTGAATATTTATGGAGATAAATAAGTCTTTGAGCGATTCCTTCAATTATACTTAAACATTTTTTCAAATTCAAAATGTTCTTTCCTATTAGAATCTGTCTCAAATTAAGAAACAAACAGATAGTAATGAGCAGTTGATAGATGATAGATTTAAGAATTAAAATCTATAATTGCAAGTTTGAAGAGACATACCAAATAGGAAGAAATCCAAGCTTTTGTTAGGCAAGTACTCATAGACTAAAATTCTTTCTCCTCCATGAAGAGAACATCCTAGAAGTCTTACAAGATTAGTGTGCTGTAGTTTGGCCAATGAGTTTAGCTTCATTCTTAAACTCCACTATTCCTTGTCTTGAACTTTTTGAGAGTTTCTTTATCGCTATTTCTTGCCCATCTGGTAATTTTCCCTGAAACCATGGCATTTTTGGCCATTAATGGTGATATATTGATGATTGTTCACCTAATTAATAAAAGTGATGGTTACAATTTTACCTTATAAACTGGACCAAAACCACCCTGTCCAAGCTTATTTGTTGTTGAGAAATTGTTTGTTGCAGCAGCAATGGTTTGAAAATCAAATATCTTCATATCCTGTTTCTGATCTTTATCTTGGGCTTTTCGCTTTCCAAATTTGATTGGAAGTGATATTGAGATGTTATCTCCAAGTTCATGTAATAGTTTCCATCGATTCCATATGCTTTCCACTAGTTGAGATTATACACATAATTAAAATTTATGAATCCAGATAGATATTAATTGATCAAAATATTATATTTGTTCTAGATTACCTTTAACCTGGAGTTTTTTCCCGATCAAATAGCTATAGTAGCATAACAGAGGTATAACTAAGACTATTCCTAGTGACTGCCACCACTTCTCCTCTAGAACAAGAAAAGCAAATTTAATTTTCATTATACATTAACAACAATTATAAATGCGTTTTAGAGTTAGAACAATCAAGATAAAGATAAGTTGACTAAGATACCAATTAATCAAGAGGACAACAAATCTTGTATTTAGTTGTGCAATTAATTACAGAACACATTGCTTTCACGTAATTACATGAAAAGTGATATATAAAGGGAACTGTCAAAAATTTCAGAGATGATATATTTTGATAGATTGCATACCTTTAGCCTTGTATTTTCTCCGTATTCGATAGCATAAGAAAAACAGAAGGGGTACCGCTAGAGCTACTACTACTCCAATGATTAGCTTTTGCCACCAATTAATTTCTGCATTGGGCTTTTGCCACCAACTATTTCCTGCCACAAAAGAATTCTATTTTAATTAATGTTAAAAAAAATCCTTTAAAGACAATTGAGTATGCTTATCAGTCCTCTGCCACAAAAGTCTAGAATCATTCTTACAAAACAATAATGTTTCAAATCCTTTGAAGAAGCAAAGCACTCTTGGTCAAAACTGAATTAAAAGCTGAGCAGTATATTTTTTTTCTTTTAAAAATTCAATTTCACTATTTTGAGCAGACTTACCTGTGGGAGTTCTGAAGTGTTCCACCGCTTCCACGTATATTGAGCGATAATTGCTGCCGACAGAGTCTATGAACTCTGTCCCTCTGCTCCAAATCTCACAGCCGGTATAGTTGTTGCTATTTGGCTTTACAATTATGTAAGGTCATGTTGTCAATTTCTTTGAACTTGAATCCTTCTCCAGACATGAAACCTTCTCTGGAATAGAAATAAGAATTACCTTTCCCACTGTAGTCACGGAAGTAATTCTCCTTGTCCAGCTTAGTTGTAACGAACGGTCCTACGTCATCCATGAGATCACCACTGGAACTAATTTTTAGTATTGGAAACGATGTGTCGTCTTCATTTACAGAATAACTGAAGTACTTTTCTTGTTCATTGGTAGTGTATGTGAATTTATAGGAGAAGTAATCACGCCCATAATTTATGAAGCTGCTGCTACTGCGCCCATTTTGCCAAAGCCTACTCTTCCACAAGACTTCGCCGTACCACCATATGACTAGCCGGTTTGAGACATTGGGGTCCATGCCAAGTGTAAATGACCCTTGGGCTGGAGAATCATCGGTAATCCATGACTGCAGAAACCATTTATGCCCACTTTGGAAGTTCATCCCCAGTTTCATCCCTGGAAGAAGTGTATCAGTGGGGTAGTCAAAGCTTTGCCACAACTCTCGCTTAGATCCATTTGAATACATTTCATACAGCACAAAATTGCCATTTTTGTCCAGAGTAGCACTTGTATTTCCTGTTGCTTGAACAGAACTTATTACGATTGGATTTCCCTTGCTGTGTAAAATTTTCAAATTTCCATCAGCGCGGTCTATTATAAGTTTTCCAGATTTGTCTGAGACTGGGTAATTCCTGTTGGCAACCCACACAGGCTGAACCCTCTTGTTCAGTACATACGTATTGCAATAAGAATCCTGATCACCGTTGAACAAGCTGCTTCTATTGTTGGGCCTATAGTACCATATTCCTAAGTAACGGTTTCTCGTACGCGTAGGGCTAAAGAATCCCAACCTGAAGTTCCCAAAAGTAGAAACCAGCTGATTCCCATCTTTAAGCAGTTGGCCTTGAAGTAATATATCTGTCTAAGAATAAGATGGCCCCAGCAGAAATATGAGAAATAAAAAGCTGAAGAGCATTTCATTCCTTCCTCTTCCAGCTAGAATTGATAGAACTGTATACATGGAGAAACAAATCTTGCTTGTGTACAAGCTCATACAATGAATTAAGTAGTAAAAGAACAATGGAAATTTAAGAGTAGTGTTAATTGATTTTGTTGGAAGGTTCATATTGGCAAATTTGGAAGACTATTATAACTTTTGAATATTCCAAACTGCCTACACTTTTAGACAGCCTAATGCAGACAATTACTATTGCCCCCACAGTCCCCAGTTACCCTAGATATATACTTCGAAAATTAGCATATATTTATTAATTGCTTAAATCTTAACTAAAAGACATAATTAGTTTGATGATTTTTCTCAAGATACATGCATTTAATATATTTTTTTAATTGGAATAAGTGAAATGAAGTCTGTCCGTCTGTGCATTGTCTATATGCTAAAATCTTAAAATGACTGAGTCTTTCTTCCCTAAGTTTTTAATAATTTAAACCACCTTCATGCTTTGTTCAACGAACAAAAGTCTCCCTCCTTTTTTTTTTTTTTCTGGGGGTAAAAGGGTAATTTTATATAAAAGAATGAAAGAAAAAAGAGAATGGACACAAGTTGTCTGTATCATGAATAAGTATTAAAAAAATAAATCGTTAAACTCTATTATTTGTAGGGGTGAGCACAGGTAGTGGGTAGAACCGAAACCGGTGCAAGAACTGGAACCAGAACCTACCCAGAACCTGCACTGTGAGGATAGGTTCCAGTTCCAATTTTTTGGAACCGCTACTGTGCGGCTCCAGTTCCGGTTCTTGCATGTGGAGGAACCGGAACCTGTAAAAAGGGTATCCTGTTTGGAACCTGTAGGGGGTACCCATTTTGGAACCTGTTTGGAACCTGTTTTGGTGCCCATAAAAATGAAAAATCATGTTGTATTTGTTAGGGCCAAAAATCGTCCTTGGCCCAAATAGTAAAACGGAGCCCATAACGAGGAAAAGTCGAGACCCAACCCTGATACAACCCAGTTCGCATTAGGCCCATTTGATATGAGCTATAGTCGGCCCAAACCATCTGGGCACAAGCCTCCTAATCCCAGTTCACTTCCTGGAGCTATGAACAAATTCAGAGCCCACGGTCATCTACAGATCACATTCTTATTCGAACACTAGTAGAGTAGCCTACTACCACCCCAACTCCCCCAAGGTCCGTGTCAGAGTCATACTTTGACTCCCTTTTATGCCAAGATAAGGCGATCAAAGGATATATCCTTGGAGGAAACGGATCACGATGAGACTCCCAATCCCACCAGGATTGGGAGACCAGACAGTCACTATTTAAACAGAGGTCGGCCCTCTTATACTCCAGATTATACTACACCTACAGACCTCGAAGTTCTAGCTTGAGAACTTCACTTCACCGCCGTAGTCATAGTCCCCGACTAAACTTCTGGTAACCTCTTTACTCCTTAGCCTTCACTAAATCAATCTTTCAGCCTTGCTGACTTGAGTGTCGAGTGCCTACGGCAAACACCACCTCGGTGTCTTCCGTTGCTTCACGTTCATTTCTCTACGTGTGCAGGTATAGCGGATCGTTAATGGCCTCAACCTCACGGGATCAATCCCCCCTTCCATACATGTAGATTTTTACGTCTACAGTATTGTAGAGACCTGCATTTGGAGGCTTTAGATTTACAAGTAAATGGGGAACAAAAATTGGCACTACAAGAGAGTTGTTCTAAAGAGGAATCATACCTAATTTCATAAATAAATATAACCTGTGATGGCCACAACCGTCGTCATTGATTATCTACTTCTGCCTTCAGGGAATACTGGAGGAGAGACAAGTCTGATGACTCTGTCTGGAATAGTGCTTTAGTTTTCATGGAAGCTTCTTATTAAAATCTATTGTTAACTTGGGAGTGTTGGTTGTAGACGGTCAAAGTCTACCGTGTGCTTGCAAGGATGCTTCTTTGGGGAAGAGCCCACTGGCAACCTTGTAGACTTGTAGATAGAGACACAGAATAGTGAACGTGAAGCCCTTGGACACCAGTGTGGTGTTGGCCATAGGCACTTCGATGCTCAAGTTAATACAATTGTGATGGGAATTAAGGCAAGGTATGTGATATGTTTTACTGTAAGCATGGAGCTAAGGCGCGACTTATCGGCGTAACTTCTAAATGGGATGGGCTTGGTGTGAAACCAACGGGAGTTGGGCCTTGGCACGAAGCCTTTTTACCCATACAATTTTGCCCTTACCATCTAAGTTAAGAGTTCTTAGCTTAGAAAGTAGTTCAAGTTGGTATGTGGGTGTTGAATGAGTGAATCGATGCCACTCGAGCAATCGACTTGTCTTGCTTTGTCGAGCGGGTGCAGGACCCTATCGAGTGGAGGATGTATGCACTCTGTCTCAATGAATGTTGCGTTGAATTAAATTAAATGTTGGAACTTCACTTGACATGGAACGTGGAGACCAATCAGCTGTGATTTGAGCCCTAAAGCTTATTGAACTTGTCTCGATACAATGTCGAGTAGATATGTCATGTAGCGGGCTTGGTTTTACTCAACACTAAGTGAAGTGGAGTTGCTTGCAACTAAGATGTAGTAGTCACACGATAGTGCCTCATACAGTGATGTCTGATTAATTTATGCCTAGTCGACTAGACATTTTAGCAAAGTGTTCATCGAGTTGATAACACATCGAATGGAGAAATTTACCCAAGTTAGCATTAGATGTTCACATGGAATGTGCCATATGCTTATCAAATGAATTGAATTGGTTGTTCCAGATTGATTCAATGTCATAGCGAAGCGTCGACAAGTCGACGACAAGTCGAGTGATGAAATTTGTACTAGGGCCATACAAAAATTCCAACTAGCATGTGCTAGATGCTTGAGGCACATGGCACATGTGTGATGAGTGTGTGACATGTGTTTTATGCATGTACAGTGTGTGAGAGGTAGGAAAACAAAGGGTTTTGTTTCTCGAGGTCTAATAGATGTTTGACATGTGTCCAATTTGAAAAGACGTGCTTTTAGTTGGGGGAAACTGCTCCCAAAAACCCTATCTGCGATCTGACCACACCATCCGAGAGCTCTAAGGGTGCAATCTGTGATCTAGCCACGCGATCGAAGAGCTCTGACGTGTGCGATCTGGCCATGCGAATCAAACAACTCTTATGCATGCGATCTGCGATTTGGCCATAAGATCAGACAGCTCTAACACGTGCGATCTGCGATATGGCCACGTGACGCGTGCGATCTACAATCTAGCCATGCGATCAGAGAGCTCTGGCGTGTGCAATCTGGCCACGAGCTCGAGCTGCGCGACGCCACGCGATTGGAGAGCCCTGATGCGTGGGATTTGCGATCTGACCACACGATCGAAGAACTCTGACATGTGCGATCTGATCATGAGATCAGAGCTCGACAGTGCACGCTTGACCACGCGATCGAGAGCTCGCGCACCACGATCCGACCACGCCACGGAGAGCTCGACTAGTGCAATCTGCGTTTGACCACTGCGATCGAGCTACGATCGCGTCGCGAATCTGATGCGACCACGCCATCGGAGAGCTCTGACACATGCAATCTCGGATCTGGCCTCGCGATCGGAGAACTTGGATTTGAAAGATGGATTCATGGAGAATCAAGCATATCATACTATAACATGTATAGTCATAGTTTAAAAAAAAAATTCAATCAAATTGAAATAAGTAAGGTAGAACATGTTACCTTAAGTCCTTAGCAACCTTGGAGACTCTTAATTTCAAGAGAAATTAAGCAAAAGAGTATCCACACCAAGGGAAGAAGAAATTTGGCCAAGAGAGAGATTTAGGGTTCTTAGAGATTTTTATCTCTACACAAAAATTGATATATCATTTTCTTTATATAGGAATCCTTGTAAATAATTCAATAATTGTTTTGGACTTCCTTAAACAATTCCATAATTGTTATGGAAGTTGTTAAACTTCTTTAAATTATAACATTGGATTAACATTTAATCACAATTAACAATTTAACTCTTAAATTGTTTACATAACAATTTAACCCTTAAATTGTTTATATGTTTACAATTACAACCCCTTATAAAATCCAATTTAATATAAAGAAAATGATTAATATAAATAATTTCATTACCCTCGGTAGGTGCTAGCCAACCTTGGATAATCAACTCTCTTTGGCTATTTCTTTATTCTCCTTAGTTCTTATGTGTGACCTCTTAGGTTCACTGTGGCCTAGCCGTGGGTCCAATATCACGATCTATGTCGATATGTTTTGTCGTAACTCTTTATAACAAAACTCTCATTGATTATGGTAGGCATCTAGCAATGCTCCATAACCCTTAAGTCACAATGAAGATTTACTCTAACGAACCTTTTACAATCATACATTGTATAATCAAATCTTTCCGTTATCTAATTCCCAATTAAGAATGGATTCATGGTATGTCAAAATCCTTATCTTAATTTTAATTCAACACATATGGAACGTATCACTATGAAACAACCTTTCATGTAACATTTTATATACCCCCGCTGGAGATTTCCATTTTCCAATGTATCTTGACATTTGTCTAGGAACTTGATATCAATCTATACCAAGTCAACGGATCCCATTTTGACTATCACTTGTCCTCACACATAAACAACACATGGCATGATTAGCCTCGTGTTTTTACACCATATGAACCATATGCGTTTATGCAGAATCCAACCGTGATATCTCATGTCTAAGGATTAATAATACACAAGTACGATCTTATGATAAATCATTGACTACATATTAATGTCCATGTGATTCATCATAAATGGTCATATTCGATAATCAGTTCACTAACTGTGTATCTATGCTAATGCCCTAGTGATATAACTTTTATAATCACCCACACTAATACCATCATATGATATTTTACGGAGGCATTCAGCATGCCTATGTAATATTATTGCCCAATTAATATTACCTATGTAGGGAATACTTTGATGATTTTGATCTTCCAAAGATTTGTATCATCCGAACATTTCACATGTAATACATATATATAAATGAAGCAATAAACCACATGTGAAATAAGAAAACTTTCTTCTATTGATAAGATAAAATGTATATACAAAATATATACATTAACATATATATACAAAACATAATGCCTTGGAACCAATGACATGATTGATTCCTAGGGCATACACTAACAGGATTCAGGTTCAAGACCTGCATGGGTGACCAAACTGTTGATGCTTGATTTTGGACACTAACGACTCACATGTGCAAAGTACTAAGAGTGTCTCAGAAATTACAAGCGATGGATCCATGAGATTTGAATATGGTGCTGAGATTATTTATGTTGCAGAAAACACAAATAATAGACTAAAAATAGAGGTTTTTATAGTGGTTCGAATGCTTAAAGCAACTCCTACATCCACTGTTATTTTATTATTCTCTGACTATTTCTATGATATTGCCCGTAAGACATATAAAGGTGAAGAAATACTTTGCTTACAGAGAAAGAAAGAATGAAGCTCAAATCTATGCCTAGCTCTCATATCCCCCTCCCCCTCCTCTCTCTTTTCGTGAAGAGAAATGTCAATTTATACACCTTTGAGGTCAATGTAATGAGTGTTTTGTAAGTTGCCTTGACACATGGAAAGCTCTCATCTATTCTTCTCTTAAAATAAGATAGGATTGGTATAAGATATCTTTAAGGTGGTATGGGCTTGATAGGAAGTACAATTTGTCTTTTAGGCACTTGTTAAGCTAACATCAGCGTGACTTTTTAGGCATAACATAAGCCCCCTAATTTTTTAGAGTGCGTAATCGTACTTCAAAAACTCAAGTCTTTGATCTGAATGGTTGTCGCACTATAGGATGCATCTCGAATTGAAGAGTTCAAATTATACCTGGGACGATCAAGTGTTGAGAACTAGGACTACGATCTGAGCGCTTAGAGCGATCCAAAGCTGAACATTATCTGATAATTGACATGAAATGTCTAGTAGATGAATTCTTGGACAGAGTTGACGTTAGAAACCCAAACACACCGCTTAGAGGCCTTAAACGGAATAAGCCAAATTAAAACACCCATAACTTTTGATCCGGAAGGAGTTTCGGAACTCATAGGATATTGCAAAGCTTGTTAGCTCGTGGGAACCAAACAATCTCGACCATTTTTGGAGCCAAAACTTTGTTTCGCATGTTTTAGGGCTTTTGAGTTTTCACGTGCTAGTGTGATCTGAGAGTTGAGAACATGACCTGAGGCTATTTGCAATATTAGAGCTAAGAGCTGATCGCGATTTGAGAGCTAGGGGCTGATCGCGATCTGATAGGAGCTCAACTTGAGAGTTTGAAGCATGCGATCTAATATGCACAATCTCAAGTAAACGAGCGAGTTATGAGCTCAATCAGAGAGCATAAAGAGCTTGATCAGAGACCGCGGAAGGAGTTCGATCAAAACCACTAAGCTTGATCTGAGAACACAAGCAGTTAGATCAGAAAGCATGAAGCTTGATCTAAGAACTTGGGATCAACCATCTAAGCATGCTTTCAGCGATCTGGCCACGCGATCGGAAGAGCTAAAGATCAACGATCTGAAGCTGAAGATCAGCAATCTGAGCATGCGATCCACGATCTGGCCACGTGATCTGAAGTTGAAGATCAAGATGATCTGAGCGTGCGATCAGCGATCTGAGGCTAAAGATCAGCGATCCGAAGCTAAAGATCAAGACGATTTGAGCATGCAATCAATGATCTGACCACACGATCAGAGAGCTCTAACGCGTGCGATCTGCTATCTCACCACGCGATCAGAGAGCTCTGATGCGAGGGATTTGGTATCTAGCCACACGATCGGAGAGCTCTAATGAGTGCAATCAACGATCTGACCACGTGATCTGAGGCTAAAGATAAGCGATCTGAAGTTGAAGATCAAGACGATCTGAGCGTGCGATCAACAATCTGACCACGATCGGAGAGCTCTAACTCATTGCAATCTAGCCATGCAATCAAAGAACTCTGATATGTGTGATCAGTGGATTTGGCCGCGCATTGAAGCTCGCGTGGGATGTGATCGCCACATGATCTGAGGCTGAAGATTAGCGATCTGAAGCTGAAGATCAAGACGATCTAAGCATACGATCAACGATCTAAAGTCAAGATCAATCGACATCGATCGTGATCGACCACGTGATTGAAGAGCTCTGATGCGTGTGATCTACGATCTGGCCATGCGATCGGAGAACTCTAAGGCGTGTGATCTGCGATCTGGCCACGCGATTGAAGAACTCTGATGCGTGTAATCTGCGATCTGACCACACGATCAGAGAGCTCTGATGCATGCGATCTGCGATCTGGCCACGAGATCGGAGAGCTTGGATGCAGGTTCGAGACCTGCATGGGCTACCAAATTGTTGATGTTTGATTTTGGACACCAACAACTCGTACGTGCAAAGTACTAAGAAGTGTCTTAAAAATTAGACGCGATGGATCCATGAGATTTGAATATGGTGTTGAGATTATATATGTTGCAGAAAACATAAATAATAGCCTGAAAATAGAGGTTTTTATAGTGGTTCGGATGCTTAAAACAACTCCTACATCCACTGTTATTTTATTATTCTCTTACTATTTCTATGATATTGCCCATAAGACATACAAAGATGAAGAAATACTTTGCTTACAGAGAGAAAGAACGAAGTTCTTTTCGTGAAGAGAAGTGTCAATTTGTACACCTTTGAGGTCAATATAATGAGTGTTTTGCAAGTTGTCTTGACACATGGAAAGCTCTCATCCGTTCTTCTCTTAAAATAAGATAGGGTTGGTATAAAATATTTTTGAGGCGGTATGGGCTTGATAAGAAGTACAATTTGTCTTCTAGGCACTTGTTGGGCTGACATCAACGTGACTTTTTAGGCATAACAAGAAGGAAGCAAGAAAGGCTCAAAAGGGATTTGATTTCTTAGTTCAATGGCCATTAATAGAATTATACAATGCAGAAATGAGTCGTCAGTAGTAGCTCTCTTGGAACGTTGTTGGCCAAATGAATTTGGTTTTCAAGTTCATGCAATATAACTCTAGCAAAAACTACAGCGGAATAATAGTGAATCGAGAAAGTTTATGATAGCTCAATAGCATTACCTATCACAATACATTCACTCAATAATTAAATTTAATAATTTTTTTATCATATTAATTATAAAGAAGACCAAAAAAATCCACACATGGCATAAAGATATTACATAATTTAGATTATTGTATCTAGTCAATTCTAGTGATTTCAGTCTATTATTTCTATCTAACTGCTTTGAAAATTTCACAACTCTTGTATCAATTTTTGAGGATTCTAAATCATCGTGTCTTTAAAGTTAGACCAATTAGAAATTGCGGTACTAATCAACCATAGATATGTATTTTCGATTGAATTCTGATAGCACTGACCACATTAAAGAGTAGAAGACTTGAAGGATGGCAACACATGACATCTCCATGATGTCATGGACCACAAGAACCCAGATCTTTTCTAAGAAAATCAATCTTCATAGAGCTGGGCATTTGGGACCAGGCCCAAAAGCCCAGCTCCAAAACCCGATCCTAGGACCAGTCCGGTCCTAGGAGGTCTGGTCCCAAAACGGGACTAAGCCTAAGGAGGGCCCAGGGCCCTCCTCCAAGGCCCATGACTCGGGAGTCCCTAGGCCACAGGGCCCTAAATTTTTTTGCCTTTTATCATTTTAGTCCTTTGTAAAATTACTTAAACCCCCTAAAACAAGTATAAATTAAAGGACTAAAATAAAATTTTACAAAATTTATTTAAAAAAAAAAATTAACCGTTGGCTGCCAACGGTTATAAAATTTTTTATAACTGTTGGCAGCCAACTGTCAACTCACACCAACGGTTATAAACTTATAATTATAAGTTTTTTTTTCATTTTCCCCCACTTCCCCCCATAACTACGCTATAAATAACCCTAAAACCTTTAATTTTTTTCACACCAATCAATCTCTCATTCTTTCATTCTCTCAATCTCTCTACTCCAAATCTCCAATCAATTTTTCATTCAATTTATATTTATAATTTATTTATATTATTCAATTTTTTTTTCTATTTTTCAATATCATCATAATTTCATATTATTATTTAATTTCTTTTCATTTTAATTATTTATTATTTTATCATAAATTTATAATGTCTTCCCAAATGAATTTTACGTTCCATCCACCGAAGAAATTGAAGCCTTCAATCTATTTTTACCATTTCCTCCAGAGGATGTACCTGTAATTCCACAACCACATTCGGTCGAGACAAGGTGTAGCCAAACACATGTGAGCTACGAGTCAACGGGCACGGACATAGCCCAACCGCCCCGACCGTCAAAGAGGGTCATGTCCGATGTCTGGCGATACTTCACCAAATCAAAAAGGCCAAAGACAAATGGGGAGGGGGAAGAATCGTGTGGGATATGTAATTTATGTGGAACCATTATTCCCCAATGAGAAGGGGACTTGACGATGCGACGACAGCAGAGAAGAAGCATCCCCAAATAAATGCATCTTCAAGCGGATCAGGTAGACAAATTTAAACTCAACTTAATTTTAATCCACAATCCTTAACTCTCTCAACATGGCAATACAATACACATGTTGCACGAGAGGAAATAGCAAGATATATAGTTGCTACGGACTCTCCCATTTGTTTATCTGAAAATCTTTTTTTTTTTTTTAATATGGTTAAAACTACATTTTGTCCAGCATATATCCCTTGTTAGAGTCATGAAAGTGACTCTATTTTGGTGATAAAAATACCCCATGTGTGATTAAATTGAAGTATATTGAGATAATTAAAGAATTTATGAATTTATTCACGAAAATCGTTTCCTAATATTTTTCTTATGAATTTAACGTGTTTGGAATGATTTTGGAAAGTATATGAGTTGATATTAGGTTGTGGTTTATGGATTAAGGGTGATTTTGTCTCATTTATGCTGTTTAGGGGGTAAAATGTCATGTTTTAAGGGGCTAATTTTGTTACTTTTCAATTGTGTAGGGACCAAACTGATATTTTATAATTTGTTCTATAAAAGAAAAATGCAGTTCGCGTTTTCAGGGGGGCTGCTCACCCAGTTTTCCGGTGACCCTTCGTCTCCCTCCGACGACCCTTCGTCTTCCCTGTGCATCGCCATTCACCATCATCCCTTCATCACCACCGTGAAACATGCACCCACAACGACGCTTCATCTTCCCATCACAACGTTTCATCTTCCCAGCTAGATTTGGCCGTTTTTCGAAGACGTTTCAGCTCCCCAAGAGTCGATCTCCCTTCCCCACGGCCGGATCTAGCATTTCCAAGCTTCAGCCGCCGCAAAAACCGCCGGAATTCGCGATTTTGTCGCCGCGCCTCTTCATCTTCCAGCCCAGATCTTGTTCATTTTCGACGACTTCTCACCTCCCCAGGACCTGATCTGAACTCCCCATCATCAGAGCTTTCCATTGGTACCTTCGGATCCCATTTTCGCCACCGTTTTCCAGAAGACCTGCCGGAAAATTAATGTTTTCCGGCGAAGTGCGGCTGTTCGTATTCCGGGCTGTCCGTTGGTCGTTTTCGGCCCTTCTTTGCATCATATCACTGTCGGTTACCTCCTCTTCGCCATGATCAGCTTCATTTCCATCGTTTCAGCCTCCGTCATCACCACCATGAGCGGTTGAGCTCCCGGTTGTCCGTTACGGTGTAGGCAAGATCGAGATTGACTCCACTGATCTCCTCATCGGCTCTCGACTAGTTGGATGAGCCCGAATGTTGGATATTTGGTTAAGTTTCTTGTATTCAGATTATATTTGTTTTCGTTTCAGTTTGTTTGCGATACTTTAATATTATTCTGATACTCGACGTGTTGAATTGATAATGTCCATTGAGAACGTTTATTGATATATAACTTTTCGCATAATTGAATGCCGGTTTGAGATTATTGAATGTTGATTATGACTTTAAATTGCTTTGGTACTGATTGCAATCAAGTTGTAGTAGCGTTTAATATCATTTCTACTAGGAATGTATTTATTGTGTAATTAGTTGATTGGGTGATACAGGTTGATAGGTTGTACTTGTTAACATTGTACCAACTAGTGGTGTTTAAGGGTTTAGCATTTTTTGGTTAGTTGGTGATAGTCTTTAACTAATCGATTTGTAACTAAGACGACGGGGAGACATGATAGATTATGCCTAGATTGCCGAGAGATATTTCTATTGATTTGCCTAGCCTTGTAGGATTAGGAAATTGAAGAGCGAGGAGAAGAATTATGAGAGTTGGTCTTGAGTCAAACCGAACCCGTAGCGACAACGCTTTTAATATTGTGTTTTAGTTAGCAATTTATTTAATGCTTTTAATTTCTTGCAAGTAATTAGTTTCCTTAGTTTTAATCAATCATTTTGCCAATTTCTCTTTTGTTAACTCAAATATACATTAGGTCGTTAGTCTTGCTCTCTGTGGATTCGACCCTGCTTACCGCTAACTACGGTACTTAGGTTTAATTTTGTGACTGTGACGACCGGTCTAACACCCCTGTTAGTAGAAGTACAAGTAGAAGAGATATACTAAAACTTTATAACAAAATAAATAATAAACTTAAAAACGAATTTCAAAATTTTAGGAATATATCTATTGCACTTACATCAGACATATGGGCTTGTAGATCAAAAACCGATTTTTTAACTGTCACAGTACATTTCTTAGATCATAATTGGGGTTACAACAAAAATTGATAGGTTTTAAACTATTATATAAAAAACATAGTGCTGAAACTATTTATTTTACAATTCTTGAAGTTTTGCAAGAATATTTATTAACTGATAGAGTTGTAGCGCTAACGCTTGATAATGCAACTGCTAACACCGTGACAATCTCTTTATTTGAAAAGAAATTGGATCCGCTTGGTGAAGGCAAATTTTATCACCAGAGATGTGTTTGTCACATCATCAATTTGATAGTTAAAGCAGGTTTAGATGTTATACATTCAAAGATGGAGAGGGTGTGTAGAGCTATCGATTTATCGTCGGCGGAAGCAATAAAAAGAAAAATGGCAGAGTACGTCAAATATTGTAAGCAAGAGGAGCCACCGCTTTGACCTTTGAAGTTATGTATAGACATGCCTATCCGTTGGAACTCTACCTATTTGATGTTGGAAAAAGCTTTGCCAACCGCAAAACAAATTACGATTTTGTCAACCTTAAGAACTATCCAGAGGAAGTTGTCAACTATGATGATTGGGCGATTTGTGAACTTTTTTATTAATTTCTTAGAATTTTTTATGATGCTACTAATACATTAAGTGGTATTTATTATCCAACTACTAATTTAGTGTTAGATATTTTAGTTCAAATTGCTAAAACTTTTGATCAATATAGATATGATAACATTTTAAGTGAAATTGTTTCAAGTATGGAAGAAAAATATAAGAGATATTGGTTAGATATTCCATTCTTATATGGATTAGGCATTTTTCTAGATCCTAGGTTTAAATTATCCGTAGTTAACGGTGTAATTACTAAGTTAGGCCATTATTTAGGACATGATTATATGTCTTATTTGACTGACTGTAAACACAAATTGGATAGGCTTTTTTCTTTATATGAGAATAGATACAATGGAAGTAGAAGTGGAAGTGGAAGTGGAATGTTTAGGAGAGGTGATCAGGACCTTGATGTAGCCCCCCCTCAATGGTCGAGCAAGTGGGCGTATGTGGGACATGGCGGAAGCTCCAGCTCCAGCTCCAACTCGTACATACATAGACTAAATGAGATGACTCGCTACCTACAGGTGGACTTGACCTTTATGACGATGAAGGAGCAACTTGACATGAATATTCTTCAATGGTGGAACCAACAAGAAAGTCAATTCCCCATTATATCCCAAATAGCACGTGACATTTTATCTGTGCCGCTTTCTACAATTGCATCCGATTCAACATTTTCAAAGAGTGGTCGGATTGTTGAAGACAAAGATGTTCTTTAACCGATGAGATGATTGAAGTAATAACGTGTTTACGGAATTGGACTCATGCAGAAAGAAGATTACAACAACACCATGAAGATCCCGAACTACTCGAATTTTTTAGGAATATAGATTTGAATAATGTAACTAGTGTTGACAATGAAATTAAAGATGAATAATTTAATAAAAAAATTATTTAATTGTTTATTTGTGAAGCGTGAATGTGTGAAATGTGAATATTATATTTATGTTCAAAATTAAAATTAACTATTAATTTATTATTTTTTAAAATTAATTAAATTTTTAGAAATTTACTAATCAAACATAAAAAATACTAAAAACCCCCTATAAAATTTCGTTTTGCCCCCAAAATATAAAAAAAATTGAGGGGGGAAAAAAATTATCCAAATCCCATGGGACAGGTCCCGACCAAGCCTAAGGCCTGGTCCGGGTCCTAGTTTTTCTCATTGGTTTAGGACAGATCCCAGGCCCAAGCCTGGGCTCGCAAGGGACCGATCCCTTGCCCAACTCTAAATCTTCATTTTAGACTTTGCCTGGGTCCACTTAAACAGATCTTCATTACACGCTTTTCGTGAATTTTTGGTATTTCGTACAGATACCGGAAAATATCTCTCTATAAAAAGATTAGGCAATATTAGGGGTTTATCTGATATTTACAAATCTAAGGGTTCACTTGATATTCGTCATGCAAGTACTGAAGTACGACGTGTCGTCAAGAAACGAATTAAAAATATTATTTAGGGAATATGTTGTGTAAGTCCGTTCAGACTTCAGATTCACATATACAGGCGGCTATATGATATTAAGTAAACCTTATGGGGTTCCCCGATATTCGACTACAGTTAACAACATGTCGTATAAAAAGAACCGACACGTCGGTTTTCTTGCAAACGACATGCCGTTTTAAAAAAGGTACTCGTCCTTTCTTAATAAACGACATGTCATCTGTTTATAAAGACCGACATGCCGGTTTCTGGAAAACCGGCATATCGTATTCGTGTTGAGGAAATTTAAACCCCCCATGTTTCAATAAGTATCTAAAACCCCCTAATGTTATGAATCTTCTTGGACCTAAGTGATATTACCCTAGGTCAGAAATCGACGATCATTTGATTTTGTACCTCAAACCATGGGGAAGCAAACCATTTGACGAATCTATCATGACTGCTTCTTCAATTATAAACTCATCTAACTTCTTAGAAGCCACCGTGATTGTGGTTGTGTGACAAATTGGTGAAGGAATGTGGTGATCAAATCTGATGAACGGGTTTAGTATATGTTGTTTTTTTATTTTTGGATGTAAGAATACAAATTGAAGATGGTGATCACCAGTAGAGCTCCTGTTACTGCAATAATCAACCATAGCCACCGGCGCTTCTCTGCAATTAGAAAGGTCAAATTTTGCAGAGCAAAGGAAGAAGAAAGCTATGAAGCCTATGCCCTTACAGATGTAAGTCCTCTTACTTGCAGCTTTCCTTTAGCTTTAAGACCAAAAATAAATGTTTCTGTGTATTGGTTTCATTAATAAAGATTGTAATTTAGAGTCAGTAATCCAACAATTTAGAAAATTTTGATTTTTATGTTGCTATCTATGATAAACATTAAGGTTTAAACTCTTATAGTATGAACCAACATTGATTTCCTAATTTGACTAAATTTACTGACATAGAACACAAAAATATATGAAAAAAATATTGAATCCGCTAGTTATTGGAAGGTATTTCTGTACTAGTATTTCAACATGGAAGATCAGATTATTAAGTTACTATCTTATTATCTGGCTACCATCACTGAAATTGTTACATCATTATTGGAACAATTTTCTGACTTGTTCTCAGCAACTTCCAATTCTTCATCAGTTACATTGATGAAAAATGCTGGTTGTTTTGGATCTGGAAGAAGCATAGTTTCATTTGTAAGCATAGAAACCACACTGAACATTGTAGGTCTATCTCTTGCTTGATCTTGTACACACAATAAACCAACATGAATGCATCTTAGAACTTCGTTAGAAGAACATGATTCGCCTGGTGTTGGGTCTATTAGCTCTAAACCTTTACCTTCCTTCCACAGCTGCCATGCCTGAAAGAGGTGAGGTTTAACACCCAGAAATTTTCAAATTAAAGTTAGAATATTGATACTAACTTAAAATTTTAATAGGCTGTCTTGAATACTTACATATCCTACAAGGTTGAGTGGCCGGTCTGTATCAAAGCAACTATTGTTCTTCTTGCCACTCACAATTTCCAATACCATGACTCCAAAGCTAAATACGTCAACTTTAGTTGAAACGGTGCCATTTATGGCGTATTCTGGAGACATATAGCCACTGAAAATGATTGAAAACTGTTTTCAGTTCGTGAAGAAACAAAAACATGGATGCATATTGGTTGTAGATTAAGCATATACTTACTATGTTCCATAAACTCTCCTTCTGTTTGCTACTGACTCATTCACATGAAAGATTCTAGTCATTCCAAAATCACATAGCTTTGGATTCATTTGTTCATTAAGGTAAAATGTTGCTAGCTGTCAAGTCCCTATGGATCACCCTTAGTCTTGAATATTTATGGAGATAAAGAGAGCAACCTCTTCAATTATACTTTAACGTTTCCTCCAATTTAGTTAGGTTCTTCCTGCTAGAATCATTTTCAAAATATATGTGATGAGAAAATTAAAAGGAAAGGAAAACATCAGTAGTAATAAATGGTTAGAATTCCAGAGTCCTCACAAGTCAGAGAAGAGACCTACAAATATAAAAAAATCCAAGCTTTGTTAGGCATGTACTCATAAACTAAAATCCTTTCTTCTTCATGAAGATAGCATCCTAAAAGCCTCACAAGATTAGTGTGTTGGAGTTTTGCTATGACTTTAGCTTCATTCTTAAACTGCACAATTCCTTGACCTGATCTTCTAGAGTCTTTTTATTGCTATTTCTTGTCCATCCGGTAATTGTCCCTGAGATTGTGACTTTGAAATTACTAATTGTACACCTAACGCAACTAAACTCAAAAAACTTTACCTTATAAACTGGACCCAAACCACCCTCTCCTAGCTTATTGTCAGTTGAGAAATTATCTGTAGCAGCTGAAATGACTTGAAAGTCAAATATCTTCAACTCGTGGTTTATGCCATGACCTTTTTCTTCTCTTTTCTCTTTGCCCATAGGGGGTGATAAGTAAAAAAACTCTGTCGAAGTATACATAAAAGCTTCTTTCACGTTCTTTTGCTGAGGATTAATCAAGAAAGTATCAATCTAATTATGTCAGAAAATGGTCAAGAAAGATGTTTGATTTACAGATCTTTGGTATCAAACCCCTTAAGAAATATGTTTACCTTTTGGCTTGACTTTCTTCCATATGAAGTAGATTAAGTAGCACAACAGGGAAACCAATAAAGCTGTTCCTACTGCAATTTTTAATGGAAACCACCTCTTGTTTTCTGCGTAAGATAAATACAAGTAAAAGATGGTAATACAGATAATGAATCAGTACTTTGGAATAGAACAGATGTACTATGAAGAAGACGTACTTTTTGGTTGAAGGATGCATATATGCTGTGAATTGAAAAATTCCCTGTAAGATTCTATAAAATTTGCTTCTCTGCCCCAAGTCTCACAACCAATACCGAGGTGTGGTACTATAGGCAATACAAGAACAATTATTCCAGCATTTCAATTCACAATCAATATAGCTCATGTTTTCGCTTTCTTTGAACTTGAATCCATCTCGGGACATGAAACCATATCTAGTTTCAAAGAACAGAGCATCTCTCCTGCAGATAGAACTTGCATTACATACTGAAGTAAATATAGTTCATCTGCAAAGAATTATTTGGAAATTTTATATAAGATAACTTGTTTAAGAATTATTTGGAAATTTTATATAAGATAACTTGTTTATAAATATAGTTCTTACTTTGTTTATGCATGAAACGAAATTTCTCTTAATTTCAATCCATATGTACTGGTCCTGAATCCTGATGGTCCAGAAAATATATCATGTAGTGATGTAGAGTCCAGCATTCAAAATCTTTAGCTTTACGATTACCAAGAATTGGCAGCATAGGACAGTTATTCTAAACATGAATTCTGACTGAAACTCATGAGTTGAAACAAGGCATCTTATGTTACCTGGAAAAAATTAGATTCATATGCAGAGTAAAAAGCATGTATTAACAGTTCCTTTTTCAAAATATATCTTAAATTTCGTTTTGCTTTTCTCCAATTAGAGCCCCCAGCTCATGTTTGTTGAATAATTTTGGTGTTCTGTTTCTTTTTGTTTAGAAACAGAGCAAGCTTTCTGAGATGGTTCATTCTAATATTGAACTCTTCTGTTAAAACTTACATACTGTAAACGGACATGTTTATATTTAATAACAGCTTTGCCAGATTAATGCGGAATCTGTCACAACGTTGGCAACAATAACTTAGCCTTAGTTTTTTTCCTCTGTTTATTAAATATATTCATTTCTCTAATTCGATCTTCATACTAATAACCAAACACCCCAAATTTAACTCGAATATTCAACTCGAATTCAGAATGTTTAGCTTCAAAAGAGTGAAAAGGAACAAGAATTGGCACCATGGACAGTTATTCTAGACCATGAGTTGAAACAAAGCATCTTATGTTATCTGGGAAAAAAATTATTCATATGCAGAGTAATTGAACTGTGCTTTTTTTCGTTACATGCACATAGTAACAGTGTTTCAAAATATATGTAAGGGGTTGAAACCGATTAATCATGGCACCAAATATATGGCCAAAAAAATCCCAGAAATAATCAATCCTGGATTTTGCAAAAATAATAATAAATGTTTCAATGCAATGATGCAGTGACCTACATTTCTAAGCTTTGGCTTCACTTCGGATAGGGAACAAAAATTGGCTCCACAAATCTACTAGAGAAGTTATTCTAAACAGAAATCTTGCCTAAACCCGTGACCTAAATATATATAAAGGAGCAACCAAAATCTGACACATGGCAGAGTTTTTATCTTGAGTTTCATAAAGGAGACTACTGTCTATGGGTACCTCCAAATTCCACTTACGGAATGAAGCAACCAAAACCTGACACATTCTTGTAACTGGGCTTCCCCCTGGTCTTTGAAATCTATAGAGGGGAGTGCCTGAAAAGAAACTTGCAATTGCAGTGCCCATAAACAATGTTGGAATTCCAAATCCTAGACCCCACCCGGCATTGTCTTGAATCCACACCAGGAAACTACTAGATATTAGAGCACCTATGTTGATAGAAAAATAAAACCAGTTGAAGAAGGACTCCTTTACTCTTTCTTTAGGATCAGTATCGTCAAACTGATCTGCCCCAATGGACGAAACACATGGTTTAATACTACCAGTACCAAGCGCAATCAGATAAAGCCCAAAGAAGAATACTTCATACTCAGCCAGAGTAGCTGAAGGGCATAAAGGAGACTACTGTCTATAGATACCTCCAAATTCCACTTACGGAATTTAGTTATAGGTTTGCTTTCGAGTGGTTGAATATTGTCTTCGCATAATCGGATCATATGTGAATGTGTAAACTTCTTAATTTTTTGATTTTGGGGATGCATAGTAAATTATGTTTTCATTGTACGGCTTCTGTTCTTGGGGAATCAGAATCATTACTTGAATTAATCATACATCATACTCCCAATATCAATATATTGTTATAGCACCATCATGGTTTTTCTTCTGTTATCATTCTTTTGTTCTTTTAAAATTCTTAGGCATAAGTTCCTAAGCGTATAGAATTTTATGGAGTGACTCAGCATCTCATTATTATTTGCTGAGTTGAATTCCTTGGGCCCAAATTGGCTTGCTGTATCCAAAAGTAAATTTTCTGCACCTTTTGTACTTAGAGAAGAGTCAGGTTGTAGTGATTGAATCCTATCGGGTGGGTCTGTGTCACTTAATGGGCTGCCATAAGAATCCAAGTGTTTCCAATCAGGTTGAATTTAAAATTTATTGATGTAATATTCAAATTGAAGTGCTCTGTTATATGTGCGTATAAGTTGTGTTATCTTATTCTTTTTGTGTATTCTACCAATTCTATATTTTCTTTTGCTAGGCATTTTTATGTGGTAATATGTCCTCTTCCTTTAATATTTAATGCTATATAGAATTGTGCACTCCAGATTGTTGGACCTGTCTCCATGTGTTTATGTTAGGAGATGACTGATTTTCTCTTGGGTAATTAAATATTTTTTACAATCATGGTTGGAAGATACTAAAAAGCCAAAGATAAGTTGTTAAATCTCTATTCTTAACATTTGTGAAAATCCATGGATAAAAAGTAAAAGCAACTAATTATTCTTATATTTTCATTGGAGTATGCCTTGTATTGTTTTATCTATCTTACTCTTGACTTCTTTTGCCTATCATTAGAATGAGAGCAGTCAATTGTACACAGGAGATGGCTCTGTGGACATTAATGGGAAACCTGTTCTGAAGCAGAATACTGGAAATTGGAGAGCATGCCCTTTCATACTGGGTGATTAATCATTTTTCTTTATGGCACTTTTTCTTGAATATTTCTATTTCTGACGCTCTTAATCTAAAATACAGGTACTGAATGTTGTGAACGTTTGGCCTACTATGGAATTGCGACCAATCTTGTTTCTTATCCTACCAACAAACTACACGAAGGAAATGTTTCTGCTGCAAGAAATGTTACCACCTGGCAAGGCACTTGCTATCTTACACCTCTTATTGAAGCCATCTTAGCTGATGCTTATCGGGGAAGATATTGGACAATTGCTGCTTCCTCCACAATTTACTTTATTGTAATTCATCTTGCTTTAACTGCAGCTGTTTATTTTGACTGCATGTCTTTTGCAAAATTTTATGAAGTCTTTAGTAACATAAATTTGTTTTGGTGTAGGGAATGTGCGCATTGACCCTTTCAGCATCAATTCCTGCATTAAAACCTGCTGAATGTGTGGGTTCTGTATGCCCTCCAGCTACTCTGGCTCAGTATGAAGTATTCTTCTTTGGGCTTTATCTGATTGCGCTTGGTACTGGTGGTATTAAACCATGTGTTTCGTCCTTTGGGGCAGATCAGTTTGATGATACTGATCCTAAAGAAAGAGTAAAGAAGGGGTCCTTCTTCAACTGGTTTTATTTTTCTATCAACATAGGTGCTCTGATGTCTAGTAGTTTCCTGGTGTGGATTCAAGACAATGCTGGGTGGGGTCTAGGATTTGGAATTCCTGCATTGTTTATGGGGACTGCAATTGCAAGTTTCTTTTCAGGCACTCCCCTCTATAGATTTCAAAGACCAGGGGAAGTCCAGTTACAAGAATGTGTCAGGTTTTGGTTGCTTCATTCCGGAAGTGGAATTTGGAGGTACCCATAGACAGTAGTCTCCTTTATAGAGTTATTCAATGTAATGATGCAGAGACCTACATGAATGCGTCTTAGTACTTCATTAGTAGAGCTTGATCCATCCTCAAGTCCTGTGTCCATGAGCTCTAAGCCTTTTCCTTCATTCCACAGCAGCCATGCCTGAAAGGTGTGATAAAGGATAGATTTCGTATAATATCCCTCAAAGAGCTTCAATAAATGGCCATTGACCTCTAAAATATGAAAATAAGATTTGACTGATTATACTTGCGTATCCTATGAGATTGAGTGGGCGCTCAGTATGATAGCAACTATTATTCTTCTTGCCACTTACAATTTCCAGTGCTAAGACTCCAAAGCTGAAGACATCAATTTTGATTGAGACAATGCCATTCATGGCTTACTATGGAGACATATAGCCGCTGAAAAATAAATGAATAATTCTTTTATGGTTTAAAAATGAAAAGTTTTCATATGAAAATGGGCAAAGCAACTGCATATATATGTTTGATTGTAAATGTATTAGGTACTTAATATGTTCTAACAACTCTATTTGTGTTTGCTTCCTGTTCATTAAAATTTAAAAATTTTAGCCATTCCAAAATCATATATTTTTTGGATTCATCTAGTTATCTAAGTAAAATGTTGTCTGTTTTTAAGTCCTCGGTGAATCACTCTTATGCTTAAACTGGAGTAATGCAGGAACTTTGGCCGTGAGAACAAAGTTTCGCAGAACACTGAGAATGCAAAAGCAATAACAGGAGGCAGAAAATAGGACAAGACCATGTTAAAGTGCCAAGCCATTTTTCTGTATGAAATCAGTGGAATGGATATATTTGTAAATGGGACGGAAATGGAGGGTCTGTATATATAGTAACCCGTTTTCAGCTGTCTTTTTTAATTAGTTAAAAATTTTATTAATCAATACAGAATCTGCAAAGAAAGTTTCATAGAAGCAATAATCCTTGAACCTTTATAGTAACCAAGTTTTTATCAATAATTCAAACTGAAAGTTAGATTCATGTAGCACAAGTTTCCTGGTTGTGCAGTGAGGACTACGTGCTCATCCAGAAAAATATTATCTACTCTCACCAAGTCTTGGTCATCAATAACCAAGTTTCATGGCCATGCACTGACTATTCCACTAATTATTTAGCACCAAGTCTCCGTAAATTATCTAGCATCTAAGTCTTGGTCATGAATGTCTTCTAAGATTAAAAAGTCTTGGTCATGGAGTGAAGACTACTCCGTAAAGCCTTTTATTTTTATTTTTTCTGCATGTATTGTTGAAAAATAATATAAATACAGGTAACTTTGTTGAATGGGGGGAAGTATTTATCCGTGTAAATGAAAGCCACTTATACAGGCAACCAAATCAATATCACCAGTATATTGTTTCTTTTAAAGTGACTTATCAAAATTATTTTTGAAAACTTGTTAAAAAACATTATTCTAGTCTATTGATATTGAATAATGAATATACCCAAATTTGATAAGGATTGCTGCTTATGGGATGGGGTAACATGTGATACGGTGACGGGTTCATGTGATTGAGCTTGACCTTAGTTGCAGTTGGCTTTTATGGCAGCATCCGGTTGGCAACACATACTGGCTCAATCCTTCCATAATACTCTGTTGAATCTGTCCTATGGTACCATATTCCTAAGAAACGATTTCCAAAGAAACCAAGCCTGAATTTCCCCTAAGCTGAAACCAGCTTTTCCCCATCTCTAAGCTGTTTGCCTGGCATTATATTGTCTCTCTCCATCTGAGAATATGAAGGCTATCGAAGAAGAAATCAAATCCTCTTGAGCCTTAATTTTTT
Organism: Pistacia atlantica; assembly: GCA_026229545.1. Lineage (NCBI taxonomy): Eukaryota > Viridiplantae > Streptophyta > Magnoliopsida > Sapindales > Anacardiaceae > Pistacia > Pistacia atlantica. Next base: position 10,120,855 of record CM047910.1, on the reverse strand, counting down.
GCTTCATCCATAGAATTATGTAATGCAGAAATGGGTCGCAGTAAAAGTCAAAAACTAGGGTAACATAATATTGAATCGGGAAAAGTATATGATAACACAATAGCATCACCTAATCAATTGGTGAATGAATTTATAACTATTTATCATATTAATTACCTTATGGTATTTCATATTATTGTATCTAATCAATTATACTGATTTTGATCTATTATTTCTTTCTAACTGCCTTGAAAAGTCCACAAGTCTTGTATAAACTTTTGAGTATTGTAAATCGTCGTGTCTTTAAAGTTAAACCATTAGAAATTGTCCGCACTGTCAACCATAGATATGTACTTTCGACTAAATTTCGTGTTGTGATAGCACTAACCACATTAAAGAGTAGAAGACTTGAAGGATGGCAGCACACGGCTTCTCCGCAATGTCATGGACCACAAGAGCCTAGATCTTTTCTAAGAAAATCAATCTTCATTTTAGACTGTGCCAATATTGGGTCCACATAAACAGCTCTTCGTTGAAGTTTCATTAGCATTAAATCTCATTCCAACGATATTCTATCTCTCAAGTCTCATTCTAGTCGTATCGAAGAGATCATTCCATGAATAGAATCTCAATACGATTATCATTCTACAACAATATAGATTGTTCCAACTATTTCATTAACGTCGGATGATAGGGTCAATGTTGAGAGAATGAACTTATGATCGACACATTGTTTCATTATTAAGTTGTCACTACCACACGACTTCTCCTTAATGTCATAGATCAGTTGAGCCCATTTTGTAAGTTAATTGGTCTTCATTTGATTGTGTGAGTATTGGGTTACCCTTAACATTATCTTATAAAATTTCATTAGGCTAAGTCTCATTCCAGTGGTGTGCTATGCCTCATGTCACTTAAATGCTCTTACTTTAAAATCCCCTATGAAAGAGCCCATTTTATAAAGACGACATGTCGGTTGGAGAAAACCGGCATGTCGTATTCGTGTTTAGATAAATATTAATTAAATCCCCTATGTTTCAGTAAGTTTAAAACATATGAATCTTCTTGGACCTAAGTGATATTTACCCTGGATCAGAAATCGACGATCACATGGTTTTGTACCTCAAACCATGGGGACGCAAACCATTTGACAAATCTCTCGTGAATGCTTCTTCAATTATAAACTCATCTAACTTCTTAGAACCCAACGTGATTGTGGTTGTGTTGTTGCTGGGTTGATGTTTTCATTATGTTCTGCAAATTGGTGAAGGAATGTGCCTACAGAATTTGGTGATGGGTTTTGTATATGTGTATTTTTGAGGATATAATAATGCAAATTGAAGATGGAGATCACCAGTAGAGCTCCTGTAACTGCAATAATCAACCATAGCCACTGCCGCTTTTCTGCAATGAGAAAGGTCAAATTTTGCAGAGCAAAGCAAAAAGAAAGCTATGAAGCCTATGCCCTAACAGATGTAAGTCCTATTAATTGCAGCTTTCCTTTAGCTTTAAGACCAAAAATCAATGTTTCTGTGTATTGATTTCACTAATAAAGATTGTAGTTTAGAGTCATTAATCCAACAATTTAGAAAGTTTTGATTTTCATGCTGCTATCTATGATAAACTCTAAACTCATATAGTGTGAAGCCATATTGATTTCCTAATTTGACTAAATATACTGATATATAACACAAAAATATATGAAAAAATATAAAATCCGCTAGTTATAGGAAGGTATTTCTGTACTAGTATTTCAACATGGAAGCTCAGATTATTAAGTTACTAGCTTATTTTCTGGCTACCATCACTGAAATTATTACATCATTATTGGAACAATTTTCTGACTTGGTTTCAGCAACTTCCAATTCTTCATCAGTTACGTTGATGAAAAATGCTGGTTGTTTTGGATCTGGAAGAAGCATAGTTTCATTTGTAAGCATAGAAACCACATTGAACATTGTAGGTCTATCTCTTGCTTGGTCTTACACGCACAATAAACCAACATGAATGCATCTTAGAACTTCGTCAGAACATGATTTCCTAATGCTGGGTCTATTAGCTCTAAACCTTTACCTTCCTTCCACAGCTTCCATGCCTGAAACACCCAGTAATGGTCAAATTAAAGTTAGAATATTGATACTAACTTAAAATTTTAATAGGTGTCTTGAATACTTACATATCCTACAAGGTTGAGTGGCTGCTTTGTATCAAAGCAACTATTGTTCTTCTTGCCACTCACAATTTCCAATACCATGACTCCAAAGCTAAATACATCAATTTTAGTTGAAACAGTGCCATTTATGGTGTATTCTAGAGACATATAGCCACTGAAAATGATTGAACACTGTTTTTAGCTCATGAAGAAAGAAAACATGGATGCATATTGGTTGTAGATTAAGCATATACTTACTATGTTCCACAAACTCTCCTTGTGTTCGCTACTAACTCATTCACATGAAAGATTCTAGCCATGCCAAAATCAGATATTTTTGGATTCATTTGTTCGTCAAGTATAATGTTGCTAGTTTTCAAGTCCCTATGGATCACCCTTAGTCTTGAATATTTATGAAGACAAAGAAGTCCTTGAGCAACCTTTTCAATTACGCTAAAAGGTTTCCTCCAATTTAATAGGTTCTTCCTGCTTGAATCTGTTTCAAAATATATGTGATGAAAAAAATTAAAAGGAAAGGAAAACATCAGTAGTAATTAGTAGTTTAAAAGTGACAGATTTAGAATTCCAGAGTCCAGACAAGTTAGAGAAGAGACCTACCAAATATAAAAAAATCCAAGCTTTTGTTAGGCATGTACTCATAAACTAAAATCCTTTCTTCTTCATGAAGACAGCTTCCTAAAAGCTTCACAAGATTGGTGTGTTGGAGTTTTGCTATGACTTTAGCTTCATTCTCAAACTCCACAATTCCTTGACCTGATCTTCTAGAGAGTCTTTTTATTGCTACTTCTTATCCATCTGGTAATTGTCCTTGAGATCATGACTCTGAAAATTACTAATTGTACACCTGACACAACTAAACTCAAAAAACTTTACCTTATAAACTAGACCAAAACCACCCTCTCCTAGCTTATTGTGAGTTGAGAAATTATCTGTGGCAGCTGAAATGACTTGAAAATCAAATATCTTCAACTTGTGGTTTATGCCATGACCTTTTTCTTCTCTTTTCTCTTTCCCGTATGAGGTGATAAGTAAAAAACTCTGTCGAAGTATACGTAAAAGCTTCTTTCGCTTTCTTTTACTGAGGACTAACCTAGATATATAGAAAGTATTATTCTAATTATGTCAGAAAATGCTCAATAATGATGTTTGATTTACAGATCTTTTGTATCAAACCCCTTAATAAATATGTTTACCTTTTGGCTTGACTTTCCTCCATATGAAATAGATTAAGTAGGACAACAGGGAAACCAAGAAAGTTGTTCCTACTGCAATTTTTAATGGAAACCACCTTTTGTTTTTTGCAACAAGATAGTTTTCTGCATAAGATAAATACAATTAAAAGATGCTAATACAGATAATGAATCAATACTTTGGAAG
>CM047910.1:10100945-10117226 GCA_026229545.1 Pistacia atlantica | reverse complement strand
TCAATACTTTGGAAGAGAACAGATGTACAATGAAGAAGACGTACTTTTCAGTTGAAGGATGCATACATGCCGTGAATTGACAAATTCCCTGTAAGATTCTGTGAAATTTGCTTCTCTGCCCCAAATCTCACAACCAATATGGAGATGTGTGGTACTATAGGCTGCGCAAGAACAATTATTCCAGCATTTCAATTCACAATCAGTATAGCTCATGTTTTCGCTTTCTTTGAACTTGAATCCATCTCGAGACATGAAACCATATCTACTTTCAAAGAACGGAGCATCTCTCCTGCAGATAGGATCTTTCTGATAAACTTTTTTGGTAGAAACAATCAATTGAATCGGTGAGCTTCCATCCAGTTGTATTTTCAGCATATCATTTGGATATCCAGTTAAAGAAAAAGTGAGGTATTTTTCTTGTTCGTTTGCAACAAGTCTAAATTCATAGTTAGCAATAGTCCAAGAATTCGAGGACATTGATTGCTCATTTAGCGAGAGCACACCCGTCCAGTAGACTTACCCTCGCCACCAGATGACTAGCTTGTTTGTGATATTCGAATCGATACCAAGGGTAAATGACCCTTGCCCAGGGGAGTCTTCAATAATCCATGATTGCAGAAACCATTTATGCCGAGTTCGCAAGTTAATTCCAAGTTTCATCCCAGGCAAAAGCGTATCAGTCGGATAATCAATGCTTTGCTATAGCAACCGTCTTATAGATCCATTTAAATTCATCTCATTTAGGACAAGATTCCCAGATTTCAGTAGAGTAGCACTTGTATTCTCACTCCTTGAACCCAACTTATGGAAGTAGGATCTCCTTTGTAGAATTTTCAGATTCCCATCACTGCTATCTATTGTATGACTTGCAGATTCATCTAAGATTGGGATGTTCCTGTTTGCAACCCACACAGACTCGTCCCTCCAGTAGAGTATTCCTAAGTAATGTTTCTCTACATCATTAGGGCTAAAGAATTTCAAGCTGAATTTGATCAAGGTTTTTGAGATATATTTAAAATAACTTGCATTACATACTAAAGTAAGTACAGAAATTCATCTGTAAAGTATTGTTTGGAAATTTTATAAATATAGTTCTTTCTTTGTTTATGCATGGACGAAATTTCCGTTAATTTCAATCCATATATACTGGTCCTGAATCCCGATGCTGCAGAAAATATTTCATGCAGTGATGTACAGTCCGGCATTCAAAATTTTTAGCCTTACGATTACCAAGAATTGGCAGCTTAGGCCAGTTATTCTTAACATGAATTCTGCTGAAACTCAAAATATATTTTTAAGGTTAAATCTGATTAATCATGGCAACAAATATGTAGTGAATAAAAATTCAAGAAATCATCAATTATCTGCATTACCTTATCTTGCTTGGATTACAGAAAAGATGCTAAATAATTACTACTGGTATATTTATCTTGCCTCCATATCTGTCATTTTTTGGATATGGTGTATACTTCTTTTAGCCTTAACAAATTGTTTGCCTATTCGCTACGGCAACTCATTTGGGGGTCTCGCTGTCTAACTGGGTTTAAAATTAGTTTACTAATATTTGAATTTGGGTAAAGTTATATTCGAGTTAGCCCAAATGAGGTTAGGTTTCTATTAATATTTTCTGTAATAGTGAAAAAATCTAAGGTGTGAGAACAGAGAGAAAAGTGAGCTGCCAATACTGTTCATCTTTATATTTTACAGTTTCCTGATAATCAATAAAATTGCTCTATTTGAAGGTTAGATGTAGTTCCTTGTAAAAGTAAATCATTGGGTTCTATTATTATTTTATTTTTTTTCTTGTAACGTGTTTTGCTTTCAGATTAGACACCAATTTGTACCATCATTTGTGGAAATGAACAGCATAATTTTCTTCACTTCACATGTAAATAAACATCATGTTCTAAATGGAATTGTTGTTAAATGAGTCAAAGCAACGCCATGGTGTTTATTTTTATATAGACTACAAACAGTAGTCAAGTTTTCCATGTCTCACCCGTCAAGTACTCAAATCTATCAGCTTGTCAGTCAAGTTTTCCACGTATTACTGTTCAATAGAAATTAGGTGACATTAAAAAGAATTTTGATTTTGATAATAAATAATATGACTCTGATAAACAACTTTTCTTCATTGGAAAGAAGTAGTTGATAAACGAGCTTTAGAACAATGTCATGACTCCCGAGCTCATGACATTTTTCGTCAGGTATTATTAATACTGTGGTTTCAAACTTAGACCTGCGACTGGGTTTGTTGAATAATTTTGGTGTTCTGTTTTGTTTTGTTTAGAAACAGAGCAAGCTTTCTGAGATGATCATTCTAATATTGAACTCTTCTGTTAAAACTTACATACTGTAAACGGACATGTTTATATTTAATAACAGCTTTGCCAGATTAATTTTTTGTACTTTGATCAAAAACATAGCAAGCTCTGTTTATTAAATATATTCTTTTCTCTAATTCAATCTTCATACTAATAACCAATCACCCCGAATTCAACTCAAATTCAGAATATTGGCATCAAAATAGTGAAAAGGAGCAAGAATTAGCACCATGGACAGTTATTCTAAACCATGAGTTGAAACAAAGCATCTTATGTTATCTGGGAAAAAAAAGATTCATATGCAGAGCAACTGAACTGTGCTTTGTTTTTGTTAAATGCATGTAGTAACAGTGTTTCAAAATATATGTATGATCATGGCACCAAATATATGGCCAAAAAAATCCCAGAAATCATCAATCCTGGATTATGCAAAAATAATAATAAATATTTAAATGCAATGATGCAGAGACCTAAATTTCTAAGCTTTAGCTTCACTTCGGATAGGGAACAAAAATTGGCTCCACAAATCTACTAGAGAGTTATTCTAAATAGAAATCTTGCCTAAACCCATGACCTAAATATATATAGAGGAGCATTATCCATAAAACCGAATATATGTGGCAAATAACATTTCCACAAATCATCAATTATATGTTTGCATGTCTGCGCTTGTATAACAAAACTGATGACAGGATTATCAACTACCAGGAATATCTATCTAGCCTCTATCTCGGAAACTGTTAAATTATTAGTGGAACAATTTTCTGAGTTAATTTCAGTAATTTCTGGCACTTCATTAGTATCACTGACATAAAATGCTGGTTGTTTTGGCGCAGGCAGGAGTAAAGATTCATTTGTGAGCATGGAAACAACATCAGACATTGTGGGTCTATCTATTGCTTGGTCTTGCACACACAAGAGACCTACATGAATGCATCTCAGTACTTCATTAGGAGAGCTTGATCCATCCTCAAGTCCTGGATCTATGAGCTCTAAGCCTTTTCTTTCATTCCACAGCAGCCATGCCTGGAAAATATGATAAAGGATAGATTCCATATAATATCCCTCTAGAGTTTCAATAAAGGGCCATTGACCTCCACAATATGAAAATAAGATTTGACTGATTGTACTTACATATCCTACGAGATTGAGTAGGCGTTCAGTATGATAGCAACTATTGTTCTTCTTGCCACTTACAATTTCCAGTACTAAGACTCCAAAGCTAAACACATCAGTTTTGATTGAGACAACACCATTCATGGCATACTCTGGAGACATATAGCCACTGAAAAATAAATGAATAATTCTTTTAGAGTTTGAAAATGAAAATGTTTTCATATGAAAATGGACAAAGTAACTGCATATATATGTTTGATTGTAAATGTAATAGGTACTTACTATGTTCCAACAACTCTTTTCGTATTTGCTTCATGTTCATCAAATCTAAAAATTTTAGCCATTCCAAAATCAGATATTTTTGGATTCATCTGGTTATCGAGTAAAATTTTACCTGCTTTTAAGTCTCGGTGAATCACTCTTAATCTTGAATATTTGTAAAGGTAAAGAAGTCCTTGAGCAATTCCTTCAATTATGTTGAACCGCTTCTTCCAATTTAATAGATTCTTTCTATCAGAATCTGTCCAAACACATTTAGATAAAAAAGAAATATGAATAACTGATATAAGTGATAGAATTGTTGTTGTAAGAACCTTGGTTGTAAGAGTTGAAGTCTTACGAAAAATAAAGAAATCCAGGCTTTTGTTAGGCATGTATTCATAGACTAAAATTCTTTCTTCTCCATGGAGTGAGCATCCTAAAAGCCTAACAAGATTATTGTGCTGGAGTTTTGCAATGAGTCTAGCTTCATTCCTGAATTCCAGTATTCCTTGTCCAGATCTTCTTGAGAGTCTCTTTATTGCTATTTCTTTCCCATCTAGCAGTTGGCCCTGAAATCTCCATACTCATTAATAATTACTAATTTTACACTTACGATTATTAAAATTTACACAATTTTACCTTATAAACTGGACCAAAACCACCCTCTCCTAGCTTATTTGCAGTTGAGAAGTTGTTTGTAGCAGCAGCAATGGTTTGAAAATCAAATAACTTCAGCTCGTGCGTCACATTCTGATCTTTTTCTTCTGTTCTACCGTCACCAGATGTTAGGGGAAGAGACACATCACCTCCAAGTTCGCCTAATAACTTCCTTCGGTTCCTTATGCGTTCCACTAATTAAGATAAATGGAAACTATGGTCCATATTATGGTTATTGGTTGATATTTAACTATAACAATTGTGCCATTTGATTACCTTTTGCCTTGGAATTTCTCCATATCAAATAGCATAAGTAGCACAGTAGAGGTAACACTAAAGCGATTGCTATCACAATGATCAAAAACTTCCACCACTTTTGCTCTGTATACAAGGAAAAAGAAAAAGTATAATCTTCTAGTCCCTGAAAATCACCTTCTTCCATTAAATCGATGTTCACTACCGCTGATATTTAAGAATGCGTTTAGGGGTTGTGAGTAAAACAATAAGATATGAAAGGGGTTTCAGGAATGACTTGATTGAATGAAACTAAAATTAGCTGATTCCCTCCTCGTCATATAAAGCACTCTCGGAAATGCAGAGTACCTTGTGGTTTGCTACCATATTTTATAAAAGTTGTCTCTAAAAACTTAGAACATAGTTTCCTGCTAATTTATTTTTTATTTATGCACTTGCAATATGGTTTGTCTTGACCGCTAGTGTTCCCAATGTCCATCATTAATTGAACAAACCCCTTACAAAACGCGTTAACGACTTTTCCCACCAAATAATGGCCTAATAACTTTTCCACCCACAGACTTTTAAAATACCATTTTACTATCCAAATTTATATTCTAGTGGCGAAAAGAGAGCAAACTTGGTCTAGGATGTTGGGGCTTTTGAAAACAGGAGACCGATGAGTCTTTTGGTATTAGAAGGTTGGATTTTGATGTTTGAAATTGATCGGAATTTGACTTGAGACGGCAGTTACACAAACCTTAATCGCTTGATTGTCGGTGATTGGTGAAGTTGGCGAGAGTAGGTTTGAGAGGTTTTAGTCTGTAATGATTGGAAAAGAGAATGGTGGTGGTGTAGAGTAACAACGATGCCAGAATAAAAAACGGAATATAAATTTGTGTAGTAAAGTAGTATTTTAAAAGTCTGTAAGTAAGAAAGTGTCAATCACGATTATTTGGGTGGGAAAAAGTTGTTTACTCCTTACAAAACTATCAAAAGTCCTCTGATAAGGGTATTTAATACTTTGTGAGCGAAACATACATTATATATACTCAAAGATTTCACAGGGAGAAAAATTAAATAAATCCTAGATGAATAAGATAAAGATATGAAAGCACTATTGGAAATGCAGAGTACCCTGTTGTTTGCTACCACATTTTATAAAAGTTGTATTTAAACACTCGTTTTAAAACTTAGAACATATTTATATACTGATTTATCTTAAATGCAACAATTGATCATGAGAATTAAACTTAGAACAAGTTTTATTTACATCTACTGGGACTTTTATTCTTGATCATCTCTAATTAATCAGATAGATTTTGACAGATAGCATACCATAACGCTCGCGATTGTATTTTAATCGCCTTCCCAGATAGCTCATGGGACAGTACACGATCGCAAGTAGAGCTCCTGCTATTGCAATGATAGACAGCGACCCATTCTTTTCTGTAATGATAAAAGAAGTCAAATGAAAAGCATCAAACTTCTGTCATGAGAGTTTAAAAGAGAAATTCTAAAGGATATGTTTCAGGTAGCTCTTCATTTCGGGATACAAATCCTATAATCAATTTTTTTATTTTTTTCTTCTAACCAACCAAATAATCTTGAGTGTGGGGTAAAAGGATGCATCAATATGAATGGGGGAGTGTAATGAAAATTCAACTAAAAATTTGAATCAAATCTACCTTTAGGTACTTCATGAATTTCCGGTTTAGCTTCCGTGAATATTGGACGAACACGATTACCAAAGATGAAGAAATCCGTGAAGTTTGTCTCTGTCTCCGTGAACTTTGTCTCCGTGCCCCAGATCTCACAGCCACCACTTAAGAGTAGTAGCAAAGGCAACACAAGAACAATTACTGAAGCATTTGGCAAAGCAGTCAGCGAAGGTCATGTTGTCACTTTCTTTGAACTTGAACCCATCACCTGACATGAAACCATAATTGCCATTGAAACTATTAACACTTGACCTGCACGAGGGAATCTTCCCATTCCAACATGCCGCATAGTTCCCAGACCGAGAAGTTCTAATTAAAGTGTGATAATCACATTGTGAAAGAGGGTACTCGCCATGATCTGTAAGTGAACCGTCGAAATTCATTTTGATCATTGGAAATGGTACGTAAGATTCTTGTGGTCCAGAATAAGTGAAGAATTTTTCTAGTTCATTTGATGTATAATTAAACTTGTAAGTGCCAGTAGCCCACGGTCTAGAGGAGTTGAAGTGACCATTAAGCCAATACCCACTCGTCCGATAGACATCCCCACGCCAACTCATGATCAACTGGTTTGAGACATTGGGGTCCATGCTAAGGGTAAATGAACCTTGAGCAGCAGAGTAATAGGAAATCCAAGACTGAAGAAACCATTTGTGCCCAGTTTGTAAGTTAACTCCTATTTTCATTCCAGGCAGAAGTGTATCTGTCGGATGGTCAAAGCTTTGCCACAGCACTCGCCTATTAGATCCATCCGAATTCATTTCATAGAGCACAAAATTGCCAGTTTCTAGAAGAGTAGCACTTGTATTACCAGCTGCTTGAATCGAACTTATTACGATAGGATCTGTCCCGTTCGGTAAAATTTTCAGATTGCCATCTGTACTGTCTATAGTAAGATTACTTCCAGTACCTAAGATTGGGTTGTTCCTGTTGGCAACCCATATGATCTCTTTATAATAATCTGTTGAATCTGTCCTATGGTACCATATTCCTAAGTAACGATGTCTAGAGAAACCACGGAAACCAAGCCTGAATTTCCCATAAGCTGAAATCAGCGTTTCCCCATCTGTAAGCGGTTTGCCTGGCATTATACTGTCTCTCGGCGTCTGAGAATATGAATGCTGCATCAAGAGGATGAAGCAAGAAAGGCTCACAAGGATTTGATTTCTTACTTTAATAGCCATCAATAGAATTATGTAATGCAGAAATGAGTCGCGGTACAAGCTCTCGGGTTGTTGGGTAAATGATTTTGGTTTTCAAGCTCTCGGGTTGTTGGGTAAATGATTTTGGTTTTCAAGCTCTTATAACTATTTATCATATTAATTACCTTATGGTATTTCAGATTATTTTATCTAATCAATTATAGTGATTTTGGTCTATTATTTCTGTCTATCTGCTTTGAAAAGTCCACTACTCTTGTATCAACTTTTCAGTATTCTAAATCGTCGTGTCTTTAAAGTTAGGCCAATTGGAAATTGTCCGCACTAGTCAACCATAAATATGTATTTTCGACTTAATTTCGTCGAATTGCTTTGACCGTTACTAGGAGATAGATGTCTTTCTCAAATACATTTCGTTCCAATCAGAGTCCGGTCAGGTTATGCCTTTGTGCTTTGTCTTCCAAAGTTGGCCTTGAAGTAATTTCTGTTTGGGAATAAGAAGCTCCAAACGGAAGCATAAGGTATGAAAAGTTCAAAAGGATGCGATTTGTTCCGTTTCTAGCCATATTGTGAACATGAAGAAATTATCCTTAGTACAAGCTATATGAAAAGTTCAAAAGACTATTGACTTCAGGTGTTGATATTGTCAAATTAGGAGGACATGTGTAACTTTTGAATATTCTAAACTGCCTTCTTTTAAATTAGTCCTACGGGACACTCATTACTGCCCCACAATCCTCAACCACCCTATATATATTTTAGTTCTTTCGGAAGAGGACTTACATAACCTCTAATTATTCAAGATCATCAATCAAGCCTTGTCTTGTAAACAAAAGTCTTCTGTCTGGCTGTCTTCTAGTGTATGCCAAAAGCTCTGTTTTTACTTGAAGTATTGTGGTAATAGTTTTCAGAATAAGTCTAACAAATCAAAGTGAGTCGCCAAGAGAAGTATGAAGCATGAAAAGCTCAAGAGGATTTCATGCCTTCCTCTTCTCACCATCAATAGAATCATGTACATGCAGAAATGGGTTCTGCGTGCTCTGTGTACAAGCTCATGCAATGAATTTAGTAAAAGAACAATTGAAATCAAGTCTGTCAAGTGTTAACTTTAATAGTTTTTCGTTGATTTTCTTGGAAGGTTCATTTGACAAAATTTGAGGACTTTTATAGCTTATAAATATTCCAAACTGCCCAAGACAGTTTGATGCAGACAATTAATAGTGCCCCCTCAATCCTCAACCATCATAGATAGATATATGATCACTTAGAAAATTTTAAAAAAAAAATTATTTTAATTTCTTAAATCTTCACTAAAAGAAATAATTAGTTTGATGATTCTTCTCAAGAGACATTCATTTACTAAACATTTACTATTTATTTTCTCCTCATTCTAATTGTTGCCCACGTTTATGCCTTTACCCACTGTTAATATATCATTTACGCACATTCAAATTTAGACCCAAGTTTAAATGAGGCTTTGCTTGAATTAATATTACTGGAATGTTATACTTAACAAGTAAATTAAGCTATTATGGCAAGAGCTGTCCTCATTGACTATCGACTTCAGCCTTCAGGAGAGACTGGAGAGTCAAGTCTGATGGCTTAACAAGTAAATCAATGAAAGTAGTTTGAAAACCTAAGTAATTCTCAACTTTGTGCCTTCATGATTGTATTTATGCAGTTATGCCCACACAACTATTTCTATCTTCCTTCCATCTTTGATATTGTTACGTTATTTGCTGAACAAATTTCAAACCTGTTTTTAGGAACTTCAGGCACTTCAGAAATAATATTATTAATGAAAAACGCCGGTTGCTTTGGTGTAGGTAGAACCATAGTCTCGTTTGTAAGCATGGAAACAACCTCCGACATTGTTGGCCTATCCTTTGCCTGGTCTTGCGCGCACAAGAGACCTACATTCAGGTATCTCGACACTTCATTGGGAGAGCAAGATTCGTCCATTGTTTGGTCAATCAATTCTAAACCTTTACCTTCATTCCACAGCTGCCATGCCTGAATAAAATAGTTAAGGTTAGATTAATTGTAGATTGATCAATGCTATCCCAAAGTTTGAAGGATCTTCACAGGATGAAATGTATAATAACTGAATACTTACATATCCAACAAGGTTGAGTGGACGCTCTGTATCATAGCAACCGTTATTCTTCTTACCACTCACAATTTCTAATACCATGACTCCAAAACTATATACATCAGTTTTCATTGAGACAACGCCATTAAAAACGTACTCTGGAGACATGTAGCCACTGAAAAATAATTTAACATCATAGATTAATTTTGTTGGAAGACAATGTAGTTTGTTGTAAATGTGTATATATTACATATACTTACTGTGTTCCAACAATTCTGTTTGTGTTTGCTTCTAACTCATTCACCCCAAAAGCTCTTGCCATTCCAAAATCTGATATTTTTGGATTCATTTGGTCATCCAATAATATGTTGCTGGCTTTTAAGTCTCTGTGAATCACTTTTAATCTTGAATATTTATGGAGATAAATAAGTCCTTGGGCGATTCCTTCAATTATACTTAAACGTTTTTCAAATTCAAAATGTTCTTCCTACTAGAATCTGTCTCAAATTAAGAAACAAACAGATAGTAATGAGTAGTTGATAGATGATAGAGTTAAGGGTTAAAATCTATAATTGCAAGTTTGAAGAGACATACCGAATAGGAAGAAATCCAAGCTTTTGTTAGGCAAGTACTCATAGACTAAAATTCTTTCTCCTCCATGAAGAGAACATCCTAGAAGTCTTACAAGATTAGTGTGCTGGAGTTTGGCAATGAGTTTAGCTTCATTCTTAAACTCCACTATTCCTTGTCCTGAACTTTTTGAGAGTTTCTTTATCGCTATTTCTTGCCCATCTGGTAATTTGCCCTGAAATCATGGCATTTTTGGCCATTAATGGTGATATATTGATGATTGTTCACCTAATTAATAAAAGTGATGGTTACAATTTTACCTTATAAACTGGACCAAAACCACCCTGTCCAAGCTTATTTGTTGTTGAGAAATTGTTGGTTGCAGCAGCAATGATTTGAAAATCAAATATCTTCATATCCTGTTTCTGATCTTTATCTTGGGCTTTTCGCTTTCCAAATTTGATTGGAAGTGATACTGAGATGTTATCTCCAAGTTCATGTAATAGTTTCCATCGATTCCATATGCTTTCCACTAGTTAAGATTATACACATAATTAAAATTTATAAATGCAGATAGATATTAATTGATCAAAACATTATATTTGTTCTAGATTACCTTTAACCTGGAGTTTTTTCCCGATCAAATAGCATAACAGAGGTATAACTAAGACTATTCCTAGTGACTGCCACCACTTCTCCTCTAGAACAAGAAAAGCAAATTTAATTTTCATTATACATTAACAGCAATTATAAATGCGTTTTAGAGTTAGAACAATCAAGATAAAGATAAAGATAAGTTGACTAAGATACCAATTAATCAAGAGGACAACAAATCTTGTATTTAGTTGTGCAATTAATTACAGAACACATTGCTTTCACGTAATTACATGAAAAGTGATATATAAAGGAAACTGTCAAAAATTTCAGAGATGATATATTTTGATAGATTGCATACCTTTAGCCTTGTATTTTCTCCGTATTCGATAGCATAAGAAAAACAGAAGGGGTACCGCTAGAGCTACTACTACTCCAATGATTAGCTTTTGCCGCCAATTATTTCCTGCATTGGATAGAATAAAAAGAATTCTATTTCAATTGAGTACGCTTATCAGTCCTCTGCCACAAAAGTCTAGAATCATTCTTACAAAACAATAATGTTTCAAATCCTTTGAAGAAGCAAAGCACTCTTGAGAAATGAAAGGGTCCCGTCAAAACTGAATTAAAAGCTGAGCAGTATTTATTTCTTTTCAAAATTCAATTTCAATAGCAGACTTACCTTTGGGTTTGGGAGGTCCGAAGTCTTCCATTTTCATGTATATTGTGCGATAATTGCTGCTCAATGAGTCTACGAACTTTGTCCCTCTGCTCCAAATCTCACAGCCGGTATTGTTTTTGCTATTTGTACTAGCAAGGGCAACACAAGAACAGTTCTTCATGCATTTGGCTTTACAATCATCTAAGGTCATGTTGTCACTTTCTTTGAACTTGAATCCTTCTCCAGACATGAAACCTGCTTTGTAATCGAAATAAGCATTACCTTCCCCACAGTCACGGTAGTTGTCCAGCGTAGTTGTAATGAATCCTACGTCATCCATGAGATCACCACTGGAACTAATTTTTAGTATTGGAAACGATGTGTCGTCTTCATTTACAGAATAACTGAAGTACTTTTCTTGTTCATTGGTAGTGTATCTGAATTTATAGGAGAAGTAATCACTCTCAGAATTTATGAAGCTGCTGCTGCTGTGCCCATTTTGCCAAAGCCTACTCTTCCACAAGACTTCGCCGTGCTGCCATATGACTAGCCGATTTGAGACATTGGGGTCCATGCCAAGTGTAAATGGCCCTTGGGCTGGAGAATCATCGGTAATCCATGACTGCAGAAACCATTTATGCCCACTTTGGAAGTTCATCCCCAGTTTCATCCCTGGAAGAAGTGTATCAGTGGGGTAGTCAAAGCTTTGCCACAACTCTCGCTTAGATCCATTTGAATACATTTCATACAGCACAAAATTGCCATTTTTCTCCAGAGTAGCACTTGTATTTCCTGTTGCTTGAACAGAACTTATTACAATTGGATTTCCCTTGCTGTGTAAAATTTTCAAATTTCCATCAGCGCGGTCTATTATAAGTTTTCCAGATTTGTCTGAGATTGGGTAATTCCTGTCGGCAACCCACACAGGCTGAACCCTCTTGTTCAGTGCATACGGCGCACCACAATATATATTGCAATAAGAATACTGATAACCGTTGAGCAAGCTGCTTCTATCTTTGGGCCTATAGTACCATATTCCTAAGTAACGGTTTCTCGTATCCTTAGGGCTAAAGAATCCCAACCTGAAGTTTCCAAAAGTAGAAACCAGCTGATCCCCATCTTTAAGCAGTTGGCCTTGAAGTAATATATCTGTCTGAGAATAAGATGCCCCCAGCAGAAATATGAGAAATAAAAAGCTGAAGAGCATTTCATTCCTTCCTCTTCCAGCTAGAATTGATAGAATTGTATACATGGAGAAACAAATCTTGCTTGTGTACAAGCTCATACAATGAATTAAGTAGTAAAAGAACAATGGAAATTTAAGAGTAGTGTTAATTGATTTTCTTGGAAGGTTCATATTGGCAAATTTGGAAGACTTTTATAACTTTTGAATATTCCAAACTGCCTACACTTTTAGACAGCCTAATGCAGACAATTACTATTGCCCCACAGTCCCCAACTACCCTAGATATATACTTCGAAAATTAGCATATATTTATTAATTGCTTAAATCTTAACTAGAAGACATAATTAGTTTGATGATTTTTCTCAAGATACATGCATTTAATATATTTTTTTAATTGGAATAAGTGAAATGAAGTCTGTCCGTCTATGCATTGACTATGACTTGATGAGCGATCGTTCTTTTAAGGAAACTCTATATGCTAAAATCTTAAAATGACTCATGCTTTGTTCAACGAACAAAAGTCTCCCTCGTTTTTTTTTTTTTTTTCCTTTTTTTTTTGGGGGGGGTAAAAGGGTAATTATATATAGAAGAATGAAAGAAAAAAGAGAACGAAAGTTGTCTGTATCATGCATAAGTATTAAGAAAAAAAAAAAAAGGAAAAAAAATCGTTAAACCCTATTATTTGTGTAGACTTTGAATGAGAAGTTTACATTTATTCCCGTCTTATTCTAATTGCTGCCAATATTTATGTCTTCACCCACTGTTAAAAAATATACCATATAAATTAAAATTTAGACCCAAGTTTAAATGAGGCTCTGCTTGAACAATTTGCATGCCTTGAATTTTATTTTGTTTATCGCAAGTTTCACTGAATTTTGATTCACTCTAGTTGTGAAAGCCCGGTTCTGCAGAAAAAAATAAAAAAATCATGTTGCATTGTAAAGACCTGCGTTTGGATGCTTTAGATTTACAAGTAAATGGGGAACAAAAATTGGCACTACAACAGAGTAATTCTAAAGAGGAATCTGCGATGGCCACAGCCATCGTCATTGATTATCTACCATGCCTTCAGGGAATACTAGAGGAGAGTTAATTCTGATGACTCTGTTTGGAATAGTGCTTTAGTTTTCATGGAAGCTTCTTATTAAAATTTAAAATTCTCTCTCTCTTTAGTAAAAGAACAATTGAAATCAAGTCTGTTAACTTTAATAGTATTTCGTTGATTTTCTCGGGTTGTTGGGTAAATGAATTTGGTATTTCAGATTATTGTATCTAATCAATTATAGTGATTTTGGTTTATTATTTCTTTCTAACTGCTTTGAAAAGTCAACAACTCTTGTATCAATTTTTCAACATTGTAAATCGTCGTGTCTTTAAAGTTAGACTAATTAGAAATTGTCCGCACTAGTCAACCACAGATATGTATCTTCGACAGAATTTCGTATAGTGATACCACATTAAAGAGTAGAAGACTTGAAGGATAGCAGCACACGGCTTCTCCACAATGTCATGGACCACAGGAGCTCTTCATTGAAGTTTCATTAATGCTAAATCTCATTCCAGTGATGTTCTATCCCTCAAGTCTCATTCCAGTCGTATCAAAGAGATCATTCCATGAATAGAATCCTAATACGGTTAACATTCTGCAAAAAGACATGTTATATGAATACACATTGTTTCATTGTTTTATTACCGTCGAGTCAATGTCGATAGAATGAACTTACTATCGACACATTGTTTCATTATTAAGTTGCCACTACCACACGGCTTCCCCTTAATGTCATAGACCAGTAAAACCCATTTTGTAAGTTAATTGGTCTTCGTTTGATTATGTGAGTATTGGGTTCACTTAACATTATCTTGTAAAATTTCATTAGGCTAAGATTATTTCCTAATTTAAAGTTTAAACTCATATAGTATGAACCAACATTGATTTCCTAATTTGACTAAATTTACTGACATATAACACAAAAATATATGAAAAAATATTAAATCCGCTAGTTATAGGAAGGTATTTCTGTACTAGTATTTCAACATGGAAGCTCAGATTATTAAGTTACTATCTTATTATCTGGCTACCATCACTGAAATTGTTACATCATTATTGGAACAATTTTCTGACTTGTTTTCAGCAACTTCCAATTCTTCATCAATTACATTGATGAAAAATGCTGGTTGTTTTGGATCTGGAAGAAGCATAGTTTCATTTGTAAGCATAGAAACCACACTGAACATTATAGGTCTATCTCTTGCTTGATCTTGTACACACAATAAACCAACATGAATGCATCTTAGAACTTCTTCAGAAGAACATGATTCGCCTAGTGTTGGGTCTATTAGCTCTAAACC
Organism: Pistacia atlantica; assembly: GCA_026229545.1. NCBI lineage: Eukaryota > Viridiplantae > Streptophyta > Magnoliopsida > Sapindales > Anacardiaceae > Pistacia > Pistacia atlantica. The sequence goes on along the minus strand of CM047910.1, from coordinate 10,102,301 downwards.
TTTACCTTCCTTCCACAGCTTCCATGCCTGAAACAGGTGAGGTTTAACACCCAGAAATTGTCAAATTAAAGTTAGAATATCAATACTAACTTAAAATTTTAATAGCTGTTTTGAATGCTTACATATCCTACAAGGTTGAGTGGCCGCTCTGTATCAAAGTTACTATTGTTCCTCTTGCCACTCACAATTTCCAATACCATGACTCCAAAGCTAAATACATCAATTTTAGTTGAAATGGTGCCATTTATGGCGTATTCTGGAGACATATAGCCACTGAAAATGATTGAACACTGTTTTTAGCTCGTGAAGAAAGAAAAACATGGATGCATATTGGTTGTAGATTAAGCATATACTTACTATGTTCCACAAACTCTCCTTGTGTTCGCTACTGACTCATTCACATAAAAGATTCTAGCCATGCCAAAATCAGATATTTTTGGATTTATTTGTTCATCAAGTAAAATGTTGCTAGCTTTCAAGTGCCTGTGGATCACCCTTAGTCTTGAATATTTATGGAGATAAAGAAGTCCTTGAGCAACCTCTTCAATTATGCTAAAACGGTTCCTCCAATTTAATAGGTTCTTCCTGCTAGAATCTGTTTCACAATATATGTGATGAAAAAAATTAAAAGGAAAGAAAAACATCGGTAGTAATTAATAGTTTAAAAGTGACAGATTTAGAATTCCAGAGTCCTGACAAGTTAGAGAAGAGACCTACCAAATATAAAAAAATCCAAGCTTTTGTTAGGCATGTACTCATAAACTAAAATACTTTCTTCTTCATGAAGACAGCATCCTAAAAGCCTCACAAGATTAGTGTGTTGGAGTTTCGCTATGACTTTAGCTTCATTCTCAAACTCCACAATTCCTTGACCTGATCTTCTAGAGAGTCTTTTTATTGCTATTTCTTGTCCATCTGGTAATTGTCCCTGAGATCATGACTCTGAAAATTACTAATTGTACACCAAACACAACTAAACTCAAAAGACTTTACCTTATAAACTGGACCAAAACCACCCTCTCCTAGCTTATTGTCAGTTGAGAAATTATCTGTAGCAGCTGAAATGACTTGAAAATCAAATATCTTCAACTCGCGGTTTATGCCATGACCTTTTTCTTCTCTTTTTTCTTTCCCATATGAGGTGATAAGTAAAAAACTCTGTCGAAGTATACGTAAAAGCTTCTTTCGCTTTCTTTTGCTGAGGACTAATCAAGATATATAGAAAGTATCGTTCTAATTATGTCAGAAAATGCTCAAGAAAGATGTTTGATTTACAGATCTTTTGTATCAAACCCCTCGAGAAATACGTTTACCTTTTGGCTTGACTTTCCTCCATATGAAATAGATTAAGTAGCA
>CM047910.1:10082132-10100845 GCA_026229545.1 Pistacia atlantica | reverse complement strand
TCAATACTTTGGAAGAGAACAGATGTACAATGAAGAAGACGTACTTTTCGGTTGACTTTTCGGTTGAAGGATGCATACATGCCGTGAATTGACAAATTCCCTGTAAGATTCTGTGAAATTTGCTTCTCTGCCCCAAATCTCACAACCAATACGGAGATGTGTGGTACTATAGGCTGCGCAAGAACAATTATTCCAGCATTTCAATTCACAATCAGTATAGCTCATGTTTTCGCTTTCTTTGAACTTGAATCCATCTCGAGACATGAAACCATATCTACTTTCAAAGAACGGAGCATCTCTCCTGCAGATAGGATCTTTCTGATAAACTTTTTTGCTAGAAACAATCAATTGAATCAGTGAGCTTCCATCCAGTTGTATTTTCAGCATATCATTTGGATATCCAGTTAAAGAAAAAGTGAGGTATTTTTCTTGTTCGTTTGCAACAAGTCTAAATTCATAGTTAGCAATAGTCCAAGAATTCGAGGACATTGATTGCTCATTTAGCGAGAGCACACCCGTCTAGTAGACTTACCCTCGCCACCAGATGACTAGCTTGTTTGTGATATTCGAATCGATACCAAGGGTAAATGACCCTTGCCCAGGGGAGTCTTCAATAATCCATGATTGCAGAAACCATTTATGCCGAGTTCGCAAGTTAATTCCAAGTTTCATCCCAGGCAAAAGCGTATCAGTCGGATAATCAATGCTTTGCTATAGCAACCGTCTTATAGATCCATTTAAATTCATCTCATGTACGACAAGATTCCCAGATTTCAGTAGAGTAGCACTTGTATTCTCACTCCTTGAACCCAACTTATGGAAGTAGGATCTCCTTTGTAGAATTTTCAGATTCCCATCACTGCTATCTATTGTATGACTTGCAGATTCATCTAAGATTGGGATGTTCCTGTTTGCAACCCACACAGACTCGTCCCTCCAGTAGAGTATTCCTAAGTAATGTTTCTCTACATCATTAGGGCTAAAGAATTTCAAGCTGAATTTGATCAAGGTTTTTGAGATATATTTAAAATAACTTGCATTACATACTAAAGTAAGTACAGAAATTCATCTGTAAAGTATTGTTTGGAAATTTTATAAATATAGTTCTTTCTTTGTTTATGCATGGACGAATTTTCCGTTAATTTCAATCCATATATACTGGTCCTGAATCCCGATGCTGCAGAAAATATTTCATGCAGTGATGTACAGTCCGGCATTCAAAATTTTTAGCCTTACGATTACCAAGAATTGGCAGCTTAGGCCAGTTATTCTTAACATGAATTCTGCTGAAACTCAAAATATATTTTTAAGGTTAAATCTGATTAATCATGGCAACAAATATATAGTGAATAAAAATTCAAGAAATCATCAATTATCTGCATTACCTTATCTTGCTTGGATTACAGAAAAGATGCTAAATAATTACTACTGGTATATTTATCTTGCCTCCATATCTGTCATTTTTTGGATATGGTGTATACTTCTTTTAGCCTTAACAAATTGTTTGCCTATGGGCTACGGCAACTCATTCAGGGGTCTCGCTGTCTAACTGGGTTTAAAATTAGTTTACTAATATTTGAATTTGGGTAAAGTTAGATTCGAGTTAGCCCAAATGAGGTTAGGTTTCTATTAGTATTTTCTGTAATAGTGAAAAAATCTAAGGTGTGAGAACAGAGAGAAAAGTGAGCTGCCAATACTGTTCATCTTTATATTCTACAGTTTCCTGATAATCAATAAAATTGCTCTATTTGAAGGTTTAATGTAGTTCCTTGTAAAAGTAAATCATTGGGTTCTATTATTATTATTTTTTTTTTCTTGTAACGTGTTTTGCTTTCAGATTAGACACCAATTTGTACCATCATTTGTGGAAATGAACAGCATAATTTTCTTCACTTCACGTGTAAATAAACATCATGTTCTAAAGAAAAGTGTGTACACCCATAAATGGAATTGTTGTTAAATGAGTCAAAGCAACACCATGGTGTTTATTTTAATATAGACTACAAACAGTAGTCAAGTTTTCCATGTCTCACCCGTCAAGTACTCAAATCTATCAGCTTGTCAGTCAAGTTTTCCACGTATTACTGTTCAATAGAAATTAGGTGACATTAAAAAGAATTTTGATTTTGATAATAAATAATATGACTCTGATAAACAACTTTTCTTCATTGGAAAGAAGTAGTTGATAAACGAGCTTTAGAACAATGTCATGACCCCCGAGCTCATGACATTTTTCGTCAGGTATTATTAATACTGTGGTTTCAAAGTTAGACCTGCGACTGGTTTTCTCCAATTAGAGCCCCGAGCTCATGTTTGTTGAATAATTTTGGTGTTCTGTTTTGTTTTGTTTAGAAACAGAGCAAGCTTTCTGAGATGATCATTCTAATATTGAACTCTTCTGTTAAAACTTACATACTGTAAACGGACATGTTTATATTTAATAACAGCTTTGCCAGATTAATTTTTTGTACTTTGATCAAAAACATAGCAAGCTCTGTTTATTAAATATATTCTTTTCTCTAATTCAATCTTCATACTAATAACCAATCACCCCGAATTCAACTCAAATTCAGAATATTAGCATCAAAATAGTGAAAAGAAGCAAGAATTAGCACCATGGACAGTTATTCTAAACCATGAGTTGAAACAAAGCATCTTATGTTATCTGGGAAAAAAAAGATTCATATGCAGAGCAACTGAACTGTGCTTTGTTTTTGTTAAATGCATGTAGTAACAGTGTTTCAAAATATATGTATGATCATGGCACCAAATATATGGCCAAAAAAATCCCAGAAATCATCAATCCTGGATTATGCAAAAATAATAATAAATATTTAAATGCAATGATGCAGAGACCTACATTTCTAAGCTTTAGCTTCACTTCGGATAGGGAACAAAAATTGGCTCCACAAATCTACTAGAGAGTTATTCTAAATAGAAATCTTGCCTAAACCCATGACCTAAATATATATAGAGGAGCATTATCCATAAAACCGAATATATCTGGCAAATAACATTTCCACAAATCATCAATTAAATGTTTGCATGTCTGCGCTTGTATAACAAAATTGATGACAGGATAATCGTATCACTAGAATATCTATCTGGCCTCTATCTCGGAAATTGTTACATTATTAGTGGAACAATTTTCTGAGTTAATTTCAGCAATTTCTGGCACTTCATTAGTATCACTGACATAAAATGCTGGTTGTTTTGGCGCAGGCAGGAGTAAAGATTCATTTGTGAGCATGGAAACAACATCAGACATTGTGGGTCTATCTATTGCTTGGTCTTGCACACACAAGAGACCTACATGAATGCATCTCAGTACTTCATTAGGAGAGCTTGATCCATCCTCAAGTCCTGGATCTATGAGCTCTAAGCCTTTTCTTTCATTCCACAGCAGCCATGCCTGGAAAATATGATAAAGTATAGATTCCATATAATATCCCTCTAGAGTTTCAATAAAGGGCCATTGACCTCTATAATATGAAAATAAGATTTGACTGATTGTACTTACATATCCTACGAGATTGAGTAGGCGTTCAGTATGATAGCAACTATTGTTCTTCTTGCCACTTACAATTTCCAGTACTAAGACTCCAAAGCTAAACACATCAGTTTTGATTGAGACAACACCATTCATGGCATACTCTGGAGACATATAGCCACTGAAAAATATATGAATAATTCTTTTAGGGTTTGAAAATGAAAATGTTTTCATATGAAAATGGACAAAGTAACTGCATATATATGTTTGATTGTAAATGTAACAGGTACTTACTATGTTCCAACAACTCTTTTCGTGTTTGCTTCATGTTCATCAAATCTAAAAATTTTAGCCATTCCAAAATCAGATATTTTTGGATTCATCTGGTTATCGAGTAAAATGTTGCCTGCTTTTAAGTCTCGGTGAATCACTCTTAATCTTGAATATTTGTGAAGGTAAAGAAGTCCTTGAGCAATCCCTTCAATTATGTTGAATCGCTTCTTCCAATTTAATAGATTCTTTCTATCAAAATCTGTCCAAACACATTTAGATAAAAAAGAAATATGAATAACTGATATAAGTGATAGAATTGTTGTTGTAAGAACCTTGGTTGTAAGAGTTGAAGTCTTACGAAAAATAAAGAAATCCAGGCTTTTGTTAGGCATGTATTCATAGACTAAAATTCTTTCTTCTCCATGGAGTGAGCATCCTAAAAGCCTAACAAGATTATTGTGCTGGAGTTTTGCAATGAGTCTAGCTTCATTCCTGAATTCCAGTATTCCTTGTCCAGATCTTCTTGAGAGTCTCTTTATTGCTATTTCTTTCCCATCTAGCAGTTGGCCCTGAAATCTCCATAGTCATTAATAATTACTAATTGTACACTTACGATTATTAAAATTTACACAATTTTACCTTATAAACTGGACCAAAACCACCCTCTCCTAGCTTATTTGCAGTTGAGAAGTTGTTTGTAGCAGCAGCAATGGTTTGAAAATCAAATAACTTCAGCTCGTGCGTCACATTCTGATCTTTTTCTTCTGTTCTACCGTCACCAGATGTTAGGGGAAGAGACACATCACCTCCAAGTTCGCCTAATAACTTCCTTCGGTTCCTTATGCGTTCCACTAATTAAGATAAATGGAAAGTATGGTCCATATTATGGTTATTGGTTGATATTTAACTATAACAATTGTGCCATTTGATTACCTTTTGCCTTGGAATTTCTCCATATCAAATAGCATAAGTAGCACAGTACAGGTAACACTAAAGCGATTGCTATCACAATGATCAAAAACTTCCACCACTTTTGCTCTGTATACAAGGAAAAAGAAAAAGTATAATCTTCTAGTCCCTGAAAATCACCTTCTTCCATTAAATCGATGTTCACCACCGCTGATATTTAAGAATGCGTTTAGGGGTTGTGAGTAAAACAATAAGATATGAAAGGGGTTTCAGGAATGACTTGATTGAATGAAACTAAAATTAGCTGATTCCCTCCTCGTCATATAAAGCACTCTCGGAAATGCAGAGTACCTTGTGGTTTGCTACCATATTTTATAAAAGTTGTCTCTAAAAAACTTAGAACATAGTTTCCTGCTAATTTATTTTTTATTTATGCACTTGCAATATGGTTTGTCTTGACCGCTAGTGTTCCCAATGTCCATCATTAATTGAACAAACCCCTTACAAAACGCGTTAACGACTTTTCCCACCAAATAATGGCTTAATAACTTTTCCACCCACAGACTTTTAAAATACCATTTTACTATCCAAATTTATATTCTAGTGGCGAAAAGAGAGCAAACTTGGTCCAGGATGTTGGGGCTTTTGAAGATAGGAGACTGATGAGTCTTTTGGTATTAGAAGGTTGGATTTTGGTGTTTGAAATTGATCAAAATTTGACTTGAGACGGCAATTACACAAACCTTAATCGCTTGATTGTCGGCGATTGGTGAAGTCGCCGAGAGTAGGTTTGAGAGGTTTTAGTGTATAATGATTGGGAAAGAGAATGGTGGTGGTGTAGAGTAACAACGATGCCAGAATAAAAAAGGGAATATAAATTTGTGTAGTAAAGTAGTATTTTAAAAGTCTGTAAGTAAGAAAGTGTCAATCACGATTATTTGGGTGAGAAAAAGTTGTTTACTCCTTACAAAACTATCAAAAGTCCTCTGATAAGGGTATTTAATACTTTGTGAGCGAAACATACATTATATATACTCAAAGATTTCACAGGGAGAAAAATTAAATAAATCCTAGATGAATAAGATAAAGATATGAAAGCTCTATTGGAAATGCAGAGTACCCTGTTGTTTGCTACCACATTTTATAAAAGTTGTATTTAAACACTCGTTTTAAAACTTAGAACATATTTATATACTGATTTATCTTAAATGCAACAATTGATCATGAGAATTAAACTTAGAACAAGTTTTATTTACATCTACTGGGAATTTTATTCTTGATAATAGAAACTCCCCCATTATTTACATTTCAAAAATATTTCATTATAGTCCAGGTTCCAAAATAGGTTCTAAACAAGTTCTAAAAACAAGTTCCAAAACAGGTTCCAAATAGGTTCCAAAACAGGTTCCAAAGCAGGTTCCAAATAAGTTTCAAAACAGGTTCCAAACAGGTTCCAAAACAGGTTCCAAACAGATTCTAAAACAGGTTCCAAACCGGGTACCCCCTACAGGTTCCAAACAGGGTACCCTTTTTACAGGTTCCGGTTCCGATTCCTGTTCCTCCACATGCAAGAACCGGAACCGAACCGCACAATAGCGGTTCCAAAAAATTGGAACCGGAACCTACCCGCACAGTGCAGGTTATGGGTAGGTTCCGATTCCGGTTCCGGTTCTTACCCCCGGTTCTGATTCTACCCGCTACCCGTGCTCACCCCTAGTTGTGAGTAAAACAATAAGATATGAAAGGGGTTTCAGGAATGACTTGATTGAATGAAACTAAAATTAGCTGATTCTCTCCTCGTCATATAAAGCACTCTCGGAAATGCAGAGTACCTTGTGGTTTGCTACCATATTTTATAAAAGTTGTCTCTAAAAAACTTAGAACATAGTTTCCTGCTAATTTATTTTTTATTTATGCACTTGCAATATGGTTTGTCTTGACCGCTAGTGTTCCCAATGTCCATCATTAATTGAACAAACCCCTTACAAAACGCGATAACGACTTTTCCCACCAAATAATGGCTTAATAACTTTTCTACCCACAGACTTTTAAAATACAACTTTACTATTCAAATTTATATTCTAGTGGCGAAAAGAAAGCAAACTTGGTCCAGGATGTTGGGGCTTTTAAAGACAGGAGACCGATGAGTCTTTTGGTATTAGAAGGTTGGATTTTGGTGTTTGAAATTAATCGGAATTTAACTTGAGACGACAGCTACACAAACCTTAATCTCTTGATTGTCGGCGATTAGCGAGGTCGGCGAGAGTAGGTTTGAGAGGTTTTAGTGTGTGATGATTGGGGAAGAGAATGGTGGTGATGTAGAGTAGCAACGATGCCAGAATAAAAAACGGAATATAAATTTGTGTAATAAAGTAGTGTTTTAAAAGTTTATAAGTAAGAAAGTGTCAATCACGATTATTTGGGTGGGAAAAAGTTGTTTACTCCTTACAAAACTATCAAAAGTCCTCTGATAAGGGTATTTAATACTTTGTGAGCGAAACATACATTATATATACTCAAAGATCTCACAGGGAGAAAAATTAAATAAATCCTAGATGAATAAGATAAAGATATGAAAGCACTATTGGAAATGCAGAGTACCCTGTTGTTTGCTACCACATTTTATAAAAGTTGTATTTAAACACTCGTTTTAAAACTTAGAACATATTTATATACTGATTTATCTTAAATGCAACAATTGATCATGAGAATTAAACTTAGAACAAGTTTTATTTACATCTACTGGGAATTTTATTCTTGATCATCTCTAATTAATCAGATAGATTTTGACAGATAGCATACCATAACGCTCGCGATTGTATTTTAATCGCCTTCCCAGATAGCTCATGGGACAGTACACGATCGCAAGTAGAGCTCCTGCTATTGCAATGATAGACAGCGACCCATTCTTTTCTGTAATGATAAAAGAAGTCAAATGAAAAGCATCAAACTTCTGTCATGAGAGTTTAAAAGAGAAATTCTAAAGGATATGTTTCAGGTAGCTCTTCGTTTCGGGATACAAATCCTATAATCAATTTTTTTATTTTTTTTCTTCTAACCAACCAAATAATCTTGAGTGTGGGGGTAAAAGGATGCATCAATATGAATGGGGGAGTGTAATGAAAATTCAACTAAAAAATTTGAATCAAATCTACCTTTAGGTACTTCATGAATTTCCGGTTTAGCTTCCGTGAATATTGGACGAACACGATTACCAAAGATGAAGAAATCCGTGAAGTTTGTCTCTGTCTCCGTGAACTTTGTCTCCGTGCCCCAGATCTCACAGCCACCACTTAAGAGTAGTAGCAAAGGCAACACAAGAACAATTACTGAAGCATTTGGCAAAGCAGTCAGCGAAGGTCATGTTGTCACTTTCTTTGAACTTGAACCCATCACCTGACATGAAACCATAATTGCCATTGAAACTATTAACACTTGACCTGCACGAGGGAATCTTCCCATTCCAACATGCCGCATAGTTCCCAGACCGAGAAGTTCTAATTAAAGTGTGATAATCACATTGTGAAAGAGGGTACTCGCCATGATCTGTAAGTGAACCGTCGAAATTCATTTTGATCATTGGAAATGGTACGTAAGATTCTTGTGGTCCAGAATAAGTGAAGAATTTTTCTAGTTCATTTGATGTATAATTAAACTTGTAAGTGCCAGTAGCCCACGGTCTAGAGGAGTTGAAGTGACCATTAAGCCAATACCCACTCGTCCGATAGACATCCCCACGCCAACTCATGATCAACTGGTTTGAGACATTGGGGTCCATGCTAAGGGTAAATGAACCTTGAGCAGCAGAGTAATAGGAAATCCAAGACTGAAGAAACCATTTGTGCCCAGTTTGTAAGTTAACTCCTATTTTCATTCCAGGCAGAAGTGTATCTGTCGGATGGTCAAAGCTTTGCCACAGCACTCGCCTATTAGATCCATCCGAATTCATTTCATAGAGCACAAAATTGCCAGTTTCTAGAAGAGTAGCACTTGTATTACCAGCTGCTTGAATCGAACTTATTACGATAGGATCTGTCCCGTTCGGTAAAATTTTCAGATTGCCATCTTTACTGTCTATAGTAAGATTACTTCCAGTACCTAAGATTGGGTTGTTCCTGTTGGCAACCCATATGATCTCTTTATAATAATCTGTTGAATCTGTCCTATGGTACCATATTCCTAAGTAACGATGTCTAGAGAAACCACGGAAACCAAGCCTGAATTTCCCATAAGCTGAAACCAGCGTTTCCCCATCTGTAAGCGGTTTGCCTGGCATTATACTGTCTCTCGGCGTCTGAGAATATGAATGCTGCATCAGGAGGATGAAGCAAGAAAGGCTCACAAGGATTTGATTTCTTACTTTAATAGCCATCAATAGAATTATGTAATGCAGAAATGAGTCGCAGTACAAGCTCTCGGGTTGTTGGGTAAATGATTTTGGTTTTCAAGCTCTCGGGTTGTTGGTGAATGAATTTATAACTATTTATCATATTAATTACCTTATGGTATTTCAGATTATTTTATCTAATCAATTATAGTGATTTTGGTCTATTATTTCTGTCTATCTGCTTTGAAAAGTCCACTACTCTTGTATCAACTTTTCAGTATTCTAGTCAACCATAAATATGTATTTTCGACTTAATTTCGTCGAATTGCTTTGACCGTTACTAAGAGATAGATGTCTTTCTCAAATACGTTTCGTTCCAATCAGAGTCCGGTCAGGTTACGCCTTTGTGCTTTGTCTTCCAAAGTTGGCCTTGAAGTAATTTGTCTGTTTGGGAATAAGAAGCTCCAAACAGAAGCATGAGGTATGAAAAGTTCAAAAGGATGCGATTTGTTCCGTTTCTAGCCATATTGTGAACATGAAGAAATGATCCTTAGTACAAGCTATATGAAAAGTTCAAAAGACTATTGACTTCAGGTGTTGATATTGTCAAATTAGGAGGACATGTGTAACTTTTGAATATTCTAAACTGCCTTCTTTTAAATTAGTCCTACGGGACACTCATTACTGCCCCACAATCCTCAACCACCCTACATATATTTTAGTTCTTTCGGAAGAGGACTTACATAACCTCTAATTATTCAAGATCATCAATCAAGCCTTGTCTTGTAAACAAAAGTCTCCTGTCTGGCTGTCTTCTAGTGTATGCCAAAAGCTCTGTTTTTACTTGAAGTATTGTGGTAATAGTTTTCAAAATAAGTATACCAAATCAAAGTGAGTCGCCAAGAGAAGTATGAAGCATGAAAAGCTCAAGAGGATTTCATGCTTTCCTCTTCTCACCATCAATAGAATCATGTACATGCAGAAATGGGTTCTGCGTGCTCTGTGTACAAGCTCATGCAATGAATTTAGTAAAAGAACAATTGAAATCAAGTCTGTCAAGTGTTAACTTTAATAGTTTTTCGTTGATTTTCTTGGAAGGTTCATTTGACAAAATTTGAGGACTTTTATAGCTTACAAATATTCCAAACTGCCCATGACAGTTTAATGCAGACAATTAATACTGCACCCTCAATCCTCAACCATCATAGATAGATATATGATCACTTAGAAAATTTAAAAAAAAAAATTATTTTAATTTCTTAAATCTTCACTAAAAGAAATAATTAGTTTGATGATTCTTCTCAAGAGACATTCATTTACTAAACATTTACTATTTATTTTCTCCTCATTCTAATTGTTGCCCACGTTTATGCCTTTACCCACTGTTAATATATCATTTACGCACATTCAAATTTAGACCCAAGTTTAAATGAGGCTTTGCTTGAATTAATATTACTGGAATGTTATACTTAACAAGTAAATTAAGCTATTATGGCAAGAGCTGTCCTCATTGACTATCGACTTCAGCCTTCAGGAGAGACTGGAGAGTCAAGTCTGATGGCTTAACAAGTAAATAAATGAAAGTAGTTTGAAAACCTAAGTAATTCTCAACTTTGTGTGCACTTATGCCCACACAACTATTTCTATCTTCCTTCCATCTTTGATATTGTTACGTTATTTGCTGAACAAATTTCAAACCTGTTTTTAGGAACTTCAGGCACTTCAGAAATAATATTATTAATGAAAAACGCCGGTTGCTTTGGTGTAGGTAGAACCATAGTCTCGTTTGTAAGCATGGAAACAACCTCCGACATTGTTGGCCTATCCTTTGCCTGGTCTTGCACGCACAAGAGACCTACATTCAGGTATCTCGACACTTCATTGGGAGAGCAAGATTCGTCCATTGTTTGGTCAATCAATTCTAAACCTTTACCTTCATTCCACAGCTGCCATGCCTGAATAAAAGAGTTAAGGTTAGATTAATTGTAGATTGATCAATGCTATCCCAAAGTTTGAAGGATCTTCACAGGATGAAATGTATAATAACTGAATACTTACATATCCAACAAGGTTGAGTGGACGCTCTGTATCATAGCAACCGTTATTCTTCTTACCACTCACAATTTCTAATACCATGACTCCAAAACTATATACATCAGTTTTCATTGAGACAACGCCATTAAAAACGTACTCTGGAGACATGTAGCCACTGAAAAATAATTTAACATCATACATTAATTTTGTTGGAAGACAATGTAGTTTGTTGTAAATGTGTATATATTACATATACTTACTGTGTTCCAACAATTCTGTTTGTGTTTGCTTCTAACTCATTCACCCCAAAAGCTCTTGCCATTCCAAAATCTGATATTTTTGGATTCATTTGGTCATCCAATAATATGTTGCTGGCTTTTAAGTCTCTGTGAATCACTTTTAATCTTGAATATTTATGGAGATAAATAAGTCCTTGGGCGATTCCTTCAATTATACTTAAACGTTTTTTCAAATTCAAAATGTTCTTCCTACTAGAATCTGTCTCAAATTAAGAAACAAACAGATAGTAATGAGTAGTTGATAGATGATAGAGTTAAGGGTTAAAATCTATAATTGCAAGTTTGAAGAGACATACCGAATAGGAAGAAATCCAAGCTTTTGTTAGGCAAGTACTCATAGACTAAAATTCTTTCTCCTCCATGAAGAGAACATCCTAGAAGTCTTACAAGATTAGTGTGCTGGAGTTTGGCAATGAGTTTAGCTTCATTCTTAAACTCCACTATTCCTTGTCCTGAACTTTTTGAGAGTTTCTTTATCGCTATTTCTTGCCCATCTGGTAATTTGCCCTGAAATCATGGCATTTTTGGCCATTAATGGTGATATATTGATGATTGTTCACCTAATTAATAAAAGTGATGGTTACAATTTTACCTTATAAACTGGACCAAAACCACCCTGTCCAAGCTTATTTGTTGTTGAGAAATTGTTGGTTGCAGCAGCAATGGTTTGAAAATCAAATATCTTCATATCCTGTTTCTGATCTTTATCTTGGGCTTTTCGCTTTCCAAATTTGATTGGAAGTGATACTGAGATGTTATCTCCAAGTTCATGTAATAGTTTCCATCGATTCCATATGCTTTCCACTAGTTAAGATTATACACATAATTAAAATTTATAAATGCAGATAGATATTAATTGATCAAAACATTATATTTGTTCTAGATTACCTTTAACCTGGAGTTTTTTCCCGATCAAATAGCATAACAGAGGTATAACTAAGACTATTCCTAGTGACTGCCACCACTTCTCCTCTAGAACAAGAAAAGCAAATTTAATTTTCATTATACATTAACAGCAATTATAAATGCGTTTTAGAGTTAGAACAATCAAGATAAAGATAAAGATAAGTTGACTAAGATACCAATTAATCAAGAGGACAACAAATCTTGTATTTAGTTGTGCAATTAATTACAGAACACATTGCTTTCACGTAATTACATGAAAAGTGATATATAAAGGAAACTGTCAAAAATTTCAGAGATGATATATTTTGATAGATTGCATACCTTTAGCCTTGTATTTTCTCCGTATTCGATAGCATAAGAAAAACAGAAGGGGTACCGCTAGAGCTACTACTACTCCAATGATTAGCTTTTGCCGCCAATTATTTCCTGCATTGGATAGAATAAAAAGAATTCTATTTCAATTGAGTACGCTTATCAGTCCTCTGCCACAAAAGTCTAGAATCATTCTTACAAAACAATAATGTTTCAAATCCTTTGAAGAAGCAAAGCACTCTTGAGAAATGAAAGGGTCCCGTCAAAACTGAATTAAAAGCTGAGCAGTATTTATTTCTTTTCAAAATTCAATTTCAATAGCAGACTTACCTTTGGGTTTGGGAGGTCCGAAGTCTTCCATTTTCATGTATATTTTGCGATAATTGCTGCTGAAAGAGTCTACGAACTTTGTCCCTCTGCTCCAAATCTCACAGCCGGTATTGTTGTTGCTATTTGCACTAGCAAAGGCAACACAAGAACAGTTCTTCATGCATTTGGCTTGACAATCATCTAAGGTCATGTTGTCAATTTCTTTGAACTTGAATCCTTCTCCAGACATGAAACCTTCTCTGGAATGGAAATTAACATTACCTTCCTCACAGTACCGATCGTAGTCCAGCCCATTTGTAACGAACGATCCTACGTCATCCATGAGATGACCACTGGAACTAATTTTTAGTATTGGAAACGATGTGTCGTCTTCATTTACAGAATAACTGAAGTACTTCTCTTGTTCATTGGTAGTGTATCTGAATTTATAGGAGAAGTAATCACTCTCAGAATTTATGAAGCTGCTGCTGTGCTGCCCATTTTGCCAAAGCCTATTCTTCCACAAGACTTCGCCGTGCCACCATATGACTAGCCGATTTGAGACATTGGGGTCCATGCCAAGTGTAAATGGCCCTTGGGCTGGAGAATCATCGGTAATCCATGACTGCAGAAACCATTTATGCCCACTTTGGAAGTTCATCCCCAGTTTCATCCCTGGAAGAAGTGTATCAGTGGGGTAGTCAAAGCTTTGCCACAACTCTCGCTTAGATCCATTTGAATACATTTCATACAGCACAAAATTGCCATTTTTCTCCAGAGTAGCACTTGTATTTCCTGTTGCTTGAACAGAACTTATTACAATTGGATTTCCCTTGCTGTGTAAAATTTTCAAATTTCCATCAGCGCGGTCTATTATAAGTTTTCCAGATTTGTCTGAGATTGGGTAATTCCTGTTGGCAACCCACACAGGCTGAACCCTCACAGGCTGAACCCTCTTGTTCAATGCACACCGCGACAGCGCACCACAATATATGTTGCAATAAGTATCCTGATAAACGTCGGGCAAGCTGCTTCTATCTTTGGGCCTATAGTACCATATTCCTAAGTAACGGTTTCTCGTATCCTTAGGGCTAAAGAATCCCAACCTGAAGTTCCCAAAAGTAGAAACCAGCTGATCCCCATCTTTAAGCAGTTGGCCTTGAAGTAATATATCTGTCTGAGAATAAGATGCCCCCAGCAGAAATATGAGAAATAAAAAGCTGAAGAGTATTTCATTCCTTCCTCTTCCAGCTAGAATTGATAGAATTGTATACATGGAGAAACAAATCTTGCTTGTGTACAAGCTCATACAATGAATTAAGTAGTAAAAGAACAATGGAAATTTAAGAGTAGTGTTAATTGATTTTCTTGGAAGGTTCATATTGGCAAATTTGGAAGACTTTTATAACTTTTGAATATTCCAAACTGCCTACACTTTTAGACAGCCTAATGCAGACAATTACGATTGCCCCACAGTCCCCAACTACCCTAGATATATACTTCGAAAATTAGCATATATTTATTAATTGCTTAAATCTTAACTAAAAGACATAATTAGTTTGATGATTTTTCTCAAGATACATGCATTTAATATATTTTTTTAAGTGAAATGAAGTCTGTCCGTCTATGCATTGACTATGATTTTATGAGTGATCGTTCTTTCACGGAAACTCTATATGCTAAAATCTTAAAATGACTGATTCTTTCTTCTGTAAGTTTTTAATAATTTAAACCACCTTCATGCTTTGTTCAACGAACAAAAGTCTCCCTTGTTTTCTTTTTTTTTTTTTTTTGGGTAAAAGGGTAATTATATATAAAAGAATGAAAGAAAAAAGAGAATGGACACAAGTTGTCTGTATCATAAATAAGTATTTAAAAAAAAATGGTTAAACTCTATTATTTGTGTGGACTTTGAATGAGAAGTTTACATTTATTCTCTTCTTATTCTAATTGCTGCCAATATTTATGTCTTCACCCACTGTTAATAAATATACCATATAAATTAAATTTTAGAGCCAAGTTTAAATAAGGCTCTGCTTGAACAATTTGCATGCCTTGAATTTTATTTTGTTTATCGCAAGTTTCACTGAATTTTGATTCACTCTAGTTGTGAAAGCCCGGTTCTGCAGAAAAAAATAAAAAAATCATGTTGCATTGTAAAGACCTGCGTTTGGAGGCTTTAGATTTACAAGTAAATGGGGAACAAAAATTGGCACTACAAGAGAGTTATTCTAAAGAGGAATAAAAAATCATGTCGTCATTAATTATCTACCATGCCTTCAGGGAATACTGGAGGAGAGTCAAGTCTGATGACTCTGTTTGGAATAGTGCTTTAGTTTCATGGAAGCTTCTTATTAAAATTTAAAATTCTCTCTCTCTCTCTCTTTAGTAAAAGAACAATTGAAATCAAGTCTGTTAACTTTAATAGTTTTTCGTTGATTTTCTCGGGTTGTTGGGTAAATGAATTTGGCTTTCAAGTTCATGCAACAAAACACTGATAAAAGTCGAAAACTATTATATCACAATAGCATCACCTATCAATTGGCGAATTAATTTATAACTATTTATCATACTAATTACCTTATGGTATTTCAGATTATTGTATCTAATCAATTATAGTGATTTTGGTCTATTATTTCTTTCTAACTGCTTTGAAAAGTCCACAACTCTTGTATCAACTTTTCAACATTGTAAATCGTCGTGTCTTTAAAGTTAGACTAATCAGAAATTGTCCGCACTAGCCAACCACATATACGTATTTTCGACTGAATTTCGTGTAATGATAACACTGACCACATTAAAGAGTAGAAGACTTGAAGGATGGCAGCACACGGCTTCTCCACAATGTCATGGACCACAAGAGCCTAGATTTTTTTTAAGAAAATCAATCTTCATTTTAGACTTTGCCAGTGTTGGGTCCACTTAAACAGCTCTTCGTTGAAATTTCATTAATGTTAATTCTCATTCCAATGATGTTCTACCACTCAAGTCTCATTCCAGTCGCATCAAAGAGGTCATTCCATGAATAGAATAGAATCCTAATACAGCTAACATTCTGCAAAAAGACATGTTACATTAATACACATTGTTTTATTATTTCATTACTGTCGAGTCAATGTCGATAGAATGAACTTACTATCGACATATTGTTTCATTATTAAGTTACCAATACCACACGGCTTCCCCTTAATGTCATAGACCAGTAAAACCCATTTTGTAAGTTAATTGGTCTTCTTTTGATTATGTGAGTATTGGGTTCACTTAACATTATCTTGTAAAATGTCATTAGGCTAAGTCTCATTCCAGTGGTGTACTATGCCTCATGTCACTTAAATGCTCTTGCTTTAAAATCCCCTATGAAAGAGCCTATTTTATAAAGACGACATGTCGGTTGGAGAAAACCGGCATGTCGTATTCGTGTTCAGATAAATATCAATTAAATCCCCTATGTTTCATTAAGTTTCACACCATAATATGAATCTTCTTTGACCTAAGTGATATTTACCCTGGGTCAGAAGTCGACGATCATTTGGTTTTCTACCTCAAACCATGGGGACGCAAACCATTTGACAAATCTCTCGTGAGTGCTTCTTCAATTATAAACTCATCTAACTTCTTAGAACCCAACGTGATTGTGGTTGTGTTTTTGCTGGGTTGATGTTTTCATTATGTTCTGACAAATTGGTGAAGGAATGTGCCTATAAAATTGGTTATGGGTTTCGTGTATGTGTATTTTTGTGGATGTAAGAATACAAATTGAAGATGGTGATCACCAGTAGAGCTCCTGTTACTGCAATAATCAACCATAGCCGCCGCCGCTTTTCTGCAATAAGAAAGGTCAAATTTTCCAGAGCAATGGAAGAAGAAAGCTATGAAGCCTATGCCCTTACAGATGTAAGTCCTCTTACTTGCAGCTTTCCTTTAGCTTTAAGACCAAAAATCAATGTTTCTGTGTATTGATTTCATTAATAAAGATTGTAATTTAGAGTCAATAATCCAACAATTTAGAAAATTTTGATTTTTATGTTGCTATCTATGATAAACATTAAAGTTTATAATTAAATAGTATGAACGGACATTGATTTCCTAATTTGACTAAATTTACTGACATATAACACAAAAATATATGAAAAAATATTAAATCCGCTAGTTATAGGAAGGTATTTCTGTACTAGTATTTCAACATGGAAGCTCAGATTATTAAGTTACTATCTTATTATCTGGCTACCATCACTGAAATTTTTACATCATTATTGGAACAATTTTCTGACTTGTTTTCAGCAACTTCCAATTCTTCATCAATTACATTGATGAAAAATGCTGGTTGTTTTGGATCTGGAAGAAGCATAGTTTCACTTGTAAGCATAGAAACCACACTGAACATTGTAGGTCTATCTCTTGCTTGATCTTGTACACACAGTAAACCAACATGAATGCATCTTCGAACTTCGTTAGAAGAACATGATTCGCCTAGTGTTGGGTCTATTAGCTCTAAACCTTTACCTTCCTTCCACAGCTTCCATGCCTGAAACAGGTGAGGTTTAACACCCAGAAATTGTCAAATTAAAGTTAGAATATCAATACTAACTTAAAATTTTAATAGCTGTTTTGAATGCTTACATATCCTACAAGGTTGAGTGGCCGCTCTGTATCAAAGTTACTATTGTTCCTCTTGCCACTCACAATTTCCAATACCATGACTCCAAAGCTAAATACATCAATTTTAGTTGAAATGGTGCCATTTATGGCGTATTCTGGAGACATATAGCCACTGAAAATGATTGAACACTGTTTTTAGCTCGTGAAGAAAGAAAAACATGGATGCATATTGGTTGTAGATTAAGCATATACTTACTATGTTCCACAAACTCTCCTTGTGTTCGCTACTGACTCATTCACATGAAAGATTCTAGCCATGCCAAAATCAGATATTTTTGGATTTATTTGTTCATCAAGTAAAATGTTGCTAGCTTTCAAGTCCCTGTGGATCACCCTTAGTCTTGAATATTTATGGAGATAAAGAAGTCCTTGAGCAACCTCTTCAATTATGCTAAAACGGTTCCTCCAATTTAATAGGTTCTTCCTGCTAGAATCTGTTTCAAAATATATGTGATGAAAAAAATTAAAAGGAAAGGAAAACATCAGTAGTAATTAATAGTTTAAAAGTGACAGATTTAGAATTCCAGAGTCCTGACAAGTTAGAGAAGCGACCTACCAAATATAAAAAAATCCAAGCTTTTGTTAGGCATGTACTCATAAACTAAAATCCTTTCTTCTTCATGAAGACAGCATCCTAAAAGCCTCACAAGATTAGTGTGTTGGAGTTTCGCTATGACTTTAGCTTCATTCTCAAACTCCACAATTCCTTGACCTGATCTTCTAGAGAGTCTTTTTATTGCTATTTCTTGTCCATCTGGTAATTGTCCCTGAGATCATGACTCTGAAAATTACTAATTGTACACCAAACACAACTAAACTCAAAAGACTTTACCTTATAAACTGGACCAAAACCACCCTCTCCTAGCTTATTGTCAGTTGAGAAATTATCTGTAGCAGCTGAAATGACTTGAAAATCAAATATCTTCAACTCGCGGTTTATGCCATGACCTTTTTCTTCTCTTTTTTCTTTCCAATATGAGGTGATAAGTAAAAAACTCTGTCGAAGTATACGTAAAAGCTTCTTTCGCTTTCTTTTGCTGAGGACTAATCAAGATATACAGAAAGTATCGTTCTAATTATGTCAGAAAATGCTCAAGAAAGATGTTTGATTTACAGATCTTTTGTATCAAACCCCTCAAGAAATACGTTTACCTTTTGGCTTGACTTTCCTCCATATGAAATAGATTAAGTAGCA
>CM047910.1:10024047-10082032 GCA_026229545.1 Pistacia atlantica | reverse complement strand
GATTAAGTAGCACAACAGGGAAACCAAGAAAGCTGTTCCTACTGCAATTTTTAATAGAGACCACCTCTTGTTTTTTGCAACAAGATAGTTTTCTGCATAAGATAAATACAATTAAAAGATGCTAATACAGATAATGAATCAATACCTTGGAAGAGAACAGATGTACGGTGAAGAAGACGTACTTTTAGGCTGAAGGATGCATATATGCCGTGAATTGACAAATTCCCTGTCAGATTCTGTGAAATTTGCTTCTCTGCCCCAAATCTCACAACCAATACCGCGATGTGTGTACTATAGGCAGCGCAAGAACAATTATTCCAGCATTTCAATTCACAATCAATATAGCTCATGTTTTCGCTTTCTGTGAACTTGAATCCATCTCGGGACATTAAACCATATCTACTTTCAAAGAACGGAGCATCTCTCCTGCAGATAGGATCTTTCTGATAAACTTTTTCGCTAGAAACAAGCCCGCTATCAACAAGTTCTTGAATCTGTGAGCTTACATTGGGTTGAATTTTCAATATATCATCTGGATATCCAGTTGAAAAAAGAGTGAGGTATTTTTCTTGTTCGTTTGCAACAAGTCTAAATTCAAAGTTAGAAATAGTCCAAGAATTCGAGGACATTGATTGCTCATTTAGCGAGAGCTCACCCGTCCAGTAGACTTCCCCTCGCCACCAGATGACCAGCTTGCTTGTGTTATTCGAATCCATACCAAGGGTAAATGACCCTTGTGCAGGGGAATCTTCGGTAATCCATGATTGCAGAAACCATTTATGCCCAGTTTGCAAGTTAATTCCAAGTTTCATCCCAGGCAGAAGCGTATCAGTCGGATAATCAAAGCTTTTCCATAGCAACCGTCTTATAGATACATTTGAATTCACCTCATGTAGGACAAGATTCCCAGATTTCAGTAGAGTAGCACTTTTATTTCTCACTCCTTGAACCCCAACTTATCGAAATAGGATCTCCTCCCCTCTGTAAAATTTTCAGATTCCCATCACTGCTATCTAATATCTATTGTAAGACTTCCAGATTCATCCAAGATTGGGATGTTCCTGTTTGCAACCCACGCAGGCTCGTCCCTCCGGTTGAGTATTCCTAAGTACGTTTCTCTACATCTTTAGGGCTAAAGAATTTCAAGCTGAATTTCCCAAAAGCTGAAACCAGCTGATCCCCATCTCTGAGCTGCTGGCCCTGTAGTAGGTTGTCCGTCAAGGAATGAGAAAACCCCAATAGAAGAATGAGGCATGAAAAGCTAAAAAGGATGTGATTTCTTCCCCTGCTCGCCATTAATTGATGATGCAGATTGCAAACAGATTCTTTAGTACAAGCTATATGAATTGGATTTTAAGTTCTTGCGATGAATTACAGTAAGTGTGGAAAAGAACTTGATAGGCACAAATTTCAGAAGTCTATTGGTCAATGCATTGACTATTGACTTGAGGAGCTATTACGCCTCTCTGCGGAAGCCAAAAGACAAATATTGGAGACAAACTTGTCAACGCATAATTAAATGCTCTTGGATGGGGACAAAATTGCATTATTCGTACCAATTTAACTCAAATTAATTAGATCTTTCAATGAAACTACATATGGAAAATGATTAAAATTCCCATAATATTAATCACCGATTATGCCCCTTCTTGAAGCATCAATAGCAAAGATAATCATATCTTTAATGCACTTATTTTGCTGCCAACTCTTAAATTGTTACCTCATTTATTTGCTCTGAATTAGCATTTATTTATAAAGGAAGAATATTTATCTTGCTTGCATCATTGTAATGGTTACATTATTTGCAGAACAATTCTGTAATTTGTTTTCAGGAACTTCAGGCTCTTCAGAAGTGATATTGATGAATAACGCCGGTTGCTTTGGCGCAGGTAGAGCCATTGTTTCATTAGTAAGCAAGGAAACGACCTCCAACATTGTTGGTCTATCCGCTGCCTGGTCTTGTACACACAAGAGACCAACATGAAGGCATCTCAGTACTTCATTAGGAGAAAACGATTCATCCATTGTTTGATCCATTAATTCTAAACCTCTGCCTTCATTCCCTTGCTGCCATGCCTAAATTAAAGAGGTAAGGTTTGATTAATTGTAGATAGATGTTATTGGAAAAAGAAATTTTTCAAAGGTCATCACTGAATGAACAAATAAATATGTTCTATGAATACTTACATATCCTACAAGATTGAGTGGACACTCCATATCATAGCAACTGTTTTCTTCTTGCTACACAATTTCTAGTACCATAACTCCAAAGTTATATACATGAGTTTTCATTGAGACAATGCCATTCATAACATACTCCGGAGATATATAGCCACTGAAACAATTGAAAACCATTAACATTTAGAATCTTTATTTGCATGGTTTTGGTTGTCTAAATAACATATAATTAATATGTTCCAACTATTCTATTGGTATTTGCTTCTAACTCGTTCGCTCCAAAAGCTCTTGCCAAGTCAAAATCTGATTTTTTTTATTCATTTGATCATCAAGTAGAATGTTGCTGGCTTTTAAGTCTCTATGAATCACTTATAATCTTGAATATTTGTAAAGATAAATAAGTCCTTGAGCAATCCCTTCAATTATGCTTACGTTTCTTCTAGTTTAGTAACTTCTTTTTATCAGAATCTGTCTCAGTGCATAATGAATGAAAAATAAAATCATTAATGTTTATAGCTGATAAGTGATAGAATCGTTGCTGCAAAATCGTGAATTATCTGTGAAGAGGCTTAACTAAAATATATAACTCCAAGCTTTTTTTAGTCAGGTACTCGTAAACTAAAATCCTTTCTTCCTCCATGAAGAGAACATCCTAAAAGCTTCACAAGATTAGTGTGTTGGAGTTTTGCAATGACTTTAGCTTCATTCTTGAACTCCATTATTCCTTGTCCTGATCTTCCTGCGAGTCTCTTTACTGCTATTTCTTGCCCATCCAGTAATTGTCCCTGAAATCATTCCTCTCACACAATTACTAATCATACATCTAATATCGCAAAAAGAAAAAAACAGAAAAATTTGCATAAGCTTACCTTATAAACTGGACCAAAACCACCCTCTCCCAGCTTATTCGTGGGCTGAGAAATTATCTGTAGCAGCTGCAATTGTTTGAAAGTCAAATATGTTCAACTCATGGCTTACGCTTAAATCTCTCTCTTTTGTTTTTCCTTTTCCATATTCTTTCGTTTTTCCTTTGCCATATTCCGTGGGAAGTAAAGCATTCTCTCAAAGTTCATTTACTAGCTTCCTTCGATTTGTTGTGCTGTCAACTAATTAGCATACAAGGAAATTATATCATTCTAATTATTGTGTATGATCATTTATCTTAACTATTTATGTTCCAGCTTATTACATTTTGCCTTAAGTTTTCTCAGTATCAGATAGCATAAGTAGCACAATAGCAGGACCAATAAAACGACTGCAATGCAATGGTTAATGGTAACCACCACTTCTCTTTCTGCAATAAAAATATATGAGGCTCTGCCTTTAGTTTTCTGAAATTGTTAACTATATATGAGGTGATGCTTGCTTTCTGCCCTGTTTCTATCAGAATTTGAAATGCTTTCAGTACTAAACTATATGAAAAATCTGACAGGTGCTCAGGTAACAATTCAGAACAGGATCCATGTTTTCTAGATTAGCTGATTAATTTCACTTCACATTTCTTTCCCATATTTAAATGAAAAACTAATATAATGACACTAAAAGATTGTTTACCTTTTACCTTCTACTTTCTCCATGTACCATAACACAAGAAACACAACAAGATCAGAAGTGGAGCTCCTACTACAATTAATCAACCACTTCCATAACTTCATTTCTGCAATAAAAAGCGTATAAGTATCATTATTGAGTTATGAAATATTGTTTTCTTTCCAGGGGAGAGTGAAATTTTTAATTTGATGAGAACTTAACTTTCAATATTTAAGCATGACTTTTGGGTTCAAGGATGTGTATATACCGTGAATTGATGTCATCCCATTTAGCTTCAGTAAACTTTGCCTCCCTGTCCCAGACCTCACAGCTGGTGTCAAAATCTGTAGTAGCATAGGCAACACAATAACAATTATTCCAGCATTTTAATTCACAATCAGCATGGCACATGTTTTCACTTTCTTTGAACTTGAATCCATCTCCAAACATGAAACCATAGTTTTCCTGGAAATAAACAACATCCCTCCTGCACGTAGGAACTTTTCGAGCCATACCAAAACCAAGTTCTGGAATAGACAATCTAGCATCCGTTAGAATTTTCAGTAGTTTAGATGTTTGCTCAGTAGTAAGAGAATAACTGAAAGTATATTTCTTGTTCATTCGAAGTGAAGCTGAATTCAAACTTACAACGAGGCCAAGAATTAGAAGAATTGAATTGGTCAACTAGCCAAAGCTTACTTGTCTGGTAGACTTCCCCGTGCCACCAGAGGATAAGCTGGTTGGTGACATTTTGATCCAAACCTAGCGTAAATGAACCTTGAGCGGGAGATTTATCACTAATCAGGATTGGAGAAACCATTTGTGCCCAGTTTGGAAGTTGATTCCAAGTTTCATCCCCAGAAGAAGTGTATCTGTCGGATAGTCAAAACTTTGCCACATTACTTTTGTAGTTCCACTTGAATACCTTTTACTCAGGACAAGCTTGCTCGTATGGTGTAGAGTAGCAACTATACAACATGATGCTTTGTAGGCAGTTATTGCAATAGAATTAGATCCACTGTGGAAAATTTTCGAACTGCCATCATCAGCTAGTAAAAATCTTCCAGATTCATCTAAGATTGGGGTGTTTCAATTCGCAACCCACACTAGCTCCTCATCCATGTAGAATATTCCTAGGTAACATTTTTCTGTATATCTAGGGCTAAAGAATTTCAAACCAGCTTCTCCCCATCTCTGAGATCAACACCAAGTCTCCAGCCTGGTGCAAATTTTCTTTCCGGAAAATTTGAAGGCCCCAACAATACTATTTGCGAAGTTTCTTCTGAAGACTTCATGATCCTTTAGCAATAGACACAAGCTAATGGCATGGCTTTTATTCATTTTATGGATGATTGTTTACGAGGGTTAGATTTATATCACTTGTTAATAAGTTCTTTCAAACAGATTTCTGAAGGTGCTAGCTTGTTCAGTTCATTTACAAAGTGTTGACAGATTTTCAAAGCGAATACAAGTTTATATGGATTTTGACTAGCTTATTCAATTGAAATCAAGAATCAGAGGAGAAGAAAAAAAGGGAGGTTGGAGTTTCATATTGATAGAATGGCCTCAAAATAGAATACAAAGAGTAAAGGTGTTTATAGAGTTACAAGACTATCCTACTATCCTACCCTCAATTTTATACATACTAAAAATACTAACCTGACAATTCTTGCGTAGAATGATTCGACATCCTTATAAATCAAAAACCTGTATATTTGAATTCATGTTTCTGCTTGTAATTCTGCCTAGATAATAATGTCACTACCATGTTTATCTAGCTACCATCTCTGAAAGTGTTACTTCATTTATAGAACAATTTTCTGGCTGATTTTCAGGAGCGTCTGGCTCCTCAGGAGAAACATTGATAAAAAATGTTGGTTGTTTTGGATCGTCTAGGAGCATAGTTTCATTTGTTAGCATAGAAACCACATCCAGCATTGCTGGTCTATCCTTCGCTTGGTCTTGAACGCATAAAAGGCCCACATGAAGGCATCTCAATACTTCATTACTTGAGCATTCATCTAGTGTTGGATCTATTAGCTCTAAGGCAATACCTTCTCTCCACAGCTGCCATGCCTGAACAAATATGACGTTTATCGCACGGTATTAGTTAAAGTAAGATAGCATGTACTATCCAAAATGTTTAAAATTCAATGGCTATCTTGGGTACTTACATATCCTATAAGGTTGAGCGGGCTCTCTGCATGATAGCAACCATTGGCTCTTCTTGCCGCTTACAATTTCCAGTACTAAAACTCCAAAGCTAAATACATCAACTTTAGTTGACACAATTCCATTCATAGCATACTCTGGAGACATATAACCACTGAAGAACGCAGATTGTAGTATGTTAAAAGTTAGAAAGTTTATGTATGCAAATACAAGAAGCTAGCTGCGTTGTAAGTGTCGAGAAACTTACTATGTTCCACAAACTCTGTTAGTGTTTACTACTGTTTCATTCATCTGAAATATTCTAGCCATACCAAAATCTGATATTTTTGGATTCATTTGGTCATCAAGTAAAATGTTGTTGGCTTTTAAGTCTCTATGAATCACTCTTAATCTTGAATACTTATGGAGATAAAGAAGCCCCTGAGCAATTCCCTCGATTATACTGAAACGTTTCTTCCAATTTAGTAACTTCTTTTTATCAGAATCTGTCTCAGAGCATAAAGAAAGAAAAATGGCATAATGAATATATATATAGCTGATGAATGATAAAACTACTGTTGCTGCAAAATCCAAAATTATCTGTGAAGAGACTTACCGAAAATATATAAATCCAAGCTTTTGTTAGGCAGGTACTCGTAAACTAAAATCCTTTCTTCTCCATGAAGAGAACATCCTAAAAGCTTCACAAGATTAGTGTGCTGGAGTTTTGCAATGACTTTAGTTTCGTTCTTGAACTCCATTATTCCTTGTCCTGATCTTCCTGCGAGTCTCTTTATTGCTATTTCTTGCCCATCTATTAATTGTCCCTGGAAATCATGACTCTCAAACAATTGCAAATCATATTCCTAATATCACAATCAAAAATAAAATAAACTGCATAACTTTACCTTATAAACTGGACCAAAACCACCCTCTCCCAGCTTATTTGTAGCTGAGAAATTATCTGTAGCAGCTGCAATTGTTTGAAATTCAAATATCTTCAACTCGCGGCTTATGCTCAAATCTATCTCTTTTGTTTTTCCTTTGCCATATGCCGTAAGAAGTAAAGCATTCTCTCCAAGCTCATCTACTAGCTTCTTTCGGTTTGTTGTGCTATCCACTAATGAACATACAAGGAAATCACTCATATTATTATTGTGCAATCATGTATGTTAACTATTCCTGTAATCATGTTCCAGCTTACTACCTTTTGCCTTCAGTTTTCTCAGTATCAAATAGCATAAGTAGCACAACAGCGGGACCAATAATGCTACTCCTACTGCAACAGCTAATGGCAGCCACCACTTCTCTGCAATAAAAATATATGAGGCTCTGCCTTTAGTTTTCTGAAAATGTTAACAATATTTGAGGTTATGCAAACTGTTTGCCCTGTTGTATGCTAAAATGTGTAATGGGAATTTAGATCATATATTGACCTGATCTTAACGGCGTGTATATCAAAATTTGAAATCCTTTCAGTACTTAATTATATGTTCAATCTTACATGCGGTCAGGTAACAATTCAGGACAGGATCCATGGTTTCATGTTTAGCTGATTTCACTTCACATTTCTTTCCCCCATTTACATGAAATACTAACATTGAAAGGACATATGTATTGATAGATTAGTTTACCTTTCGCCTTGTACTTTCTCCATGTGCCATAACACAAGAAACACAGCAGGATTAGAAGTGGAGCTCCTACGTACTACAATAATCAACCAACTTCCATAACTTCATTTCTGCAATTGAAAGGTACTTGTGTTATGAAATATTGTTTCCTTTGCAGGGAGAGTGAATTGTTTTGTTTGATAAGAACTCAACTTTCAATATTTAAGTATAGACTTACTTCTGGGTTCAAGGATGTGTATATACCGTGAATTGATATCATCCCATTTAGCTTCTGTAAAAATTGGCCCCCTGCCCCAGATCTCTCAGCTGGTGTCAAAATCTGTAGTAGCATAGGCAAAACAAGAACAATTAAACCAGCATTTCAATTCACAATCGGCATGGCTCATGTTTTCACTTTCTTTGAACTTGAATCCCTCTCTGGACATGAAACCATATTTGGACTGGAAATAAAGAACATCCCTCCTGCAAGTAGGAACTTTCCGAGGCATACCAAAACCAAGCTCCGGAATAGACAATCTACCATCAGGTTAGAATTTTCAGTAGTTTTAATGATTGTTCACTAATAAGAGAGTAACTGAAATATATTTCCTTCTCATTTGAAGTGAATGCTGAATTCGTAGTTACCACGAGTCCAAGAATTAGAAGAATTAAACGGATCATTTAGCCAAAGCTTACTTGTCTGGTAGACTTCCCCACGCCACCAGAGGACAAGCTGGTTCGTGAAATTTCGATCCAAACCTAAGCGAAAATGAACCTTGTGCGGGAGATTTGTCACTAATCCAGGATTGGAGAAACCATTTGTGCCCAGTTTGCAAGTTGATTCCAAGTTTCATGCCAGGAAGAAGTGTATCACTTGGATAATCAAAACTTTGCCACATTACCTTGATTGTTGTTCCATTTGAATCCTATTTTACGGAGGACAAGATTCCCAGTTTGGTGAAGAGTAACAACTATACAACATGATGGTTGGTAGGAAGTTATTGCAATAGAATTAGATCCACCGTGGAAAATTTTTAAATTGCCATCTCCATCAACTGTAAGCCATCCAGATTCATCTAAGATTGGGGTGTTTCGGTTCGCAACCCACACTACCTCCTCATCCATGTAGAATATTCCTACATAACGTTTTTCTGTATAACTTGGGGCTAAAGAATTTCAAGGTGTATTTCCCAAAAGCTGAAACCAACTTCCCCCCATCTCTTAGATTGAGTTGTGCAAATGTTTCTGCTGGAGGATTTGATAGCCCCAACCAAAGTATCATGAGGCTCAAAAGGATTTGACTTCTACCTTTGATAGCCATTAAAATTTTTTCGGACTTACAGAAGGATTCGCCACAAATGCAGTGTTTTATACATTTATTCTAAAAAATGGTGGAAATTAATCGGCCAAAAAATTGATTTTATTTAAATTAATTTCCTGTTTTGTGCCTGAGCTTTTGTCTTGACAAATGTTTATTCAGCATCAAAGTCGATGAATTCAATTTAAATGCTTAGACGGGAAGAGGGAGTCAGGGGCGATTATCTTAAACTGATATTGACTTTATTCTATGCCCTATGCATTGTGATTATTAGCCGGCAAGTAAAAGATTAGCAAATAATGGGACAATATTAACATGGACTATTACATAAAAATAATTATCAGGTAATACAAAAGGCCTTTATCTAGGCACAGAATTATCAGTTAAACAAAATAACTGGTGTTGTCATCACATAATCGTCCTGCCTGCTTCATATCTTTAATGTCTTAAGAGTTTTCATCTTGGTTGCTCCATCACCAGGTTTCCTTTGTTATTGGTGTAGGACAACTTTTCTAATAAACCTAGGAATCCTATTTTAATTTGTCTTTCTTAGTTTATCTTAGTTTATTAGGTTTCTGCTCTCCGGCCCCCAGTTGTAAAAGATGCATAATCTGGAAATAAAAGTAGGTTATCAGCCTGAAGAGCTCTTGGGCTTCTCCTATTTAAGATAGCTCTGCTTATACACTTACTATTTGCGTGGTTTGTTGTAAAAACTTTATTATCCCTTAGCAATAGACAGCTATAAACTTTATTATCCCTTGATCTGTTTTGGATGTTTTCTTGGCAATAGACAAAAGGTTGAATTGCTAAAAATAAACTCATTGCCAAATTCTTTCTTCTCCATGTAATCTCTTAATTCACCATCAAGATCCATTTTCAGCACCGGCGTAACATCTTTATTTACCAGATATTTGAAGTATATTTCTTGTGTACTTGAAGTGTAACTGAAGTTATAGACATAAGTTTCAAGACCAGTGGGGGAGCTGAATTGACCATTTTCCCAAAGCCCTGTCGTCCAATAGACTTCCTCACCCAAACAGATTGTCAGCTGGTTCGGGGCTTTCCGGTCGACTCCAAGGGTAAATGATCCTTGTGCCGGAGATTCTTTTGTAATCCATGAGTGCAGAAACCATTTATCCCTTAGTTTCCAGGTTAATTCCGACTTTCATTCCTGGTAAATGTGTATCAGTCGGATAGTCAAAACTTTGCACAACTTTTTCCCTCTAGTTCCATTTGAACGCATTTCAAAGAGGACGAAATTGCCTGATTGCAGTAGCACAGCTTTTGCAGAACGCACTCCTGGAACCGAACTTATATTAATGGGATTTCCTCCGCTATGTAGAATTTTCAAATTTCCATCAGTGCTATTAATGGAAAGATTTCCGGATTTATCCAAAATGGGATTGTTCCTGTTGGCAACCCACACTGGCTGAATGTTGAAAAATGTATCTATAAACGTATCATACCATATTCCTAAGTAGGGGTTAGTGGTGCCAGCAGGGCTAAAGAATCCTAACCTAAATTTCCTGGAATTTAAAACAAGTTCCTCCCCATCTTTCAGCACTTGGCCTTGTAATAATTCGTCTGTCTCCGAATAAGAAGGTCCAATCTAGAGAATGAGGCATGAAAAGCTCAAAAAAATTGAGTTTTTCCTGTGCTAGCCATTTACAAAATGAGTGATGGTACGAGTTGCATAGCCGGGGCGGGGGATACTGTGGGAATCAGCCGACAGCATTGTCAGACGTATGGTTAAATCTCCAGAAGGGAATTACTGAACATTCCAAATAGTGTTCATTTGCGGAACGATTATACCAACTTGATTTTGTTTATTTCTGAGGAGTCCTTGATTATGATGGAATGGCCTATTCTTTTTTAATCAATTAAATTATATGGTGATGGAACAGGCTACTGTTTTTTAATCAATTATAATATATGGTTACATCTAAGGAAGCTTTTTTTAATAAAAGTGAACAAATAGAGAGATACAAAAAACAAACCACAAAAAGTATATGTAACGAAGAAATAAGTGCGATTTTACTCTTATATGTCTGATTAATAGATTACGTCTAACTGAATCAACATTATTATAATACTGTCTTATCTCTCTCATTTACAATAAAAGTAATTTGTTCTATTGTTTGCTATCAATCATTACAAGAGAAAAGTATATTTATATATTAGGTTTAAAAGATTAAAACTTAATATTATAAGGATTTATATTCATAAGCCCAAACTCAATAAAGAATTAATAACTTAAAAAAATCTTTTAACGGCTCTTCATGGAAAATGCCCACACCGCCTACTGGTCGAGGACGCTGCCCCCCACACCCCCGCCCGCTAACCAGGAAGAGCTACCCCCACACCCCCAAATGCGTTTACGTGATCCATTAATGCTGAAGTAGTCAACAACTCTAACAACAAATAAAAACATTCCAAATTATGTTCAAAGGAAATGATTATACCAACATGTTTTTGTTTATTTCTGATGAGTCCTTGATTATGATGGAATAGGCTACCTTTTATGGGTTTCACAAAAGGTTCATTCATCCAAAATACATTTTATGGACTTCATCCTCATAAATTGAATCCCAAACTCATTCACTAGTGAAGTGAAATATGACAAACTCCTCACCTTATAGACCTTGCGTCTTTATTAGGTTTCCTCACTTTAAATAAAAAGTCTGTTCTTTTATCAATTGCCAAATTCTAAATCCAACTAAGTGAATATTGTTCATTTTGAGTTTAAGGTTACACGGATTTACTTTTGAACTTCATCGTAAGCATCATTTATCCAAAATACATGTAAAGGCTTTTATTGTTATGAGTGACTTAAAGTATTTGGTTGAATGCGTAATAGGAAAATTTTAATTTAACGAATAAATAATTCATAATGCATTCGTTTGCAAGTTTACTCAATCAACCAGTAAAAAGATAAAAGAAAATTTAACCAGCCAAGTACTTCAGGAGTGAGTTTGGATTTTGAGAGACCTAGGATTTTTTTATCAAAAAGAAAATGTTGTATTCTTTTAGTCCCTGTCTGAGCCAGCCAGGAGCAGAAAAAGACAATAGGCCTCGAGGCCTAAAGTTGTGAGTTGTGACGTGACCTTTGTGGATATGTACAGGCGCAGCTGTGACGATTAGCCCAATGCCCCAATTCTGCTGCTAGCATTTAAGCCCAGGAATTTGGGTTTCTCAGTCACCCTTTTTGCAGTTTGCATGAAACTGACACATACATAAATTTAAGAGCCTATCAAATTCTTCCTTTTTAAAAAAGTAAAAAATAACACCCCATAGAAGTGTAGGTATGAACATCAGCTGAAGAAGAGTAGCTCTTCAACAATATTTTAATCACTCTACTCAACAAGAACAACCAAGTACCAACCACCTCCCTCTATCTCTCTCTCTCTCTGATGACAAAATTCTCTCCCACCCCACCATGATTTCTCTTCAAAACTGCACCTATTTTCCTCACACTTAAGCATGGTAAGTTATAAGATCTCTCTGCAATTATATTTATGTTATTTTCATGTTATTTTTGTTATTAATATTTTTGCAGGCTATTATGCCAGTGTTGTTCAGATCATTAATGGCGCTATTTACAGAAGTAGTGGCTCATCCAGCAGCCTCCATCACAACTCTACTCTATTACAGTAATCTTCTCCCTCGAAACTTGAACTTAGAGCGCATGGTTCGACCCCAACTCCTCCATCCAGAGAACTTCATGTTTCATCTTCTCATCAATGTTCTCAGATGTTTCTGGTAACCATATAGCTACTTACCCCCCAACCCCCGATTTCCTTTTTTTATTTTTAATCGATCATAAAGGAGTCTTTAAATAGACTAATGGTAATCTTACGTTTGCCCATTTTTGTTGCAGAGTGAACTCAATATCATGTTCATGTTCATGGAACTAATCTTTATGGAAGAAGACGAGCAAGATCGATTAACATTTGGCAGAGTTTTAATTGTTGAAACGGGAAGGGAACTAATTAATGTTTCATCATTTTCAGTGTAGTTTGACCGTGAGGCATCGCATATTGACTGGTTGGTGTCAAAAGCTTCGGTATCTGAACCTTGATTCCTTGGAGTTCAAGGTTTAATTTTGACTCTGAATCTTTCGTGTATGTTTCTGCATTAATAAGGGATCCAGCACTTTTCAATCAAATAGTGATCTCTTAGATATAAAAATTAAATTATACTTCATTTTTTTTTTCCAGTATAATATGAATATTAGACTATGTTCTGTTACTTCTGTATATATTTAATAAAGTTTACAGTGATGGAAGATTTTCAAAGTAGATGACATTAGTAGGCCTTTCTTATTAGAATTCATCGATGCATGTGCATTCCATCAATCAATGGTTTGAGTTGAGACAGTCTACTGCATCATAATAATGTTATTTTAACGATATAAACAATTTTTTCTTGCATTTAATGTGCATAAATTACTTGATAGGGAATGTGTCGTACATATTGACGTGATATACAAGGTTTTAAGACCCGGCCCTGTGTGAAACTTGGTAAAGTGGTCGGGTACCAAGTTGACCGGTTTAACCAGTTTGATGGGTAGGTTAAATTGGTGTAAAAAGTTTAAAATCTAACAAAAATACTCCTAAAAATTACACATAAGTCCCTACAAATTTGAAATCTTGTAAAAACATCTTAAATTACACCACTGGCATCGAAAACCAAGCCAAATAGAACCTGTTTTCGGTGTCAAAAACACACCCCATGTCCCACCACCATGAAAACTCTCCCCTTAGCCTCCTCATCAAAACTCATCTCACCCCATCCTCATTCGCCTCATCGATCAATGGCACGATTTCAGGTCTTTTCACTCACCGGGAACCAACTTTATCGCCACCTCTTGACTCATTGGCTCTTCCTCTTCAAAAACCCCCAACATCTTAGCCACCAATTGTTCGTCGATCATCATCCTAATTTTGAGGGGGTTTGAGATGAATAGTAAAATTGATAACCCAGTCCGGTGAAGACTCTGGGTCCCAATTCAACCGATCAGACCAGGCCAAGTTTTAAAACAACGGTGACATATCCTTGTTGGATGATTATATATACATGAACACACAAAAATTTTAATATTCAAATAAAAAATAGATGAGAGGAAAATTCAAAAGTTTGATATATTAGTTGTGGTATTTTAGATTTTTGCCTTTACTGGCTTCCTTCCAAAACAATAACGTAGAAAACGTATTCATGTTAGGCAGGTTCAAATAGTTCGTTGTCCTTATTACTATGTTGCATGTCGGTGACACTAAGACACCATAGACGACATGTCATCCATAAAAAATAAAGGAGACAAAACAAAATATCAGTTCAGCCCAATTCCCATTCAAGAGTAATTCGGGCCTGGAATTGTACACGTCATATGGAATTGGGCCTTTAATGGGTCTGCCTTGCCAAATTCCCACTCTACAATCTTAATCCATCGTAGATTAGTGACACCGAATTTACACATCTTGGCAGAATAATATGGGAACTTTTTTTATTTTTTTTCCCTTTAGCCCCCATCTTCTATATGTAATAATAAAGAAAAATTATTCTTTTCCATCCATACTTTAATTCAAAGTTTTATATTTGTAGTTATTAAAAAATTAAATAAAATTAGGTCAATTAGAGTCAAAATTGCTTAATATTTCTTCTTTATGGCATGAATTAATTTTCAAATCTCATATCCTTCTAAACCTAAAGCAAACACAACTACCATTTAATCTTCTTTTCGAGATTTCTTTATTAGTTTGGAGCGTTTTAAAAGCTGACGACTTTATAAAATTATATTAAAAGATCTCAAATCTAGCGTCAAATTATGAATATATTTATAATTTTTTTCTCAGATTTTTGAATAAGTATAAAAACCACCATTGTTAATATTTACTTTCTAAATATGATTATACCCTGTCTATTGTGGAAGGAGGGGAGAAAGCCAAAAGAAATGGGAAATAATACAGTCTCCGAAAGTTCACACACCAAATTCATGCACCGAATGACATAACAAAACCCTGACCTTCTATTAATTATAAGTTAATATTAATAAACGGTTAATATTGCATCATGTCATTTGGTACATTAATTCGATGCATAACTTTCGGTGAATGTAGGCATTACTCAAAAGAAATATGGGATCTAAAAATCACTTCCCCAAAATAATGAGAAAATAATAAAACAAAAGAAATTAATATGCAGCTCAGCCCAATTCCCATTCAAGAGTAAATTGGGCCTTGCATTGTACACATGATGTAAAATTAGGCCTTTAATTGGTCCTGAGTAGCCAAATTCCCATTTACAATCTTATTATCCACGAAAGAATTAATAACCAAGGTATCCGAGTACACTTGCCAGCCAAGCCCACCTAATTCTCAGGATCACGGAAACACCCCACAAACCCAATTAACCAAGGTAATTCCATAATCATGGTAGATGTCTCTCTTATGACTTCAATAAGACCCTTAAATGTAGCTAACCACAATAATTAAAAGGTTTGTCGTCCGACCACAAGGAAAAAGGTCATGAGAGAATTATTAACTACCCTAAACAAATAATAATACCATGGATTACCCATATAAATAATCTTCATATCCAATAATATTATGCATCAAAACAGTATAATCCTTAATTTTATGTGTCAAAATCCCCCTTGATGAAACCCTTTTCTTCAGTAATAAAAGGATTTTCTAGCATGATGACCCTATTGTATTTGTTCATACTGTTCACAACAAAATTATAAGTTGTTGGTTGGAATTTCAAAAGTAATATATTAATTAATATTGATTAAGTCACTAATTAATAGTTATCCTTATGTATTGGACTCAACTTCATTTCTATGCAGTTACATGTCAAGCTTCAATAACTAAAACCAGATTAGTGACCCATAATCAACTAATTAATTTCCAATTCATTGCCAGCTGCTCTTTAGTTTGGTTTTACTTCCCTTTTCGGCTACCAAATACATGAATGAGACAACTTGATTTGCTTACAGAAAATTAATCCACTTTTAGTAGCAAGACATGATAATTGGTCTATACTTTATGCTAATTAATTACTCTTCTCACCTTCTTAAATAAGTTATCTTTTGATTCATAATATTTTAATTATCTTATCCCTGTTTCAAGTTTTCAACCGTTAGATGCTTCGAATGATTAAAACGATCAATAAGTATTAAAAACATCTTGTGGTCGAATCAAGCGACGTCCACCGACATTATAATATGATTATGAGATGGTGATATAATTAAATTGCTTAAAGAGCCAATTGGTGCCCCAAGTTCCATTTATTTCAGATTTCCTACCCTTAAAATAACACTGCTAATAATTTTTAGTGAGAGTATAATTACCATAATACCCTTAACCCTAAATTGATAAATTATGTTTTAACCCCTAAATTACTAAAATTATAAAATTAACCATCTTATTTTGAAATTACTTCAATTACACCCTCAGTGACTACGCACCGTCTCGGTTTTCACCGGATTTGGGCTGTTTCCGACGGCAGCGAACCCCTTGGTCACCTCCATCACCTTCCCCATTGTCCGTCGTCCAAAACCCCTTTGGTTCCAGACTCATTGGGCCCTCCAATTGTCGACACCGTCAAGCTTAGGTTTTCGTCGTTTTTTGCTAAATTCAGGGGACAAAAATGCAATTGGACATCACCACTGCAACTAGCATCTCCAAATCTACAAAATTCCCTTATGTCCCCAACAATCGTTTAGTGGCCATTCGCCGGTGGAGAATGACGAAAGCCAATCATCTGCGGCGGTTGTTGTGGCTGGTGATTGGATGGCTAGCGATCGAAGAGTGATTGAGGGGTTGTGAAGGTGTGGTTTTGTAGAGGGGAGGATGAGGGTTCGAATAATAGTGACAGGATGATTTTGGGTGGAAGAATCACCGGAAAAGAGCGAAAAACGTCGACAGTGGTGTTGGCTAACGTGCGTCGGAGCTTTGTTAGGGGTGACGATCTACTAATGTGCGTCTCCTTTACAAAATAACCAATTTACCCCTGAGCCGTTATATCTAACCATTTTTCATTATTTTAAGGGTGGGAATCTGGAATAAATGGAACTTGGGGTACCTTAGGATTTCATCAAACCTTGGGTGGGAATATTTCGTTTACTCTTGCTTAAAACTCACGTCTTTATCGTATAAGAGAAACGACTTTTTGCCACTCAAATAATACCTTAATGACACTTTTTCACCTCCTAACTTTTAAAATATCACTTTTTCATCCAAAAAAATATATTTAATAACATTTTCCCGCTACCTCCATCAATTATCGATTGATGCTGGTATCGTTGCAATTTCATATCACCACCATTCTCTTCCCAAGTCATCACTCACCAAAATCCCTCAAACTTTACTCCCATCGATCCCACCAATCGTCGACAATTGAGCAATTAGAGTTTGTGCAACTACCCCTTCCAAGTCAAATTCGATCAATCATGACCACTAAAATCCAACCTTCCACTAACAAAAGACTCAGACCTCCCATCTTCAAAAGTCCCTAAAAGAATAGACCGAGTTTGCTCTCTGTCGTCACGTAAATTGAAAAAGTGTATTTTTTAATAAAAAAATAGTATTTTAAAAGTTTATGAGTAAGAAAGTATCATTAAACCATTATTTAGATAGTAAAAAGTGGTTAACTCCTAATATAACACTACAATACATGTCTCTCTTGTAATTATAAATTTATAATCTGAGTTTTTTATTATAAAAAAAGTATTTTTATTTGCTAAATTCATATATTAATTAAAATCTTTTTTTTTTTAATCATATATTTACTTATCTACTGTATTTGACTTGGTGTGAGTTTTAATTATCGAATATTTTGATCACTAATTTAGACTTCAATTTTTTAGTGATCAGGTGAGAGTGTACTTATCATGCATGGATCATGATGGAACTTGGATCACCACGAGGAGTCTACCAACCAAATAATCCAACGGCCAGCCAGTGTTGACTATTCAATGACATATGGATCATGTGATTGAGATTCGTGGGGCCAGATCAACGACACCATAAAATTCCTCGTGACCAAGCATGACTAAATTATTTCAGTAATTGGACTTCCATGTTCGAATGTGCACTCCTTTTAATTTTAATTTTAATTTAATTTCATGTTTAAGATTTTATTTGTTGAATTTTGATGAAGACTTATAATTAATCCTAGGATGGCACGTGTCATTTCTAAATATATGATGTCTCGCACTAATAATAGTGTTAGGTAAACAATCAACGACAGTTCCTTAATCACATCAAGGAGGCCCAAAACCAAAAGTACTATCAATTATTAATAATTTTTAAAGAGTAAACAACGATTTCTCACCCAAAAAATAATAAAAAAAACCTGCATGTTCACAAAAATTTGATATTTCGTTATTACCAAAATCTGATTCTAATACTAAAAATTATATTCGTTTATCACCACTTAAACCTTGAGTTTCTTTTTTTATCTAACCCTTTTCATTTTAACATTTGATTTTTCACTCATTATTGGTCATCGTAAAGCTAAGGTTTTTCATTCTTAGTTGATTTTTGACTGATTTTGACAATAAATATTCAATTAGTCATTACCATTCAATCCAACGGTCCTCCACTCTATAAAACTTACTCTTACCTTGACTTTTGATAATTACATCGATTAGGCCAGCTTACACACACCTCAACTAATATTTCAGGACTCTAAAACTATCGATTGGGTAAGAGTTCCAATAGTCACCTTTATTAGTAACTGAAAAGAGACTCAAATTAAAAACTTGTTGAATAATACACCCAATAATTATTTTGTTAATTAGTTGTAGTTTTGTCCAACACACCAAAAGCTGGGAAAGTGAATTGAATTTTCTTTAAAAGCGTATGAAAGAGGGATGTGGTTACAAATGATTGACTACTTATAAAAGTTAAACAAAACCAAGATTCTGAAGCAATGCTGAAAGTTTGAACACTTTTCAACCAAATCAAACCACTGGCATCACATTATTTTTTCCAATAAAGGGGAGTAAAGTAGCATCAAATTCTTGGCAACGAAGAAACACACATGGAGGTCTGTTATAAGTTATTCACAGCTGTCTTCTTTCAACAACACACCATTGAATCAAGTCCACAGGGCTGCTTGACTTGCTCTTTTTCTGGTCTACAAGTAATGCAATTTGGCCAAGTAACGCAACTTCCTTTTATTTATTAACATTCCAGCCTCAAATTGACGCAAACCCTGCACAACTTTCTTTGACCCCGTTTACTTTTCCAAAATTAACCAACCCACCAGGAAAGTACAGAAACTACCAGCTACACCCCCTCCCTGTTAGTTTCCAATGTTGAATTTATCATTTGACTGGTATTCACCAGTTTATAGTTACATATTTACCCTTTAAAAATGTATTATTATTATAATTTATAAAAGAATATATATATATATATATATATATATATATATATATATATATTTGAATTATGATATTATTTAATTAAAACTACCCTTTGGGTGACCGAGTGATTCGATAGAGACTCTTTAACGTATTACTAAATAGGTTATGAGTTTAGATTTCTTCTCAGTTACTGATAAGGGTAGTTATTAGAGTTTTTTCTAACCAGTAGTTCCACGGTCTCGAGTGTAGAGGTGCGCGTAGCTGACTCAGATACTTACGATAATTAATAGAAAGAAGAGGTTATTTAATTAAGAAAAATTAAAACAGCAAAAGATGATCATGATATGAGGCCTCACTATTTCTAAAGATCTAGCCAACAATCTCAGTGAGTAAAAAAAATTTAAATCAAATATTTTTGAATTTTCTATTTTGCCCTTATCTCAATCTATTTTAACGTGAGGAAATAATGACAGACGTACAAGGGTGTTTATTGTAGTTTCTGTTATTTCTGATGGCTGAAGTGTCCGTTTTGAAAAAAGCGGAGGGAGTGTATGTTTAATTAACGGTTATTTTTCGGTGGAAATAGTGCAGGCCAGCCTGCTTTGCCCAGTCACCTTTGGGTTATTACTTGCATTATTTTGAGGAGTTTGTAAGCATAAAATCAGGATCATTCTGTAGATAATTGGTAGTTTTATGAACTTGGGTGGGTTGGATTTTGGTCAGCACATTTGATAAAGTCTCATGTAGATATAGAATAATTCGGAATCCAAATTTAAAGGACTTAATTTATAAGGTAATGTATCTTTCATATAAACGTCAACATAGAACTTAAATCTCTAATTTTCAAAAGGATAATTGATTCATTTATCATATGTAGCAATCACCCTCCTCATTTACCTCCAAATTTCAACATGAAATTTTAAAATATTCAACATCTCTATTTATCATATTGACTTTCTACTATATATTTTAATAATTTCAAAAAATACCCTAAAACCTGTTTTGTAAACCTAAATTTGAAACTATAATCTCTATTGAACTTTTTTTTATGATTGGGAGTGTTTAGATCAGTTTATTTGCATCTTAACTAATCTTTCAAAACCTTAAAATTATCAACTGGTTAATAGTTCTAATAATTATCTCTATTAGTAATAAATGAGAGACTCAAACTTAAGAACTTTTTGAGTAATAAACAATTTTTTATTTAAAATTAGAAGCAACTAATAGAACATACTTTTAAAGGAAAAAAAATAAAATTAATTAAAAAAATATGAAAACTTTGTGGAAGACAACTGTTGTCATTTTATGTGCAAAGTAAATCCAAGTAGACCCGATAAGGGTGGCCAGCATCATTCGGGTTGCCTCACATTGTCTTCTTTCTTTATCTCTAAATTTTAGCTTCTTTTAACCTTATCTTATGCCGATTGCTTTTCCTTCCTTCCTTCCTTCCTTCCTTTATTTATTCATATAAATGTTTAGACAAAACTAAACTTCCTAAAATGGCCTTATCTATGTATTTTTTTTGTTTAAAAAGACAATTATCTCAAAATAAATTCATGGAAATAAGTTTTTTTTCCCTTAATTAATAAATCCTAGATTAATTTTTAAATCGTTTTGATTAATGGACTGGCTAAGGGCATGTTCCATGTTAATCTCGTATTTAACAATGGAAATAATTTTATCATAATCCCATTTTTAAGGTAAAAAAGATGTTTAATTCTTACTAAAATGAATTTAAACAGGAGATACCCAATTGAAAATGCATGCCATAAACACCAAAATTGAGTCACTCTGACATATTTATCCTTAAATTAAGGGATAATTACCAACAAAAAAACATGCAGATCTGAATTAATCCCCAAAATCGGGAATCAAAATCTACCAGCTCAAATATTTGCTTTCCTTTGCTTGATTCACAGACAGCTCTTCAACAGATAAGCTTTGTAATTCTAAAATAAATTATTATCAATTTAAATAAATAAATATATATTATATGGGTTAAAGAACTAATTAAAGTTAATAAAATCTTTTGGAATTAAAATCTACCATGTTAATACAAGGTCAACCTAGTAAAAGATTTGTTATAAAGTATTTTCGGAAAGCAATTAAAATGTTTTTATTTTTATTTTTTTCTTTTAAAGCATTTTTCACAATAGGGGTATTGTGGTAATTTGAAGACACGTCAACACAACCTGGAGCAGCCGGAAGGTTAAAAAATAAAAACCCGCGGGAAATATTATAACAAAGTTCAACCGGACAGAGAGAGAATTCCACGTGGCGGATTCCCTCTCCATCTCTCTCCCAGCTTTCATTCTCTGCCGCTTGAGCTCCATTCGTATAAATAACCCAACACAACTCTCTCTCTTTCTGTAACCTCTCCACTTCCATTCCTTTCGTATTCTTCCTCCGTAATTAACCCATTTTTGTTTTAATCCTTCATATTGTTCCTCCTTTATTAATCCATTATTTTTTAACCCACTTCTTCAAATTCTTGAAGATTCTGCGTTTCTTTTCAGCTTCTTGATTCCATACCGAAACTCCCCGTTTCTTTAGTTTCTTGAATGCAAGTTCTTCGAATTACTTGATTTTTTCACTAGTGTTATTCTTTTCTTTGCTTGATTGATCTTCGTATTATTGAACCAAAAGAAGAGTATTTCTGGTGCTCTGTTTTTTTTTTTCATATTCCAACCATGTTTGATGCAATGAGATCCAAGTTCTATAAGAAATCGTAAGTTTCATTATGTTGGAATTCTGTGTTTTTTGTTTTCTTTGTGTTTTCTGTTTGTTGATTTTTTATTTTTTGGATATAGAAAATCGTTGTTGAAGCTTTCGAAGACGAGGCTGGAGACAGCGAAGAAGAAGAGATTTGCGGTGTATCAATATTTGAAGAATGATCTTGCAGAGCTTCTCAGAAACGGGCTTGATTTAAATGCATATGGCAGGGTAAATATCACTTCTAGTTTTGATTTTGCCATTAAAGATTATATTTTTCGTACTTTTCTTCGTGGTTTTATGCTTTCTGCATACGTTTTGGCATTATTGCCATATTGTATAAATAATCACAACTGTTTTTTACTATATTGTTTAATCTCAAAATATATATTTAAAATAAGATGTGGGATCTTCCTCTTTTTCTAATTTATATAAATTGTTCTTCTCTGTGGTGCCTCCAGATCCGTAATCTCTCCTGTATTGAACCACAAAACTCATTCTATTTGTAGTAATGCTACAAACTCCATGGCATGATTTGGTCCATGAGGTCAAATTATTGATTTCCTCATATGAGTTTTTCATATGATTTTCTTTTGCGGGTGTATATTTGCTCAGCCCCGAAATAAATGGGAAATCTTTCTTTTGTAGATGATTACAAGCAGCACAGAATGTAATTTCAACTTTGCATAAATACATACGTAATTACGATCCACAATGTCACAAGTTGGAACTGATTGATTTTTTTTTAATGGTGAAACAGGTTGAAGGGTTTTTGGCAGAGCAAAACATGGCATTCTGCTATGAGCACTTGCAGCAGTGCATTTCGACCATCTATAACCAGCTCTCAAACATGGAGAATCAGAGGTTAATGAGACTAACTTTTTTTTTTGCTTTGTTTTATATTTAAATTTTTTTTTCGCTTCTCTAACATTTTGCCTCAATTGGGTTTTTTCTGGGATATTGACAAACTTTTTCATCCTTCATCTTTCAGAGAATGTCCTAGTGAATGCAGAGAAGCTGTGGCAACTCTGATGCATGCTGCTGCTAGATTTGCCGACTTGCCAGAAGTACGCGAACTCAGAACTGTATTTACTGAAAGATATGGGAGTTCCCTGGAAAATTTTGTCAGTAAAGAGGTGAGAATCCTTAAATTCACTCCAAAGAGTAGAACACTTTAATGCTTAGGAATACTAACCTGGTTAATTTTTTATGTAGTTTGTTGCGAGGTTAAGTCCAGAGGCGCCCTCACAGGAGAGGAAGATTCAGATAATCGGAGGAAGTAGCACAAGAATTCTCCATTCTATGGGATCCTCGGTCTTTAAGAAAGCAGTTGTTTAAACCGGCACCACCAGCACAAGTAAGCATTTATGAAACCTTTATATTGCACAAGGCAGAGGGATGCTCAGCAGGATTGTCTTGTTGAATTACAATTTGATAGTACTTGATCTGCCAGAAATCTGATTATTCAACATTCATGAATTTCCTGCAGGACAAGCCTGCCCATCGAACCCTTCATGATACTGACAATGATGGATACAATAAGCATAAAAAGAAGGATGATGCCTTACCGGTAAGGGACAGCCGCGATGGTGCAAAAAAAATGAATGATGTGAGGGTGCAAGATGTGCCAACATCTAATAGAAAGAAGGACGCCCCTTATGAAAGGTACAATGTGCCTAGTAGTAGGGAAGATAATGACAATGATGGATACAATAAGCATAAAAAGAAGGATGATGCTTTACCGGTAATGGACAGTCGCGATGATGGAAAAAAAGTGAGTGACGTGAGGGGGAATGATGTGCCAACATCTAATAGAAGGAAGGATGCCCTTTATGAGAGGTACAAT
Organism: Pistacia atlantica; assembly: GCA_026229545.1. NCBI lineage: Eukaryota > Viridiplantae > Streptophyta > Magnoliopsida > Sapindales > Anacardiaceae > Pistacia > Pistacia atlantica. The sequence continues at coordinate 10,058,315 of CM047910.1, read as the reverse complement.
CTGCCTAGTAGTAGTGAAGATGAAGTCGTTTCGAATCATAGAAGAAGAGACAGCAGCACCAGCCAAGATAGCCAACGGACTGGTTCGAGTTCAGTAGGAAGTTCTGTTTCTGAAGATGAAATTGATAGCAGGAAGCCCGTTCGCTATGGACTTATCCGTCCCCCTTATGTCAAACAGAGTAATGCCAAGATAGGAACAGAGGAGCCCTTGAGATCAAATGATCATGTAAATGCAGAGCAAACCAATTACAAAGATCCTCCATATGTGAAAAGCAACTCGAAACTTCCACCAGGGCGTGAAGTCGCTGGCAATAACTTGAAACCGCCACCAGGTCGTGAAAGGGCTGGCATTGGTATGGCTCATAAAATAAGTCCACGTTTGCAGTCCATACTTAATGATGGTGGGAATCTAAGCGATGAAGAGGAGAAAAAAATGGATCAGCTGTTGATGCATTACAGTAAGAAAAAGACATATCCTCCTGAAGGACAAGATATTGATGACACTTATGGAGCGGCGAGACAGAGAATTTCAAGAGGAAACGTATATCCTCCTCCGGGAAAACAATACGAGGAAACTAAGTGGGACAAGGCACAGAAATGCGAAGTCTGAGGTGCCTGCAGCACCAGCAAGGGCTTCATCTATGCCACCCAGAACAAAATTCTATAGATGAAGCAGCGAAAAAGCACGGTCGAGCCAACTCATTGCAGCCGGAGATGTTGGCAGGTCACGTGCATCCGAAGCTGCCGGATTATGATGACTTGGCTGCAAGACTTGCAGCTCTTAGAGGGCGATAAAATAACTAAATGATGAGCTACATATAGCATCAGAAGCTTAGAAATTAACTAGTTTCAATTCGTTTATATTCATGATTCATCTAAACATTGATTCATTCCATGTTCTTCTATTGCATTGGTAGTGTTTGAAATTATCTTCTGGATGAAAATCTGTACTCTCTTTGCAAGTGAAGATAATCCATTGTCTATGTAATGTAACTTCAAAGCATGTATTAAACTAACTGTTTGTACATTATTTGATGCATATTTTTAATTTCTACTTTTAGTTTGATTATGTAGTTACCAAAACAAAACACAAAGCCAAGAGCTTTTTGTTGATGTTTTATCTTATTCTCATGAAAGAGGGTTTATTTCCTCTACTTTTAATCCATCCACTTTGTTTATAAAGTATTAAAAACACCTCTGTAATTATCAAAAATCTCCTTAAAATAATAAAAAAACCCCTCAAAGTTATCAAAAAATCCCTAATAGAGTAATAGGGGTGTTTTTAATACTTTCTAAATCTTATAGGGGAAAAAAAAATCTTTTAAAGAAATACATCTGAATTCTGAGGAGGCATTGATATGAAATCGCAAAATAACGACGTCGTTTTCTGACCCAAATCGCCTTCGTCTTCCCAGAACTACTCCAATCAGTGCCCTGAACGCGTGTTCTTGAAAAACCCACGAGAAATGGACGCCGGAGAATCGTCAGAGGAGCAGACAGAACAGGTGATGAGTGAGGTCCACGTGGGCTGTCCACCTCACTCCTCTGGACCCCACATCTCACACTTCACCATCTCCCTTCCACCTGGTATCACCACTTTTCTCTTTTCTTCTTGCCCTTCAAATTTATGCATACAAAAAACAAAAATTCTACTTTTGGTTATTCAGAAGTTGAACCCACAAGATTCAACGAGCTGTTTAAAACTGAAACAGAAGCAGCTGAAGATGATGATGCAGTGTGTGAAGTACAAGTAATAACCTTCGACCGAGATGGTGATCTTGTTTTGCCTAGACGAGAAAGCGGCCACAGTAAGTTCTTCTATCGTATACCCATGTGTGTTTTGAGTCATTTTATTGTAACTCATGGCTGCCGGGATGGGCATTCAAGTTCAATTGGATTTCTCGGCTATATGTGAGGGGTTTGCTACAATACTGGGCCAGGTAACGTTACTGGGCGAATGTTTCGGACACTTTTGGTTTTGTAAAAGGTTTTTTAGTTACCAATAATATGCAACTCCTTTATGTAGTACGGTTATTAAAACATTGTTACATTAAATTAATATGTGAATAATTTGATAAAGAAATGGGTGATTGTATTTAATACATTTTTTGCATGAAAGGTGGGAAAGTGGAGACTGGAGAGTGTTTTGTGCTTGATTTTTTATCTGCAAGTGTGGGCACATCTTAATTGAGTCTTACCTTGCTCAAGTTCAAGCATAGATTGTTATATGGAAAAGATTTTTGCTTTCATGAGTTTTGTTGTTGCAGGATGAATGTGAATTTTGTTTGCTAATGTGGAATATGGTTGTGTAGCTGGGTTGGTGTGATGGTGAAGTTGTTTTGTATTCAGCCCTGCTATCAAACTCAATGTTTTGTTAGCTTTGTGAAACAATGAAAGAAAAAGGGAGTATAAAGTTTGAGAAGGATAAGCCATTCATTTTCTTAAACGTTTGGTTCATATGAAATAACTGGAGGGAGTAATTTTATTTTCTTGAATTATGCAGAGCAGTATAGACAGTTTTTTAAAATGACCATCCAGCACAATATCACATCATCAATTCCAAGCGTTGGTTTGCAGGTAAAATTATTGGTTTGACTACCATGATTTTGATACACCGTTTGTGCCACATTCCCAGCATACTAATGTCATTTGCTTTTTCAGGTATGGAAAGCAGAATTAGTGTTATCAGATTTTGTGATGCATAAGATGTGCACTTCTTCTGAATTCTATGGAATTGTTTCATTAGAACTTGGTGCTGGAACAGGTATCCTGATTATTCTGGATGCATGATGTATCTCTGTCATGCATTATGCTACCTTTCTTAAAAGAAAAAGAGAAATTAAGAATTAAAACATTTCCTAAAGGATGACTTTGTCCTCGATGGCATTAACCTTAAGATTAGCCAGGCCTCGTTAGAAAAATCTAAGTTCATCTGCTTTATAGGGCCTGGTGTTGGTTTACTTGAACATTAATTATAGAGAGATGGAATCATGGAAAGATAGATTTAGCTCCTTTGTCATTCGAGCATTAAGTTCTATTTTTTTATTCCAGAAAGTTGTTATAATAGTTAGGAAAATTGACTACAAATTTTTTCCCAAAAGTTGGGAAGAGGAAAACCATTTTGTGGTGAATTTTTCTGACCATGATTGTCTTACACTATACCTTTTGGATATACGAGTTGAGGAAACATCTCTATTTCTTTTCCTAGATCAAACTATCGGCCAATCTGAAAAACTAGAGGATCTTATGCAAGCAATGTGATTTCTCTTTCTTTATCAGGGCTGGTTGGAATGTTGCTTGCACGTGTTGCTCGAAAAGTTTTCCTTACAGGTACAGTGTGATTGGAATTGCATGTTAAACTTTGCCTTAGTTGAATCTGTTTCTTTTATTTATTTGTTGTCAAGAAGATCGAATTTACCAGATATTTTAGGAAGAGATTCGTGCTTATATTGCCTTATTGTGCGCATTTTCATGTTTGTTTTTCAAGACAATATATGTGATATTTTTTTTCCTATTCTCTAGATTAGCAAAATTTCCTTTGATTTTCCCTGGGGAAGATCTTAGCTTACATTACATTACATACACAAATTCATGTAGATCTTAGCCTCTTGCCTTTGAATTCTTGGCAGACTATGGTGATGAAATCCTTGACAACTGTGCTAAAAACATTGAACTTAATTCTGGAGTTTTTGATCGTCGAGGTTCAGTTAATGTACGTGAACTGAATTGGATGAATTCCTGGCCTCCAAATATAAGCTTGGCTGATTCTGCATCACAAAGGTTATATACATGTGATTTTATTAATAGACTGTTCCACAATCCAGTAATACTTAATGAGTTTGAGCATTATTTTCTCCACTTCTATGATTTGTTTATTGTCGTTTAATATACCTGAACATTAAATAAGTTGGGAAAGTAAGGTATTTTGTTTGATGGTGACATCTAGGTATTCTTGGAACCAATCAGAACTAGAAGAAGTGAAAAGAGCTCATTTGCTTGTTGCCGCCGATGTTATATACAGTGATGATCTGACTGATGCTTTTTTCAGTATTTTAGAGAGATTAATGTCGCTGGGTTCAAAAAAGGTACTGATCGATGGGGAAGTATAGTCAGCAATAGATAATAGATAAATTCTATATTTGGACAGATCAAATAAATCTATAAATGACGTCTTGGGATTTAGATGAATCATTTGAAAGGTTTTTTAGGAAGGTCATGCTCATGAGATCTATTTATCAATGAGGGTGGCAAAACAATACAAGATAATCTATTACGAACTCAATGTGCTTCTTATTAATGATGTTGCACACAGCATATTCTACAGATACATTGTGTTCCAAACACCAAATTGTTGTCAGATATGAATTCTTTGTAAAGTGATTAAGTAACACACATTTGGATCCTCTTATTTTCAGGTATTATACTTGGCACTAGAAAAGCGTTACAACTTTAGTCTCAGTGACCTTGATGTTGTGGCAAATGGTTATTCACATTTCAGAAGTTATCTGAGAGAGGAAGAAGGCAAGTATATGACTCTATTAATTTGTACTCATTGCCTTGAATTTCTGCATGTCCACTTTATTTTTACAGCATGGCTATCTGATTAATGATGCAGAAAGCAAGAGTCCTGAATGTGGATTGACACCTTGTTTTGTGGGTAAACGCATTGATCTTAATGAAATTCCTCAATATGTAAAAGAGTATGACAGAGGAAGTGATGTTGAGCTTTGGCAGATAAAGTATAACAAAAAGTAAACCCTAATCTGGAGACTCCTGTGACTTGGATTTTGAAGTTATTATGAGCATAAAGGACTGCTTGCCGGTAATCAATCTCTTCTTCAATTTAACTTCGTAGTTCATAACTCCATAGCGATCTGTTCTGATGCTTGTGCAACATGTACCAAGATCTTAAGGGAACCAAATTTAACGATACGGTCAGTAATTGATGAAAACAAAAAATTAGAAGGAAATAAATCATAACCATATATTACATTATTGTACAAGTGTCATGAGATTTTTAAAAGCTCAAGAGAGCTCAGAGTAGGAGACAATCCTAATTCGTATTGTAATCCCTTGTATTTTTAATAGATTCGAGTGTTTGAGATAGAGATATTTACCTCAATATGTTAAGAGTTTCATAGAAGAATCACTAGAAAGTTTCTGTAAATTTTGTTTGATTATTGATCTAAGACCACATTTATGATTGGCTTTTCCATGCACGTATACTTGTTTTGAAAACACAAAAGAAAAAAAAAAAATGTATATAGTATAGACTATGAGCTAGTTGCCAAAGCCTACATGTGAACCGTTGGATTGCCTTCATCAAAAAGTGATGGGGGCAATCCACTACCCTAAAAGGCAAAAGCTTACAAGAGATTGTAAAATCTGAACTGTGAAGTGATATATTTCTTCCCATTATAAGCTCTGACATATCAGATCCAAGGATTGTACTGGGGTTGACACTGTAAAAATGGACTGGACAGCCCATAACAAGAAGTGTACAGTGCAGCAGAAGCTTTGAATAAGTGCTTTTTTAACTTATAAATGAAGAAAGAAGCAGCAAAGAATCTAATACTCAACTCTGGCTGCGCCCTGTTTGGTGGGTCCTCATTCTTACTTTAAACACCCACTAGAATTAATAAAAGATTCTGAAAGCACTTTTCTTTTCTCTCCTCAGTCCTCACCTCTCACTCAACCCTTCTCTTCCGATCCGTTATTCTCGATAACCTTAAAGCAGAAGCTATAAACTTTAACTGAAAAAAGTACTTCTGCATAGATCCTCTGCTCCACTTAGCTGAAATCTCCTCTCCCCCTACCAATCACATCCCTACACGTGGATTCTTATGCACCGTTAGATTCTATTCCACAATATAATTAAATGGTAATATATTTTATATTTATTATTAGCTAATTTATATATTCGCTCTTAAATCACTGTGCCAACTACTACCTGATCCACATTAAACAAATCTTAGAATGGGGATTTGTTTATTAAATATTAAATTCACTGATATTTAATTAATTAGCTCTGCTTAATTAATTACCATTCCATTATTGTTCTCCAATCCCCATGTTCTTTTGTTTCACATTCATCATGCCGCCGGGAAAAACCAATAAAATAGACAAACGAAAACGACGTAGTTGAATATAATATTTACCCATCTAATACGTCATCGTTTTCAATTGGATGACTTGGAACCGTCTTCTTGTTCTGCATCAAGACAACTGAAAGGTAAACCAAATCTTCTCTCCATCTCCGTACAGTTAGCATAGCTTCACTCAACTTGCCCTCTTATTTCATCACTCAATTCGAAACCCCAGATCGATAAAACAGCTGCCCATGGGTTGCACGCAATCGAAGATCGAGAACGAAGAAGCCGTCACGCGATGCAAAGAACGAAAGCACTTCATGAAAGAAGCTGTTTCCTCGCGCAACGCCTTCGCCGCCGCTCACTTCGCATACGCCATGTCTCTCAAAAACACCGGAGCCGCCCTCAGCGACTACGCCCACGGCGAGGTCCAAAACCCGCAACTCGCCTTTCAGAGCAACGCATCTCATCCGTCGCCATCGGTTACCGCCGCCGCCTCCTCGCAGGCGCCATTTGATCAACTGAAACCGCCTCCTCCGCCGACTCTACAGGGCTTCCCTGCGCCGCTGCAGCGGGCTGCCAGCATGCCGGAGTTCGTCAAAACGTCGAAAACCCGGGAACCCAACGGCGTGGGATCCCCTATTATGGAGGAGACCGACGCTGATGAAGAGGATGAAATTGAAGAGAAATTGATTTCGAGAAAGAGAAGCAGCAGTAGAAATAAAAGTGCGGATCATCAGAATGTGGTGGGGCCCACGTCGCCTGAAAGGCCGGCCCCACAGGTGCAAAGCAGTGGGGTGATGTCGGAGCTGCACGATCTGCCTCAGCAAGAAGCGATGTACGATTTCTTTTTCAATTCGCATGGCCAACCAGGGTCGACTTTGGAGGAGGTGAAACATGACATGGTGTTTAATGAAAAACCAAAAAGAGAGGAGTATGTAGAGGAGAAGGTTAATGCTGCAGAGACGGCGGCTGTGGAGGAGGAGAAGGTGGCGGCAGTGGCGCCACCTGTGGAAGAGGAGAAGGTGGTGGCGCCTGTGCCGCCTACTGGTGAAGGAGGGAGTGTTGGGAGAAATTTGAAGAGAGTGAAGGCGACAGGGGGAGGAGGGGAGAAGAAGATGGTTAAAGGGAGTGTAAATCTGTTGCAGATATTTACGGAGCTGGATGATCATTTCTTGAAGGCCTCGGAGAGTGCTCACGATGTTTCAAAGATGTTGGAGGCCACCCGGTTGCATTATCATTCCAATTTTGCTGATAACCGGGGTAATTTTGTATTGAAGAGCTTATTTAACTTGCCTGTGAGGATATAGGATCTAAATTGTGGAAATGTGTAGTGTCCTGTGTGTTTTTGACGTTATAGATAAGTGGTTGTTGGTAAAATTGCAAGTTAGTTGGCTTAGTGACTGAAAATTCTAGTTGTAGTAATTGTGTTTAATTACAAGAAATGGCTACTTTATAACGTTACATAAAAATGATTATGTTTGAGTGCATTGATGATTTGCTATAAAGAATTGATTTTCAAAGTGCTTGAGAATTTAAAAGCTAAACTGTGGACTATGATACTGTTAATGAATAAATCACAAGTTATTTAGGCTGGAATGATTTCCAATTCTACTTATGGTGTAAAGTTTGATTAATAACAGGGGGAATCAGCATTATTTTGTACAAACAAATATTTTTATGCAATATTGTAGTGGTGAAAAAACTGAGATATTTATTTGGCAGTATAATCTTGACTGTTTAAGCAACTTCTCTGTCCTGCTGATCTAGGTGATGATTTTGAGGATTTTTATAAGTCCGAGTTCTGTTATTTGGTAGTAATTGTTTACTGAACTGTTTCACAATAAGTTTTATTTTTTGGTGATATAGTATAAAGAGACTAGTTTGTCATTAGCTTGCTATTTGCACTGCAGGACACATTGATCACTCGGCAAGGGTGATGCGTGTTATTACATGGAATCGGTCATTTAGAGGAATGCCCAATGTTGATGATGTGAGGGATGACTTTGACTCAGAAGAGCATGAAACTCATGCCACTGTATTGGATAAATTACTAGCTTGGGAAAAAAAGCTTTATGATGAAGTAAAGGTATGTTGGAGTCTTTCTGCTTTGACAAATTTAATTTAATTTGGCTCTTATACTGCATTACTGTCATATCTTTTTGTGTGCTTGACTTGATCAATGAATATTTTCGTGTTCCATAGTGCTTGAACTTTTAGCTAATTAGCTTATGTCTAATTTCAAATGTCTGTATTTGCAAGTGGATTGCTGCCCTCTTCATAGATTTCATTGCATTAGTTGAAGTAAAATCTAGATTAAGATGCTTGGAGGGAGGCAGTTGTTTCCATTAACATGCTCGAGTTCAAAATGATTCCTTTTCATAAAACTTTGTTCTTAAAAACTGAAGAGAGAGAATGCAAAAACTATTACATTTGTTCAAAAATCAGATGTCTAAAATAGTGTGTGATTTAAATCCTGTTGTCCTTTTTGTAATGTGCTTGCGTGTAATAACACCATTCCAAATGATAGTTTATTTAGCTCCTTATTTTTCATCCTTTAGATGTAAGGTTGCCAGAAGGATGGTATAACTGTTTGCGTGTAATATCTTCTGTCATGATGCTCCAGAAGTACATGCCTGCTTTTGCCATACATCTTTAACCTTTATCCTCTCTCTTTTGTTTGAATGATATCAAACAATTAGTTTTGGTTTCAGTATTAGCTAAACACACTTACTACTTTGGTTTCTGCAAAAGTGCTACATTCATGCTACATTTGACTCTGTTATTTATTTTTTTTTGCTTCATAAAGCAAAGATCCACTTGTCTTGTCTTTGGGATCTTATTTGGGACTGATATTGCTGATAGGCAGGTGAACTTATGAAATTTGAGTACCAAAGGAAGGTTGCTTCGCTAAACAAGCAAAAGAGACGAGGTACCAACTCTGAATCGCTGGAGAAAATAAAAGCGACAGTGAGTCATCTACATACTAGATATATTGTTGATATGCAATCCATGGATTCAACAGTTCTAGAAATAAATCGTCTACGAGATGAACAGCTGTATCCAAAACTTGTTCAGCTTGTTGATGGGTAAGTTGCAGTCCGAACAGAAATTGACTTGTTAAACTTGCTTGAACTCTTCTTTGGTTAGCTTATTCAGGACAAATTTTTGTCTGGACTCTACTTTCTCACTTAAGAAGATGATTGTGTTTGTGGCTTGTATATTTACTAATGGTAGGAATCAAAGATATTGAGTTGAACAGTAGACAGTATGAGAATTATGGGGACTCATGTATATGGTTTGACAGTACAAGATGATTCATTAGAGGATGCAATAAAAGCATTTTAGAAGTGTTAATGAATGTTGTTTGAAATTTGGTAAATTTTTTTTGCCTTTTAGCCAAAATTAAGAGAAGTGGGTTTGATTGGAACCAGCACTTCAATCTAATATTTCCAATGGGCTTTACAGTTTACAGGGGTGTTTAATTCTGTTATCTAAGCATGTGATGCAATACCACACCTGCATAGAAAGATTTATAATAGAACAATGATTTGATCAATCTGGCAACATCGAGAAAGATATGTACTAAATTTACAAAATCTCCTGTGAACTTTGATATTATTTTTTCTTATTATATGTGATTGCTGCTGTTTGGGGCTTCATGAAAAGCCCATATTAAGTGACTAGGTTTGGAGGACCGTTTATGATCATTTGGTCATACTAATTACAGAATTAATTTGACTTCTTAGCTCTCTGTGCATACTTTGCCTTCTTGATTATATGCTTTCAGGTGCTTATAGTGAGTCTATAAGAATGCTCTATTGAGTCTCCACAAGGTTTTTTTAATTTTTAAAACTTGGTGAAACCATAATAATTGGTGTATGCTCTGCAGGATGGCAACAATGTGGGGGGCCATGCATGGTCACCACGAGCAGCAGTCTAAGATTGTGTTCCAGCTAAAATTTTTGGACATATCTCAATCCCCCAAGGAAACAACAGTGCACCACAGTGAGCGCACCATGCAGCTATGGGCTGTTGTGCAAGATTGGCATGCACAGTTTTGTAAGCTTATGGACCATCAGAAAGAATACATTAAGGCTCTGAATAATTGGTTAAAACTAAATCTCATTCCCATTGAGAGCAGCTTGAAGGAAAAGGTCTCTTCTCCTCCAAGGGTTGCAACTCCCCCCATTCAGAAGCTCCTAATTGCTTGGCATGATTACCTAGGGACACTTCCGGATGAGGGAGCAAGAGGTGCTATAAGTAACTTTGCTGCCATTATTAATTCCATTATGCACCAACAAGAAGATGAACTGAAATTGAAGGCAAAATGTGAGGAAATAAACAAGGAGCTATTGCGCAAGACCCGGCAATTTGAAGACTGGTATCAGAAGTATATGCAGCGGAGAACACCTGAAAATGTGGATCCAGAAGATAGTATGCACAAGGATGCTGTTCAAGATAGACAGTTTGCTTTGGATCTGATGAAGAAGCAATTGGAAGAGGAAGAGGAAGCCTACCAGAGACAATGCGTTCAGGTGAGAGAGAAGTCTTTAGCAAGTCTTAGAACTCACTTGCCGGAGCTCTTTAGAGCAATGTCCGATATATCCCTTGCTTGTTCAAGAATGTACAGGGAATTGAGAAACATATCACAGCACTAGAGGCCAAGTGAAATCTCATCATGAGATTGCATTTTGTAAGTTTGTATAATTTGTTTGTATGTGTCAATTGAAACTCTATATGCTTTCTATACAGAACAAGTATATATTTATTGTCATTAAATTGATGTGCGTTTCAATGAAAGAAACGTTAATTCATCTCTACTTAATCGAGTTTCCTGGCGGAAGGAATACTCTGCTTCTGCTGTCTCTTCTCTTGCATAATAAGAAAATCTAGAATTTGAACAATATATAGAAAGAAATTGGAGTTCCTTCAAAAGAATCCCTCTATGAATTTGGACATGCTTGCATAAATTTGATTAGTTTATATGCAAATTGGTAGATGTTTCTGAACTTTTGTCATTTATAACAATTATAAAAACCTGAGGGTATCTTATTCACAAATAATTTGCAACTCGTACACCTTGAAATGAGAATTATGGGAGCCAAGATTAACACACAACTTGAGGCACAATTCCCAGATTTTCTGTAAAGCAGCACGTTTTTACAAAGTGAAACACAAAGAGGGCTGCGAGAAGAGCCATTTCCAGGAATCTTGAAAGAAACCAAGTCTCATCCTATGCAACAAAACCGTCTTCTTTTGTCAGGTGTCTCATGGTTTAGAGTTATCCCTGAAGACCTTGGAGGACTAATTCTTGCCAGTCTTTTTGCTGCAAATTATAAAGAAGAAACCATCTAAGCTTTTTCATGATAATTTACCGATGTTTGGATTGAACAAAAATCACAATGAAGATACAAGCGTTTGTTATTAAACTTTACCTATTTCATAGAAAAGCTCATTGATATTCTGTGCAGTTTTTGCTGAAGTTTCCATGTAAAACATTCCACTTTCTTGAGAGAATTGCTCAGCTTCCTGCAATGGAAGAAACAGAGGAAGAAAAGGACAGATTTAAACGACTTCTCGGGTACTGAAAGGGAACTGAGAGAGATTTTGTTCAAGTACCTCAGCTTCCACCTCTCTATGTGAATTCAAGTCAGACTTGTTTCCCACCAATGCCATCACCAAATTTTGATTTCCTGGAGATACTAACATAATCATAATGTGGAATTTTTATTTAAAAAAAAAAAAACCTGTAGTCTATAGAGCACTACTTTTAAGATCTCTGTTTTTACCTTGTCTATGCAATTCCTGAACCCACTTCTTCGCTCTATTGAATGTATCCTGGAGCCAAGCAACATTAGAGCAGTTATTTCTTGAAGAAATGAACATATATATAGATTTCCCAATCACTTTCCTAATGTTTAGGACTTCTGAAATCAATACAATTCACTAGCCATAGCCCTTATTTCACACTATCAGCATATAAACAAATGAATGACTGATCTTTTTACTATCATTTAATCCTCTTCAATAAAAAATACAGAGGAAACATACTGAAACGAAAAATAACAGCATCTTGTTAGCAAAGGATTGTTTCATAAAACTGCCAATAGCAATGCAGAACCATGTTTATATATACCTGTTAATAATTTATATATAACCAGAAGAAATATACTGAATAATTACCGTGCTCGAGATGTCATACACAACTACAGCGGCGGCTGCGCCACGATAGTACATAGGAGCCAAGCTATGGTATCTCTCTTGTCCTGCTGTGTCCCAGATATCAAATTTTACAGTGGCTTCAGTCAAGGATAATATCTGAGTGAAAAATGCTGCCCCTATTGTTGGTTCCTGCACATGCACATAACTAAAGGTCCTCAAATGTCCGATACATTAACAAAATAAATAAATAAATAAATTAGAGAATTGCAGAAGAAACAAGAATTGAGCATTAACCTGGTGATCGTAAAATTGACCTTTGATAAATCTTAATACCAAACTTGTTTTCCCAGTTCCCATGTCCCCCAGAAGCACCTGCAAATGAGATGTTGCAAAATAAGATTTACTGCCATGCTTAGAACAAGAATCAAGATATCTTCAATGTGGCAATTACAATATGGAAAACATAATTACAAAATGGTAGCTAAGAATTTTTTGTTTATATATAATTTCTTTCTGTGTTGAAATTCCTTATCTACTCTACAGCTTATACCCACCAAAGATTTGTAATTTTCTGAACTAAAAATCAAAATGTCAGATTATGTGCAATAAACTTGGAGATCGCATAAACACAACTCCTGCTGGCAGAATAGATCCGTTGTTTTATGAAAAGAAAAGGCAGAAAACAGCAAAAAAACACAATAAATGAAAAGAAAAAAATAAAATGTATAAAAGTCAAAACATACCCACCAGCTTGGCTTGTATAATCTTGTTGCCAGGCCTTGCCATTGCACACAACTTGATGATCAATATAAGATAAAACAAAAGAAAAAAAGAAACCCTTTGAGATAATCAAAACAGAACCAGTTTTGAAGTTGAAAAAGGAACCCAATGTATTGCTTCTGAAGAAACCTCAAGAATCAGAGAGAAGAAGAATGATTGGTTTGACTTTTGAAACCTGCATTGCACTGATACATATATCAGCTTTGACTGTTAGGTTTTAGTTTAGTTTAGTTTAGTTTTGTTTTGTTGTTGCGTGGGGCCACATCGTATCAGTTCATTGGATACAGGAGGACCCACTTACTAAGTAATTTTCTTGTCTCCTTCTTCTGGTTGGATGGAATCAGAATGACAGAGTTTAACAAAGTAAATTAGGAAAATTATATCCCAGATTGATTTGTTTTTCAAATAATGTAATTTATAGGATGCCATTAGATAAAAGGAATGCAACACCATGTGCTAATTTTACTATGTCAGGTTCAGGTATTGATTCAGTAACATTGCAAAACTAGCAACAGCTATTGGAGGGAGAACGATTTATACATACCTAATATTTATCGAAACGACAAGTTGATACCCAAAAGGTTTTGAAATGACAAATGGATACCTTCCGTCATGTTCTGTTAGTGATTTTGGTTAGATAATAGTGAAAAGACTAAAATACCCTTGAAAGTTTAATTTTTAGTTTTTTATAAATTTAAAAATTTCTAAAAAACCCCCTAGATTTGCTAATTTGACTAAACACCCCAATATATAAAAATTTTATAAAATAACAAAAACACCCCCGCCACCCACCCTTGCAAAGCAGTATTCTGCCACAACCGCCGGAATCTGGCCGGAAAATTGCGTTACGACACAGACCCATTGGATTTCAAAGTCTTAGAACCCTAGTTATCATTAAAAAAAAAAAAAAAAAAACTACTGAAGTGAGAGTTCAAACATTTTGCATTACAAAAGTTCAATAAAATTACATTTTATCTTCTCCTTGATTATCTAGCTAATGATCATCATTCCACAAAGAAGTTTTTGAAGAAAATAGTTACATTATCGGGGGTAATCATATCCATCGGTTACCTTTAGTTGAAGATGATTAATATTCAAGATTTTCTCTTATCTGTCAGACTTTTTATCTAAAAAATTGGAGAAGGAAATGGTGCTTTTGTCTCACCTGGGCTGGAACCCTTCTCAATTAATTACAAGTAGATTCTTTATCTTGTTATAAAACTACACCTTAAAAGGAGAGCAAAGGCAAAGAAGAGTGTGAGATAAGATGGAGGGCATGCAAACAAAGCAACAAAGGTAAAGAAGACAAGGATAAAGGTGGAGAGCATGCCTCATTGATTAAGCCTAAAAAAAAAAAAAAAAAAAAATGATGGTTATCATCATCAAAGTGAATTCATGATATTTGCAAAAGTGAAAGCAAGGATAAAATAGTAACCGTATAATGATGAACCAAAATAGTGATTTCCATTTTCTTACAATCTATAATACAGATCTCTGAAAGAATATATATATATAAACATATATACTAGGATTATTTACAAATCGTTTTGTGTTTTATTATTTCATAGAACAAAAAGAAGCTGATGAAAGCCTAATAAAAAAAATATAAACCTCAAACAACTAGTCTGATAATCAAGAAAGTTTGTTCTATTCATTAATTTTTTGGATTTAAACCTTGGACTACCTACCACAAATTTGATTTGTGGCTTAACATTGAGCTTATAAGATGTTTAGTGTACCATAATCTGGTACGCCAGTGATATATATATATATATCTATATATATATATATATATAACTCGTTTATATTGGATGAAGTTTCCTTACTAGTTAACTCTATATGATTTTTCTATAAATTGTGTTTAGACTGTGTTGGACTAGATTTTGAGTGACGTGTATTTGTGTAATTAGATTATAAAACTGCTTGTTGCGTTGTGATATTGTTTTTTTGACACATACTTAGCGTTGGTAAAAACCTAATTTTCTTGTTGTGATATATACAAACTCAAATTTTAAGATAAAAAGACGAACAAGCAAGTTTGAGTAAATTTTTTCCAGTTCTTTGTCAATATTTTTCTGGACTTCAAAGTCAAGCACATAAATTCATATAAAAATAAAGTATTTTGCTTGAAGTTTAAGCCACAATATTCATCCATTAATTAATTATTCAAGTGAGAAGTCCTGTTCTGAGCTGGGGCCTGAGAACCCAATCCCCAAAAATCCACTCATTTCTTCATTAATAACAACAAAATTTCTTGTAGCCAAAAAAATACACCAAATTGGCCACTTCTCATTATTTCCCCACGCAAAAACAAACCAAATAAAGAGCAAACAAACAAACCACACACCTTCCTCGTCCCCAACACACTTTCCCCCCACAATTTCCAAACCAAAATCTCAACCCAGTAACCACTTCATGGCTCCCTCCAAAACCAACCCACCACCACTGCCGGACCGCCACTTTTACACCCCTCTACCACCCCAACCACCCCAAGACCAAACCTTCGCCATTCTCCCATACTTTTACTCCCCCACTTCAAGACGTAACTGGCGCATAATCGTCGCCCTTTCACTGCTTCTCCTCGCTGCTCTTGTTTACATCTTTTGGCCGTCTGATCCTGCCGTCAAGATTGAAAGACTTCACTTAACACACATTCAAGTCCACACAAAACCCTGCATATGCCTCGACATATCCATGAATGTCACGTTGAAGGTTCAAAATGTTGATATTTATTCAATGGATTACAAGACCGTGGACGTTGCGGTTGGGTACAGAGGGAAGCGGCTGGGGCACGTGAAGTCGCACCATGGTCACGTGAGGGCTCTTGGGTCGTCCTATGTTGAAGCTGAGCTCGAGCTTGAGGGTGTGAAAGTTTTGTCTGATGTTGTGTTTTTGCTCGAGGACTTGGCCAGAGGAGTAGTGCCCATTGATACAGTTACTGAAGTTTCTGGTCATCTGGGGATCTTCTTCTTTGGGTTTCCATTGAAGGTAAAGTTTTCTGAACTTTGGCATCATTTTTGTTATTTGCTTGTTATTCAAGGTTTGGATTTTGGTTGAACTGACTTCGAAGTTAAACTTAGTTTAAGGTTGGCTAGATGATTAATCACTTAATCTTATATAAGAGTATTAGATCATTGTGTTGGTGGCACAGTGTCAGGCAGCCTGCAGAATTGGGTGGCAATGGCAGTATAATTTGTAATTTAGTAAAAACTAGTAGTAGGTCCCCATGGTAACTTTGTTTCGGTCTAATGAAGGCCATGAATTGATTCAACTTAAAAAGACCCTCCTTTTTTTTTTCACTGTCAAATTGGTCGTGTTCGCTTCAGGTCTAGGCTTGGTCGCTGGTTCAAGTAGAATTAAGTAGAAATCAATCAATCATGTATTTTGAGCTCAAACTTGCATAATTTGCTGTTAGGTTTCGCAAGTGTCCTTCGACATATCTATTAAGAGGACTCGATCCTCAAAATTGAATCACATACTCATTCGCTGGTGATGCAGAATGTGACACTAACATGAAGATGTAACCTTTCGGAAACCACAGGCCTTCATCTCATCCAATTTAACAACTGTAAGACTTTATGAATTTGGAATATTGGGTGTTTCAATAACAATGTTAGGATCCCACACTGAGAGGAAAAAAGGGTGAGTAGGTGGTTTATAAGGGCTTGAGAATCCTCCGTAGGTAAACCGTTTTTTTAATGAGAGTTCTACCTAATCTTACAAAAGAACTATTGTCCAACCCAATATATAGATCCTTGGGAAAGGGTGACTTGGGAGAGTAAGCCACCTAGAGTGGGCAACTTGGACATTGGGTCTCGCAGTCGAGCCCATGTTTCAAAAGGGGTGACTTGGGAGAGTAGGCCACCCAATGAAGTTGTCCAAAGTGGGCCAATGTAGACATTAGGTCTCGAAGTCGTGGGAGAATGTTAGGATCCCACATTAAGAGAGAAAAAGGGTGGACATGTGATTTATAAGGGCTTAGACAACCTCCCTTAGTAAGCCGGATTTTTAAAGAGAGTTTTACTCAAGCCCACAAAAAAACTGTTGCTCAACTCAATTTTTATCAAAGGTCTATTACTCAACCCAATTCTTAACAAAAGCTCGCTGCCAGCCCAATTCTTATTAATTTGGGAGTGGTTCCTATCACAATCATGGTTTCTCCAACACATACATTCATTGTTAAGCTCTACACGATTCATGTTTAGAAGATTATTGAATTGAATAGCAATCATCCTTGTATTTCTCCCATATTTCAACTTATGAGAGTGTCATAAAATTAATAAAATGTTCTGACATCCTTTCATATTGGAGTTTGAATTTATTTAACAGACAAAAGTATCATGTGAGGTTCTGGTAAATACAACCAGTCAGACCATTGCCCGTCAAAACTGCTACAGGTACTCATCAGAAGCCATTAAAATTTTATTTCTTTATTTGTTAACAATACCAACAAAAAAAAAAAAAAAAACCCAGTTCTCTGTTTTAATCGTATGATGTTATCAATCCTTGAGCTTCTGCATTCTAGAAATCTAAGTGGATATAGAAATTTACTTTGTAATTGTACTAACACAATCCACGACGATTTATCATTATCTTTTACTGTGATCAGTGATGATTGAAAGCATTCATAAGGTGTAGCAGAGCTGAAAGATTCAGAGTTTTCCCTGGCCTAGTTATGTGTACAAATTGAATCAGGTTTGGGAATGTTATATATGAAAATATGAGGCATGTGATGACATCCTAATAGCATATGCCTGTTTTGTGAAAGAGGTGAACATAAATTGAGTGTAATATATATTCATGTAATCATCAAATTATCTCCCTGAATCAGGAACCATATCCTTGTTTACATAAAAGAATTTTTAATTATATTTGTTCAGCCAAGAAAAAACAGATGTGATCTCTGTGGCTTAAGATTCTTCTGAATCATACCATTCGCCCATGACAATAAAAATGAGAAAGTATACATATAATCGATATTCAAATTCTTGAACATGTCACACCACTACCTTGAAATAGTAAATGAACTAGACCTGGTTGCTCGACTAACCCACTTGTATTCACTTCGATGATATTTGCACCTGAAAGACCCCGGATGGGTAGTGGTTGAACACACACACTTCTTTGTTACACCACCACCACCAGCCACCTTTGATGGCTGTTGCTGCTCCCTTGCCGCCACCCTGACCGACCCGAATTGCCGTCTTTGATCAGTGCCACTAGGCGAAGGAATATCACAACTTGGATGACACATTAGTCTTTAATTAGTTTCTCACCTCTTCTTACAGTACTAGTGTGATTGAGGTATGAATTTATTTATAAGGGGGTTCAATTCTTAAAGACGAAGAAAAGTAATAACTAATTAGAAAAGGAAGTTTGGATTTATTCTCGCAAAAGGGTATGCTTTTTATTGGGTAGTGGGATGGTGAATATGTAACGCAGTGAGTGGAACCAAAAAGGTGATGAAGCTTATCTCCACAGAATGGTTCTCTCTCTTTTGCAATTGTGGGCACTGGGTAGAGGCATTGGACTTTGTGAAGAGATAAACTGACAAAACCTTTTTCTTGGTATTTTCTGATTTCTTTTTGTTCTTATGCTAAGAGGAATTCTCAACCTTCTAATATAAATTTAGTTCACAATATACCTCAATATTAAATGGTACGAGAATTCCCACACAAATCAAATCTTGTTTCGAAGTGTCAAAGTGTCAACTGTTAAGTCAATTTCTAAGATGGCAATGAGACACTGGGCCGTATGGCCCTTGAATTAGAATTATTCGCCCAATCTGTTCGTCTTTGGGCCCGTATTCAACTAAGCTAGCAGTGGGATACTGGGCCGTATGGCCCTTGAATTAGAATAATTTAAGGTTTTTGTATATATATATATACTATTTGTTTTATTAAAAAATTAAGAAGATAAAGAAGGATTTCTGAAGATACATTTGTTAATATTAGTCGATGGAATCTTAACGTACAATTAGTATATTATATTATATTATACATATGTCTATCATTGATAAATAAAATAATATATTTACAAACTTCTTGTACATTCATATATAAATTCATTCAGACAAATGGATGTGTTATAAAATTATTGGATGACTTAAAATTAAAGATAATATGTCAAAACATACAAGAATACGATATCAGTCTGTAATAAATAGTTTGTATAATATATAATAATTATATTTAATGTATATTTCTGTCATATGAAAATACAAATCCATCTTATTTTACAGCAAATTAACATTGACTTACACACTTCTCATAATGTTGTCTTCTTAATTTTAAAGTGAATTTATGATAATATACATGTATGGTAATACATTCATTTTATATAAGAGTTTCTATTTCAAATATAGTTAAAACAATAAACCCATCTAACTCCATTAAGCCAATAAAATTGCAATCATCTCTTGCTTGTGATCGGATGACAAACCTTTTAGTCACTAGGGTTAACTATATCAGAAGATCTTGTGCTTGAGTCGTATGAGAGATATCTACCATATTTATACAATTATTTTGATCTATTGAACTTGTAAGGTGTTCTGTGCCCTTAAGATTAGGCATGCTCCAATGTTGGTCCGAATACCTCAGTTACTTTAAAAAACCAAAAAATTAAATGGTTAGTCAACAGTCCTAATTACTAAGACATTTAAATTAAAATTTACTCTGCAATCAATCCAACTTCAAACCACTACAGAATGATCTTCACATGGGGTGCATTAAAAATAAATCTACCTTCACATGTCACATAATTTCAGGATTGATTTCTGGCTGTACCCTGAAATTTTATTAGCTACGAGTAAAGTTTACCCTTCATAGATTATAATAAATATTGTTATTATTAATCAGAATCCCCCGGTTGGATTACCCTTTAATTAATAATTTATTGTACTCTACAACTTGACTTTGAAAACATTTGTTTATAAATAGCATAGTGCATGCACCACAGCAACACTCTTTTACTTCACAAAACAAATTCTGAAAGCATCCGCAACAGTTGTTTGTTGCCATTTCTGATCTCGCCATGGACATCAACACTTGGTGCTGCTCAAGCTACTTGAAAAGAGGCTACGATCGCATTAATATTTCGCTTAACGGATTGGTTTCCGGATCAGGAACACCGAGATGGAGAGTCCTGTGGAGGAAGATAATGAGAGAAAAGAAGGGAATTTTCGACTGTTCTTCGAGTAGTTGTACTCGTGTGCATGAGCCTTATGATCCTTTAACTTATTCGCAAAACTTTGATGATCAGGGGTTCATGTGGGAGGATCCTGATAACGTTTCTCGATCTTTTTCTGCTCGGTTTGCAGTTCCTTCAAGAGTTTTTGAGAAGAGTAGTGGATTTGAGCTGGTTTGATCATAAAAGATGTGAGAATTAAAGAAACTAAACTGTATGTAATTTTGGTTGATTTTTAGCTTTAATGTTTGTTCAATTAGCCCTTTACAATTATTTTATGATATGAAGAGTTTTACCTAATCATGTTTATCATCTTCTTCTTCTCCTCACAACTAGAAACATCAACTACGGCGACGCAGGGCTGGCGCCGGCATAGCCAATTTCTGCGTCGCCAGCTTTCTACTCAAACGCAATAATGAACGCCGGAAAATCGTCGAGGCATCATGGTCAGAAACATGATGCCCCGACGCCACGGACAACATTAATGCACCGTGAAAATGCATCGGCGCCAGAAAGCGCCGGGAATCGAGGCCTCCCCAGTTGGGGGCCTTCCTTCTCTTAGATCATAAGTGAAAAAGCTTTTAGCTGTTACTTTTTGGATTGTCTTACATGAACTTTTCACTCTTGGTGTTGAAGAAATCTATTAAAAACAAAAGGGAATCTGCAGTATTTGTTTTTAGTTTAAGATGTTCTCTGAATTTAATGATGATGATGAGCCAAATTTTTTTTATGCAAATGGGAAGGTTTTATTTATTTTTTTAATTTTGCTGCATTTTTCATGCTAATGAGAGAATTATTAAAATCTTATTGATAACTTACTGGACCAGACAGTTCTTCAGTGGGGGCTGCAACCAGCTGTTTTATCTAGAAAAATGACATGAAAGCATGTGCTCAACAATGTAAACATTCTAAACCAACTTCAAACTAAACATGAACAAAACCTTGATTTCGTTTTAAGGGTTCTGTTAACACGTGATTTGATTTCATTTTAAGATAAGAACACGATTAAAAGTATCTTTAATTACAGTAAGATTCCTGCCATCTTGACACCATTCCTATCTCTGCATTGGATTCTTTTATTAGTAGGGACACAGGATTTGACTATTGATATTTCTAACCCTATCTTCAACGGTCCCATCTGCCTCCATTGTATATAAATTTCTAATGGTCAGAAAAGTATTAGACGGCTCACATTCAGATCGCAGCCATGAATCAGTCCACTTAAGGGAGCATGCAGTTGAAGGTTCGGCCCTACAATTCTACTTTTCTTTATTAGAAAGTCAAAATCTGAGCTAATAAAATACTTCTTTATTTCTTCAGTTGCAAGTCTCATTAAAATGTGGACTTTCTATGGTGGGAAAATAATGATAGAAAAGTATAGACAGGGAGAGTTTTTGGGATCTAACCAAAAGCCACAACCAGTGAATTCAATGTTCTGTTCAATGGTCCACTGTGTGCTTCATTACAAGTCAGAGTTTGAGTCCATTCCAGCCACTGACGTTAATGGCTGAATAGTATATAACTGTCCTCGATAATTTCAACTTCATATACAGTAAATGTCGGTAATGATTAATTATTTCTTTTCCAAGGAGCTGGAGGCATGTAAAATTGGGCTATTAGATTATAGAAAATTGCCCCACACACTGAAAAATATGTTCCTCAACGCCATGGTGGCGTTGGCGCATTGCAACTGCACCAGCGCCACGTTCCGGCGTCGGGCTTGGCATAAGTGCATGTAGCTTTTTCCTGTAGTGTCCTTATCCGTATGTAAAATAGGCATAATCATTAGGCAAATTATAAACTTACACATATTAAAGAATAGAGACTATTAAAATACTATTTCAAGTTTGGAATAAATTAAATAAGGCTATAAAGTTTTAAATATAATATCGATTTAAATGTATCGCTTTAAAAATAAACTTATAGATAAACTTATATCGTTTAAACGATTTAAATATAACGTATCGCTTAAGAGATAAACTTATGGAATAAACCTACATCGCTTAAGAAATAAGTTTATATTGCTTAATCGATCATAAAAATATGGTCATTTAGTAAAGAGTTTGTTTTTACTGTATTTCCCCTAAAAAATTCCGTAAGATTAGTTCATATTTATCAATATATTAGGGGAATTCTTGTATCATTATCCTAAAGAAAAAGTAAAATATATATGTAAAATATGTTTCATTAAGAAACTTATGAAACTTGCGTTGACATACTCCTAAAACAAATTAAAGTTGGATTACAACTACGAAAGAAAATCAAATAAGGAACCCCAAAAATAAAGGTTAGATGATCGATCTTTACTACAATCATGAAGCTTACCAAACTCCTATTTTGTTTGTTCTCAAGCCAGAGATACCCCAAAGACAACATTTAAATCAGTTGATGCAATTTCAATTTCAACTTCCATTAAAAAGAAAACAAAAAACATTTTCATAATCCATTGTAGAACCCACATAGCAAACGTATTGGATATGTGATTCTGCTTCTGGAGGTTCTATCATTGTACCAAGTCCTCAGTATTGATGGCCTCAACTACATACTTTATTATTAGCTTTGTGCTTCATAATATACAGAGGCCAATGTCACCTACTGAAACTGACAATTAAGTGCAATCATTGCCTGATATACAACAGTTTTTTGAATTTCATGGCAAACAATTTCTTCATCTGGTACTGCTGATAGACAATTTCTGCATAATTCATTTTTCATTAAATTTTTCTTACCCTTTCTAGAAGTTGCCACATTAAGGGGATGACATAATTGACCCATGTAAAGTCCTTTTTTTACCAATCTTTTTAAATATATATGGGGTCCAATATTCCGTCATCGGTCCCCTAATATATTAAATGAAATCCAAGACCAGAGTGACAGGGTAAGTTCTTACCACATTACCCCACTCAAGTAAGCCATTCATCATTCCCAACTACTGCACTTATTATGAAGGCAAAAGCTCATGTAAGTTCAATACAACATATATAATCCAGAATCAACTAAGTATTTTCTTTGACTTAACGCATGCCTCTTTCATCTTCAAGTATTTGTTTTCGGCTTTCAAGCAAGCAACCTTCAACCAAAATGCGTCTACTTAATTGAGAGAACTCAAATCTCTATAGATCTTCTTTGCTAACAATATAAAATGTGACAACATCCTACTTGAAAATTATGGTCAATCAAGATATAAAGAAGTTTCAATCAATGCCATGATCAGTTACTAATGCATTTCCAAGGAGTCAATCATGTCAAGAAATATAGGTTAGGAGAATAAAGCAGTTGAGATATACAAGTATAACCTGCACATTAAAATTTTCCAACTATTGGCTGTATTGAAGGACTTAATTTTCTCTGGATTTTGCTGCAATGACAGCAACATATATATTAATTTAACTTCATAGGTTTCAGTAAATCCAACAATATCACTTATTAAACACTCAACCTAAAATTCTGCCAAAAATAAAATCTATTCGTGCTAATTAATCATTAAAATCATTCATACCAAGAAGTTATCAAATCAAACACAAAGGACTTGTGCATCTATCAAGCATCAAACTGATTACCATTTCATTTAAATTATATTATTTCGAAATTAGAAAAAAGAAAGTCATTTTATTTTCTATTTTTATGCAGAAATTAAGTGGAGGCAATGGACAAATCCAAAAATTGGAAATGAGTGAATAGAATTGAACAACATTATAACAGAAGCTACACTAAAGAGAGGCCACAAACAACAACCACAACATAAATACTGAAATCAATGAAAACTGCCCAGATACTTCTGGTACACCACCAAGCCTTTCTCCATAATTTGAATTGCTTGTATCAAGTTATGCTTTTCTTCCTGAGGTATCACTTTTTCTTTCTCAGCTTCTTCCGAATGCGTTCGCTCCTCGAGATACAATTGTGCAAGCACAATTGTCACATCGGTTAGCAAGAGAATGTAAAGAGGCCTTGAGGCCACAATCCCTTCTGATCTCACTATATTCATTCCAAAATATGGATAATCAATGTATGATAGAACTACCAAAAGGGCTATCATAAGAGCACAAAAGCTTCGAGTATTTTGCGAAGCGATTATGCAGAAATTCACTTGTTTGCAAGAGAAAAGATTAACTTGATTAATCCTTGCTTGGTTTTGGGACTGGCTGTGTGTCATTTAATGGTGTTTGAGCTATCAATGTCGCTGGCCACGGCTCTGATTTGGTCATGTCTTCTACAGCAGAAGCTTCTTGACTAGTGTCATGTTGGTGTTCAATTTGGTTTACAATTTCATCATATCTATTTGCCCCTGAAACCTGAACACCTGTGTCACGTTTCAGTAATGTGGAGCCAGAGCCATTGTGTTAACTATGTGGAAGTGAAGCTTAGTTCTAAAGAGGGAGGACAGTTTGGGATTAATGTAATTTTTATTTTAATCTCTTTATTGTAGAAACAATCATCTTTAAATATAAGTTTTAGAATGTTTAATAAATTTTATTTTCAAAATACCACATAGAATTACCTATCTGCGAAGATATGAATTTTGGGATTGATAGCATTACTCTAATTTTATAGAAGTGTACGGAATTATCCTCCATAACATAATTTCTAGTTTATTTGTAATCCAAGTCACTTCAGTTTCTTTCTCTCAACTTATTGTTTCCCAATAATCAATTTTCCAAAGTGAACTTTCTTCTTTAATTTTTGTATTAACTTAATTAGATAATTTTGTAAATTTGTTCATCTTCTTCAAGCACATAATGCGCATGTACTGCATATGATACAAAATTAAAAGTCCAATTGCCAGAATTCTAGGTATTAAGCATGAGTGTTCAATTTGATTTAGGCCTAATTTTGTAGGCCCGTCAAATTCTAATAATGTGGGCCTTATAAATAAAGTGGTCATACCTTTTTTTTTTTTTTAAGCATATTAAATAATTCCAATTTTAAATAAGTAATTAATGTTTCAATTCAACAATCATCTTCTATCTGTTCAATCTAATTTTTAATTAAACAAAGTGAAGTGGTTTACACACTGTATATGAATTTTTTTGATATATAAAGCAGTCTTACAAATTTGCTCTGGCACTTATGAAAAGTTTTCCAATTCTCTGTTCAAGACAACAAATGTATGGATATTTCTCGGTCAATAGAAATATGCCAAAGATTTGTTGAAGAAATTCGAAATGCTTGAAGGCAAAGCCAATCTCGACACTGATGGAATCGAATGCCAAGATGTGTGCCCATAGAGGCAAAGACTTGAAAGATGCAACGATGTATCGATAGTTGGTAGGTAGTTTGATTTACTTAACCTTGACTCGACTTAACATTTCTTATGCAGTTGGTGTGATGAGTTAGTACATGCAAAATCCAAAGAAGTCTCATTTCAAAGTAGTTTGGCAAATATTGAGATATGCAAAGAGTACAATTGATTATTGGTCATTTATATAAGAAAGGCAAAGACTGCAAACTAGTTGTTTATTGGGTACATGTTTAAGCTTGGTTCTGGAACGATTTCTTGGTGAAGCAAGAGACAACAGTATCATTGTTAACGATGGAAGCAGAGTATCGAGCAGCAGCTAAGGCAACTCAAGAGAGTACATGGCTTATACAATTAATGAATGATCTCAATCAACCAATAGAATATGCAATTCCTTTGTTCTGTGATAACCAGTCAACAATTTGCTTGGCAGAGAATCTAGTTTTTCATTCAAGAACTATACACGTGGAAGTGCACTATCACTTTATGAGAGAAAAGGTTTTGTAAGAAGAGATTGAGATGAGGCAAATCAAAACGGATGATCAAGTTGGAGACTTGTTCACAAAAAGGTTTGAGTACTGGAAAGTTAAAAAACTTTTGTTGTCAACTTGGCATAGTGCAAAGAGTGAAAGCTGGTGTTGAGGGGGGAGTCTTAAAGATCAACCCTAGCCCATTACAAAGTCCAAATTATCAGCCCAAGAAAACGAAAGTCTGGTCAACTTTACCTTAACCCAAGACAACGAAAACTTTTCTAAAATGTGGAAAGAAGATTTTTCGGAGAAGACTGTAGTAGTTGTCGGGAAACTGAACTAGATTTGTTTGGGGGATTTACTCAAAGAGTGTAACCCCTCCAAAAATAAAGGTATGCCGCAAAAAGTGGAGAGCACACGGTATTCTTTAGTAAAAGGCGAAAGAATAGTTCGCTTTGTGCTCACCACGCGGCTCCATACTTATAATCAGGCAGTTGACGCTTTTTATAAAAGAAAGTTCAGGTTGAGAGTTGTATCTTCTAGGCCATGTGGGATTTTAAAATTTAATAATATCTTCAAAGTTTCATGTATGATCCATTTCAAGGTTTTAGAAAAATCCTAGCTGCTCATGAAATCACTATCGCAAGTTCTTAACTCTTTAGTACTCTCTACCTGATATTGCTAGATCCAATTTCCTGGTATTGTTTCATTACATTTTCAACGGCCAAATAATTAACTAAATTCTAAACACATGCACCAAGCAAAAGAAGACTTAATATTGTCTTATAATACCAGAATAAATTTTCAATAAGAACTGATATTCTTATAGCACATAAATTTAAACATGAATTACAAATATGTGGAATAGACATGATAGATTTTATTGCGAAACTTATTTAGAAATACTCACTTCTTCATTTATTTTTATTGCATATAGAATTTCATTGATAAAATTGAGACCTTCCAATAGTTTTTCACTCTATCTCGTAACCATGTCAAGGTCCTTTACATTAAGATAACTGATAGTGGCTCAGTCTCGGTCTTTAAATTAAAGATAATTAATACAGGCTTGGTCCTTACGTTAATAGTGGCTTTTATATGGAATCAACCGGCAAGGTTTATGGTTTTTCTAATTTTTTTCCTGCCGGAATCCCATATATAATACTTTTTACCTCAGTAACGCTTATACAGGTCAATGTTGTTATCCGTAGCCTTAAACTAAGAATTATGCAGAGGTCTTTTCTTTAGCAAAGTTTATATTGGTCAATGCTGGTATCTGTGTGCTTAAACTAGGAATTGTAGGGCTTTACCCCGGAGGGAGCCCTTCCAGAAATTCTCAAAGGCCAAAGCTGAACCTTGGCCTAAGAGGGGGTTTGGAAATAGTTTTCAACCAGCAATAGACGCGCCTCGGTTAGAACCTCACTAGCTGCGTCATTGCCCCAAGCGCAAAGATGCCTTTTCAATAAGATTTAGCTGTTGTTTTACAATGAACTCAGAGGGTTCAACTGCCTCTCATCACCGATGTGGGAGGAAAAAAAAGCATTGGTTGTTAAGTTCAGGTTCCAAACAACTAATAAAATTTTCTATTGAAATTATCAACATGCACAAATTTGTATGGCAGATATAAAAGGTTTATCAGACTTTTATTTATTTCCATAGCAGTTATCTAAAACATCGAGTGTTATTATTGATTCTTGGCGCATGTCTTTGAGCAATAATCCGTACAGGTTTTCAATTTTGCTTCATCACCTGAGAAAACACAAACAGAATGCAAATCATTTGATTGCAGGATTTATGTGAGTGAATTCCTGAGAGAAAAGGAGATATTAAAATCAAACATCAACTACCAGGATTCTCTTTTGTTCTAAGGTTGGAACACATGGAATAAACACAATCAATTTCGCAGGAGTAAAGGGTTCTTTTGATAGTGGAAGTCTCTAAAGAGGTTTCAGAGTTGCAAGTCTTTAAGCAATCTTTAGTGCACGCTTCAACATTTAGGCTACCATGAGACAAACAAAAATCTATTGGGACACTCTTTGGCACATATTTCATTGAAAGAGGCGGTAGACTGGCTAAAAAAATCCCCAACACCAAAGAAACCATCAAAATCAATTGAAATGATTTTTTCTCCATTTTCTTTTCTGATATATGCAAGAGAAGATATGTCTAAGCTAAGACGAAAGCAGCTGAATCCCTGAAAAGGTTTGTATAGTAATTGTTGGTACCTAAACTATAATTTGCCATAAATAGACATGGAATTAAGTGGATTACTTAGAGATCTGATATTCCTTAAAGAATGATAGATATGTAGATGTTAATGCTAGGATTAATTTTTTTTTTTTCTTTCCAACCATTGAAAATGGCTACCCTATATATCACTTCAACCTTAAAAAGTCAACTTATATAGATAATTCTGAACAAAATCTAATACACCTCTTTCCTCGTTCTTTTTAGAAATATCATACAGACAAATGAAATTATGCACATAAACTCTGGTACACAAACTTCAGCTATCAGTTCATAGCCACTCTTCCATTAATTTTACAACACATTCTGCTCGTAAATATTAAAAGAGCTTTCCAAAATGACAATTTTCATCAGCTTTAAACTTTTTCCCCCTACATGATACCACCTGTAAGGTAGTTTAAACTTTTGAGAACAATTAAGAACAAAAAGGTCGATGAAAATAAATAGATTTTTGAACATTAGAAAAAGGATAATTAAACTAGATTTGGTAGGGGTGTGCCGGGCCCTTGCAGTAGTGCAACGCATGGGCGACACTCAGGGCTCCAGTAGCCAAGCTACTGCGGTGAATCCCTCCCCAGAAAAAATAAATTTAATATCATGTGAGACGATGTCCCACGTATCAGATATTAAACTGATAAGAACAGATACTACACTTGATCTTAGCCAAAAGGCCGAGAAAGGTATGCTTTTCTCTATCTCTATATTCTTGTTTTATACCTCTACTCTGCATTGTTACTTCTGTTGTTTTATCGATGTGGGAGAAATTAGACCAAACTTTGGTGCCTTATTCATTTTCATGCATTAATTTTTCGATTTAATTATTCAGCTGGTTTAGCAATTATAAAAGCTCTTTTTCAGTAATTACATCCTGAAGAATTAAAAAGTAGTTACTGATTTTCTGGATTTATTATTACAATTGTATTGCTTTCAGTAGACTGACTTTGACTATGTATGTTGATTTTTATCATCTGAATTTCTATAAGGAAAAGCTGTGCTTAACTGGACTTGTGATTTCTAGCCAAATCAATCAACATGAATTGCTATAATGGTTTTTTTAATTTATTATTTAGAAATTAGAAAAGGTTGTTTCTCAGTAAAATTATGTCCTGAAGTAGAAGTAGTCACTGATTTTCTGGACTTATTATTACAGTTATATGGCTATCAGTATACTGAATTGTGACTACGTAAGTTGATTTCTATCATCTTAAAGAAATGGAGTTGTGATTTCTTGCCAATCAATTAGATGTATGTACCCATCAAATGAGATAATAAACATTGGCATCGTTAAAGCATTAAACAAGTGAACCTTCAATAAATCTGAAACAGAGTAATATGTGTGTAGTTCCATCACGAGTAAAATAAAAGAAAATCGAAGTTTTGTTATCATGAGTCAAAGTCATTATGGTTCCACGCTCATCACAAGTTATGTTAGCATTTGGGAACTCAATTATGAATCGTTAGATGTAAGCAGAGTCTTATAAATTCAAAGCAATTTTCCTCTCAAGAGAACTCAATTCTAAAAAATGACAACTTACAGAAAAACAAAAAGGCCATTTTGATCACAAGAAATCTCAACTACATTTGTTTGGGGGAATTACTCAAAGAGTGCAACCCCTCCAAAAATAGAGGTATGCCGCTAAAAGTGGCGAGCACACGGTATTCTTTAGTAAAAGGCGAAAGAATAGTTCGCTTTGTGCTCAACACACGGCTCCATACTTTTCGTAATCAGTTACTTCGGTTTAATATATTTACGTTGTGATTGAAGGTTTTGTCTTTTCTAGTCCATGTGGGACTACGTGAAATCTTTCTCTTTCATTTAGTAAGGGCATGACATAACTCCCTTCTATTCTACCTGGGTTAATGAATCAGATTCTCTTTAATATTCATTCACTTCTATGACCTTAAGGAGGAGCAAACACAATGCCCATGAATATTTTTTATGACCTTAAGAAGACAAAAATCTCATTGTATTAAACCTTGCTTTCTGGTCTGCATTGCCTCTTCCCTCTTGTCGCCAATGTGGGAAACTCTTTGCCTCGAGCCGCATTTGGAGTTGCGAAGTTTGAATCAACAGCATGGTTTGGTTGATTAAACCTTGAATTATGGTAAAGCATGAAAATTCAAGTGAAAACTTTGAAAACAATTTTGCAGCCTTTAGTATATCTATGAAATACAAGTTTGAAAAATAAAAGCAGAAAATTGGGGTATCTTTAATGTCAAAAACAATGTAGAGGATCCAATTTACATATTTATAAGAAACATGATTTTCGAGAACACAAAAAAGTTCTTCTACTACTTCAAAATGCTATGATACATGTAGTTGTATATAACTCAGCTCACCAAATGTGTTGGCTTTTGCAGTTTTCATTGCTACGCAAAAGTTATGAAATCAAATACAACTTGTATCATGCAAATCAAAACGGATGATCAAGTTGGAAAGTTCAAAAACTTTTGTTGTCAACTTGGCATAGTGCGAAGAGTGAAAGCTGGTGTTGAGGGGGAGTCTTAAAGATCAACCCTAGCCCATTACAAAGTCCAAATTATCAGCCCAAGGGAAAACAAAAATTTGGTCCAACTTTACCTTGACCCAAGACAACGAAAACTTTTCTAAAATGTGGAAAGAAGATTTTTTGGAGAAGACTGTAGGAGCTGTCAGGACTAGTAAAAATATGTGACAGAATTATTTCTCTATTTTAATATTTTGTGGTGGTTGATTGTATTTTGAGAACTGTAAATACCTTCCCTTTCATTTTGGGTGAGGCTTTTGAGTGCTGTAAAAATGTTTTGGAATATACCTTGTAAAGTAAAAGAAAATCAGAGTTTTGTTATCATGAGTCAAAGTCATACATAGTTCCACGCTCATCATTTAAAACATTTATATTGGTCAGCTTCCTTTATGTAAAAGGATTAGCAATGATTTCTCTTAGGGAAAATGATACAACCCACAACCTCTTCTTATAAACTTTCTCTTATAACTCCGATGTGATAATTCACAATTGATTAACTTGTAATAGATCTCACTTGATAAATTATAATTGACTAATTATAAGCTGTCAAGGTTGTGAGAAAATATTGTAGTTGTAGTATTACTCTTCTCTCCAATGTTGAGAAACACCCTTTACTCATTTTAGCATCAGAGGCTTCTCATTGGATGAATTTCTAGCAGTCTCAACCAAGCTATTCGTTTCGCAGCCAGGGACCCGGTGTGATCAGCTTTCACTTTAATTGTAACGCCTTGAACCAAACATTTGGTGCTAATTAATTTAGGCCAACCAAAGTATGAAAGTAACATGAAGCCCACTGAAAAGGCTCATTGTTTGATATCAAAGCAAAGGGAGCGAGGGAAGGAAGAAGCATACCTTTCTTCATAGAAAAGCTCACTGTCTTTGTTCTGCATCAACAACCACAGCTTGAATAGCTTGAAGAATTTTTGTAAGCTTTTTACTGCTTTGTCTACGCCCTGAATTAGTTTCACATGTTGCAGTATCTCTTTCAAAAAGGATTGACATCAGTCATATTTTGAGATGACTATAGGGTTTCTGTAATTGATTTTAATTGGCTAGAGTATAAGGTGAAAGTTAATTTACAATGAATTTGTGATGTTAACTTTTACAACTTTTTATTATCTTGTTGTAATTAATGTTTTCCTTATATATTGCTGGCTACTGTGAAACTTCCTCCCCCAGGGGACAATATAGTACCGATAATAGTTGTAGAAAATTCATAGAAAGAAATAAATGGATCTAAATCATACAATAAATCTGATTTTAAGTTTACATATAGAGAGAAAGGCCCACAAATTACTGTAACAATTGGATACACATTCACCTGAAACAAAAAACTAAAATAATCTCGACCTTGTAGTGTGTATCCCACATTGAAGAGGAAAAAAAAAGAAACTGTTCTGGATGGATAATATTAGGAGAGCCAAATCTCGTTGAAAAGTATCTTTGCGCTTGGGGCAATGACGCAGCTAGTGAGGTACTAACCGAGGCGCGTCTATTGCTGGTTGAAAACTATTTCCAAACCCCCTCTTAGGCCAAGGTTCAGCCTTGGCCTTCGAGAATTTCTGGAAGGGCTCCCTCCAGGGTAAAGCCCTATAATTCCTAGTTTTAAGCTTTTGTAGTTTAGTGATATGTGGAATTAGGGTGAGTGATTTTGGGTAACTCCATCAGATTAACTAGGGGTGAGTGGTTTTGGAAACTGGAACTAGAACTTGCAATTCCTAGGAAAAGGATATTATCCTCTCATTTTCCAAACCAAACAATTAAAAAGTATTTCTAAATTTTTATTTACGAAGTTTCAATTTTTCTGTCTTGAGTAATAACTTAATCAATCCTTGAATAAAATACTCCTTGTATAAATATCAATAGATATTTCAACCCATCATTTTATTTTCGATTACAAAAAAGAATTAAGCATTACATTAGTTCATGAATCAGGACAGGAATTTGATTTCTATGAATATATGAAAGAAAGAATACATCATATACAGATATGGCAAATCAACTTGGCTATGGAAAGTGAATTAGTATATTATCTGCTCATATTTATGTATTAACTACCCATTGAGATTTGATACCATAATTAACATTTCCCAATCTAGTACATAAATCACAAAATCAATGTTTTTATACCATAATTTACGATCCAATTATTAATGTTTCAATTGGAATTATAGACAGAAAGCTAATGAAAAGTCCTATATAAATCAGTCTCACAAATTTGCTATGCGGTAAAATATTTAAAGACTAAAGACATCGATTAAAATGGATACAATTCAAGTCAAGTCTCTTTTAATCCTTTGTTTAGTGTTGGGTGTTCTTGCTGGGCAATCTGTAGCCAATTTCACGAAATGCTACCATTTTTGCTTAATTGGTTGTATGTTTTCAATTATAACTGGTCCTACTGATTGTGCTGGATCCTGCAAAAAGGAATGTCTGCGTGAAAGCGGCGGTGGCGCCTTTTTAAACAGCAACGACTTTTGCAACGTTGGTTGTGTCTCCTCCATGTGTTCCAGTCTTATGACCAAAGAAAACCTTCCTAAACCCGGAGGTAAAAAGTTAAACTCAGAATATTTTCACGGTTTATTTGTTTATAGAACTAATTTTATTTTATTTTGTTTTGTTTTGTTTTGTTATTGTCAGAGAAAGAGAAAGTGGAGAAGTGTTTGGATTCATGTACAACAAGGCCATTGCGGCAAGAATTGATCCCGTTATGTATACGTTCTGCGTAGTTGATGGGTTATGTTGATGAATAAATGTTTGGTAATAAAATCTTTTATGTCCCTTTTTTTTTTTTTTTTTTATTCAACAGGATAACTTCCATGTTTAAGAGCGTAAGCTATCAGAATTAAAGGTGGTAATATAATAATATAAGACAATATTAATTTTAGACTCTATTTAATTATTTGGCTGTTGAAAATGTAATGAAACAACAAGAAGAATTTGGATTACAGGATCAAGCTATAGAGGTACTACTTCCTGTTTATAAAGGAAGTTATGATCCTACCAAAGTCAGGCTTGGTTTCTCCCACATTGATGAAACAAGAGAAGAGACAACGCAGAGTGGAGCTATAAAAGAACAATTGAGCCACAGAACAAAGCATACCTTTCTCGGCCCTTTGGCTAAGATCAAGTGTAGTATCTGTTCTTATCAGTTTAATATCTGATACGTGGGTACATTGTCCCACATGGATATTAAAT
Source organism: Pistacia atlantica (assembly GCA_026229545.1). NCBI lineage: Eukaryota > Viridiplantae > Streptophyta > Magnoliopsida > Sapindales > Anacardiaceae > Pistacia > Pistacia atlantica. The sequence goes on along the minus strand of CM047910.1, from coordinate 10,024,436 downwards.
TTATTTTTTGTATGGGGGAGGGCTCGCCACAGTAGCTCGCTACAGGAGTCCTCAAGCGTCGCCTTTGTGCTGCACTATAGCGAGGGCCCGGCACACCCCTTCCAAATCTATTTCAACTTCCACTCTAAATTTCACAGGAGGTTATTTACCCAGAAAAATTGGTCGCCATACTTTTACTTAAGCATTGATTGCAGGCAATAATAAGACGTAATTAAACAAAAAATTTCTGTTTCTGACTCTCCCAGGAGCATTTTATATTAGTGAGTTAAGATATCGAGTTCTAAAGCTGCTTGGCATAGTCAAATGATAATTTGGAAAGATTATTGTTTAATGAGCTTATGGGAGAATCAATAAATGAAGATATAGTCCCACTCCCACATGGGCTAAAA
>CM047910.1:9979389-10023947 GCA_026229545.1 Pistacia atlantica | reverse complement strand
CCCACATGGGCTAAAAAAAACCATCACCCATAACTTTATAAATATAAGGTTACATACCTTGCAAAAATTTTCAAACGTTCTTGCGTTTCCATCGAGTTCTTCCTATTCTCTTATTCTGGTAAAGTTTCTTTTCCCTTCCATTAGTTTTTTTTCTTGATTTTCGCGGTTGTGGGTGGGTTGTGGCCACATTGAGTGTTTTAGGGTTTTGTTAGGGTGTTTGATTGTGTTTCCAGCGATCATGGGTTTAAAGAGGGTTTATCATGGTGGCTACCAAAATCCTTGGTAGGTGGCATGTGTCTGTTGTCTGATGCGAGATATCTTGGGTGCCTGAATTGAAAGTAAAGTGTGGATAGGTCGTCGAGTTTTTCGAGCTCTGACACATGTTCGCTTCTGTTTCAAGTACCTAAAGGTGGGCTATAGTCATGTCTTCGTCAAGCAGCCACACAATTGATCACATGTTCGATTCCCTTGCTGGCTCGACAATCTTTGGAGGCACAATCCCTAAGGTTTTCAAGAAGATTGTCGCACGGAGCTCAGACCCTATCGCGACAGGCTCGTCCGACCATGCTTTTGTGGAGGTCACTCAGTTAAGGAGATCTCCAGTTCATAGGTCACTGAAGGAATCGTGATCCTCGATTAATGCCGAGGATCTTTGGCACGTAAATGAGACTTATGCACTTCAACTCAACTCGAGGCTTCTAGGAGGCTTCTCCTGAAAGAATCCTCCCACAAGCTGGGTGGCTATCTCTAAGATTCTTCTAAGGTGTGGGATGTCTATTCCCCCTCACCATTTCATAGATAGCATTTTGAGACGGTTTGACATCGTCCCTCTCCAACTGTCTGCAAACTCATACGTTATAATTATAGGTTTGTACATAGCATACCAAATAGCTGAGTTGGGCGAGCCATCTGTTGAGGAGTGTGTCCATTTGTATAGATTAAAGAAGGGTCAAGACCAGATGTATTACCTCTCCAAGGCGAGGAAGGTAAGTTTCAATGAGCTGGTCGATGTTCCAAAGAAGGCCCCATATTGGGACTCTTAGTTTTTCTTTTATGAGGCCAGAGAGGTCAACGTTTTGCTTCGAAAGCTAGTAAGACTTTGACCCCAGTGTGTGCGAAGAGCATTTTAAAGCTCGATGGATGAACTAACCAATCTTCTTTGCTTTGCAGTTAACGTCAAGCTGAATTTTCTCCCCGCTGCGAGCTTATAAAGGCTTTAGCTCTTCAACGACCTTTCCGATAAGGAGTGCAACATCAATGAGATTATCTCACTTCCTCGCTTGAGGGCATACAACATTTGCGAGGATAACACCCATTTTATTACCATCCTTGAAAAAGGTAAAGTGTTCACTTGCTCGAGTTTTTTTTCTTTCGTGTAGGTAGGTCATTGATTGTTTGCTTCTCCTTTCACAAAAATGTAGGCTGAGAAACCGAAGGGCCTGAAGAACAAGGCGACAGCTTTTGAGGCTGCCAAGAAGCCCTTGTTGCTTTGGCAAAGAAGCAGCCTACTGATGCTGTTGGTATGAAGCAAAGCGAGGGTGAGCTTGGGGAAGACCCAAGTGCGAAAAAGCCCGTAATTGCCTCCAAAGCAGTTAGAGGGAACGGCGCCCCCGAGCCTCAAAAGAGGCTGGCAAAGAAAGCATTCGAGCCAACTAGAGGCTCGGGAAAACATAAAGCGCCCAAGCAACATGATGGCTTAGGCAAGAAAAAGATGTCGGAGCAATATGAGGGCTTCGACAAGAAGAAAATGACTGAGCCTCAGGAGGGCTTGGGGAAACAGAAAATGGCGAAGCAACAGGGTGGCTTGGGCAAGGAGGTCACAAGGTAAGCAGACAGCCCAAAGAAATCTATGGCCAAGGACTTGGCCAAGAAAAAATTCATTCCCACGGGCAAAGTGGGAAGTAAACCAAGCTGTCCTCAGCATGGAGGCGCAAAGATGGATGAGGCAGCTCAAGCTGTGGTCGATGCATTAATCGACCAACTCCCTGGGCACATCAATATCAGGGTCGCGGTGGCTAGAGATGCCATCACCCCGCAAACTTTTGCGAGTGTTAGGGATTTGTCTCCCCCACAGCTGCTGGCTTAGGTGTGTAGCTATATGGTGAAGGTACCAGTAGTTAGCCCCCTTCTCTCGTATATATATATATATATATATATATATATATATATATATATATATATATATATATATATACATTGGAGAGCACTCATCAGGGATGGTAGGAAGCGGAAACATTTATAGAGGATGCCATGGCTAGGGCCGAGGTAGCAGAAAAGGAGAAGGATGCGAAGCAGGCTAAGCTTGAGTGGCTTAAGGAGGAAATGGCCACCTTTGGGGTCAAAGAAAGTGTTAGAGTAGATGCCCTCGAGGCAATCAATTATTGTAGAATTGACTCTTTGTAATAATGTTCATTAATCAATAAAAAACATTTTATTCTATATCGCACAAATCATTATTATTGCAATATGTATTGATATATGTCCTTAGAATGGTAGAACTGTGACGAGGGTATCAAGTGTTTCAAATCTTGATAGTGAGAACCCTATGAGCACATATGGTGGCCATTCTAGAAACGTCCATAGCCCCAGATATTCTCAAGTAAGGGCACAGATAATACGGTAAGGCTATCATAGTGTTGAACGACCCTGTTGAAAGGCAGTTACTGATCTCACTTGTCAAGGTTGTTTGGTGAGAACCTGGTGTAACACATGGGTGTTTGCTGTAGGCGGATATACCATAGCAAGTTCACTGGACTGACCCACCAGAGGATTCCATATGGATGGTAACCCTAGTGTCTATGGAATAAATCTTCTAACGAATGGTGGTGCATGTGATCCTTAGACTTGAGATCACTAGAGGGCCTTGTGCACCGATTGGTACAGTTTGACACTAGCCTAATGCAGTTCTATTCAGAGCTGTCAATACGGTGGTGATTGGCTACATCAAGGAGTGTATCAAGACTATGGTGGATTGACAGAGGATTCATCACTCCCGGGTATGGGAGAAGTTATCTCATGGCTCAATTCAGTATATGGCAATGACACTAAAACTGTGGCCACAGTGGGATTGAGTTGTTGCTCTATCTGGTTTATAATATAGGTCATTGGTCCAGAAACTGAATAGAGAATATCGAGAGTAACCAGAGGTTGACACTATTTCTATGCCTTCGTCTCGTCGAGATATAGTATGATGAAAGAATCTAATTGTACGGTAACCATATCGTTGACAAGTAGCTACTTTGCTGAATCCGAATCTATCGGCTGGCCATGATGCCTTACTAGGGGCCAATCTTAGTCTATGTATTAGTGAGATGATTAATTGGTGTTAATCGCGATACTATACACTGCCGGTATGATAAGAAGCCTATGGGTCACAAACATAGCAGATAATTTAAGAGCCAAGAAGAAAGAAGGGTGTTTTCATCTTTTTGGGCGAAACGGTATTTTGGTAATTTCACAGTATAATTAAATTTGCTAAGGTCGTAGCCTTTATTTAATTTATTAGAAAAATAAAATAAAATAAGTGAAATTACATTTAAATATGTGTTCGCATATATTTAAATAAATTATCATTATTGTTAAATGTTAATATATATATTAAATATATATTAATTGATTTTAATTGAAGATAATGATGAAATAAAAATAAATATCTAATTGAGAATGTTTGGTAACATAGGGTGTTTGGGTTGAAACCCAAGCCTATTCCATATGGGAATAGGGCTACTTAGTTTGCCTATGAAAGAAAAGTGTGTGTGTGTGATTTGATAATATAATTCTTTTAATTAAAAGAAAACACGCAGTAGCCTATACACACTCTCCCACACTACTTTCACTGTTTGATTGAAAAATCAAATATTTCTCTTTTCTTCTTCTTGATTTCTTAAGACCAAAGAGGATCTAGCAAATCCCTCATTGGTTCCTTGTGATTATCTTCGTGTGGACTTCTTGGGTTCGATCCTACACTTGGATCGGTAGCAAACACGTTCAGAGACAATATTGGAGGAGCCTCCAACGTGGGTATGAATCTAAACTTTAAATTTATTTTCTGCAGATTCTTGTTATATACATAAACTGTAATTTCTGTGCCCTGATTTTGGGTTTTAAGGAACGATCCGTTGTTGCAAAAAAAAAAAAAAAAAAAAAAAAATTGTTTTCTGCTGTGCAACCAGGTCGTTTCCTAACAGAAAGGGAGTTCCTTGACAAAACTGTTTCCTAACAGAAAGGGAGTTCCTTGACAAAACTAAGGCAAGTGGCACTTGGGCCAAGGTTGAAGCTAAGGCGATTGAGGCTGAGAAGAGGTTGGCACAACAGCGAGGTGCCAATAATAAGTTAAATTCTAAGCTCACCTCGATTTAGAAAACTGCCCCAGATTGGAAGGCAAATTTCAAACAAGTCTCGCTCGATCTTGCCCATGAAGCGGAAGGTCAACAGAAAGCCATGGTTGAAAATGAGTAGCTTAGGCTTCAAATCAGGGAGTTGAACAAGGCTGTCACTAACCGAGCTTGGGAGACATCAGTCTTTCTTGTGTAGAAGTTGTGGAAAGTTCATCCCTTAATTGACTTCTCCTTTCTGCCATGGTCCAATCAGAAGGAGGTCTACAGAATGAGCATTGAGGCTCAAAGGATGGCCTATGTTTACTTGAATGATTCCAAGCCTGATGGTGAGGGCTAAAAGGAAACTGGCTTAAAGCAGGTAGTCAAGGATCCGGCTCCCCTAGCTACGCTCCCCCCAATTGCTGCTATCCTTCCCCCAATCGAGCCTCCGCAAGATGTCCCAACTCTCACCCTCGAAGAGGCTGGCTAGACTCCTGTTGTCGAGGAAACTTCTGCTCAGATTGGTGACGAGCCCTTTGATCCTCCAACTGCTTAGAAGAATCTCTTTTTTTTTTTTTTGTATTTTTTTTAGTTTAGTTTGTAACTAAACTCTTAATCAATGAAAAATATTTTTTGCATAAATTTGTCAAGCAATTTTTTATTTTTGCAGAGTTGTTACGATCATCCTAATTGGACTTGTCTTAAAAAAATCGAATTTGTTCCCAGTTATGCGCAGCTCGTTCTTGAGGAACTTTTCGAATATGCATGAGGAAATCTTATGCGACAACTCTGACTTCGAACTCATTGTCCATCTCGAGTTTTGGTCACCAGCTTATGATTGATTTCCTTCGACATGTTTTACTTGGATTTTTCCAAGTGCAACTTCGTTGATCTAGGGAATTTCACCCTTAATGAGTTAGATTTTAGCATGGCTTATTGAGCTAAGCTGCCTTTTTCTGAACTTATGACTCTGAGTTTTTTGGAGATGATCGCATAGGTCATGATTCTTGAAGCAATAAATGATAAATGATAAACAATAAGTAAATAAAAGATAATGAACAAAGAAATCTTTTTATTGATAGAATCTTTTGGCGATAAATGTCCTTACAATAAATGTTTAAAAGAAAATAAAACATGAGTGGAACCCGAGCTGCAAATTGGTAATAACTGCGCAGATGCTCGGCGTTCCAGGTTCTAGGTGAAGGTTCCTGGTGCAAGCTTTTTGTAGATCTTGAATGGACCTTCCCATTTGGGTCGAAGTGCCCCCAAGTTAGGGTTTTGTTTACCCTGGACAACCTTTCTGAGGACTAGGTCACCCATTTCAAAGTCTTTTTTCTTGACTTTGGTGTTAAAGTATCATCTGACTCATTGCTAGTATGAGGCGAGCCTTAGTTGAGACTTGGCTTGATGTTCTTCGATTAGGTCTAGCCTCAGCCAGAGAAGATCTTCGTTTGTTTCTTCGTTGAAAACTTCCCTCTAGAATGAACTAATCCCCACTTCAACTAGGACCATTGCTTCACACTTGTATGATAAAGAGAATGGGGTTTCTCCTGTCAAGCTTCTGGCTGTCGTTCTATAAGACCATAAGGCCTTGGGCAATTCTTCGACCCATCTTCCCTTTAAGGCGTTGAGCCTTTTCTTAATAGTATGCTTCATAACTTTGTTCACAACCTCTACTTGAACATTGGCTTGAGGCCAATAAATAGCGGCAAAGCTCTTCTTAATACCAAGCTGTTCGTAGAAAAATCTGAAGTCCTCACTATCGAACTATTTTTCATTGTTGGTTATTATAGTGTGGGGGATTCCGAATCTATAAAAGATGTTTTTGTAGATGAAATCTTTCAGCTTGTTCAACATGATGATAGCTAAAGGCTCAGCTTTTGCCTACTTAGTGAAGTAGTCTACAAAGACTACGACAAACTTAACACCCCTTTTTCCTTGAGGTAAAATGGCCTATTAGGTCGATGCCCCAAATTTCAAACGATCAGGGGCTTGTCAAAGTAGTAAACTCCTAGGGTGGAGCTCTCAGAACATCTGCGAACCTTTGGCATTTGTTGTATCTGCGCATATAGTCTATTGCACTATCAAAGACTGTTGGCTAGTAATAACCTTGACGAAGCACTTTGTATGCTAGAGATCTGCCCTTTGCATGGTTCCCACAAATGCCTTCATGGATCTCTCTCAGAACATAGTCTGCATCTTCATGGTTAACACACCGCAATAATAGTGAATTGAACCCATACTTATACAATTTGTCATTGATGAGTGTGTATGAAGCTGATTTTGTGTGGACTGTTCTGGCTTCATTTCTCCCTTCAAGTACTGTTCCATCTCTTAGGTAGGCAATTATTGCATCTATCCAGTTGTATCTCTGACTTGTCACTAAGATTGATACACACTCATCAATGAATTCTTCTCCCTTGGGATCTGAAGAACAGTGAAGGTTTGAACTGCTCAAGCTCAGATTTCACTTGACAGAGATAAGATGTCATTCTATCTTCCTTTGCCTGATATTCCCCACTAATCTAATAGACTATGAGCTGGGATTCACTATAGATCTTGATAGACTCCGCCCCCATTTCCTTGGCAAGGTGGATCCTCGTGAACAATGCCTTGTACTCAGCCTCATTGTTGGAGTCGGCGACCCGAATCTGACTATGGCCTAGATCAGATTCTTTTTTGGACTTTTGAGCAAGAGCCCAGTTCCTGCACCCTTCTCATTTGAGGACTCATCTACACACAGAGTCCACTTCCGTAAGTCGTCACACTTTGGCATTTGCTGCTTGCTCTCCTTTGAGGTGCTTGCCTCTCCCGAGCTTACTTCTCCTTCTGGCTGATAGGAGAATTCCAAAATAAAGTCTACTAAAGCCTGACCTTTGATTACCATTCTCGGGATGTATTTAATATCGCGCTGACTTATTTTCATTGTCCATTGGATCAATTTGCCCAATGCCTCAAGCTTTTGCATTATCTTCCTCAACAGAAAGTTTGTCAGCACATGTATGGAGTATGCCTGGAAATAGGGCCATAGTTTTTTAGCAGCGATAACCAATGCATAGGCAAGCTTCTCCATCTCGGGGTATCTTGTCTCTACATCGAGCAATCTCTTGCTCACATAATATACCGGCCACTACACCCCCTTTCTTTGTGTACCAAAGTCGTGCTGATCACGGACTTAGATACCAATAAATATAACATCAGTGGCTCACCTTGGATAGACTTTGATAATAAAGGAGGTTGTCCCAGATGTTTCTTCAATTCCTAGAATGCTTTCTTGCACTCCTCTATCCACTTAAAACCTTCTTCCCCTTCAGGGTCTCAAAGAATGGTAAACACCTATTTGTGGCTCGGGAAACAAACCTGCTAGGTATGGTCACACACCCTATCAAGCTTTATACCTGCCTTATGTTGGTCAGGCTTTTCATGTCTAGGAGAGCTTGAATCTTCTCTAGGTTGGCTTCGACACCTCGTTGATTGATCAGGAAACCCATAAATTTTCTCAAGCTTTCTCTGAAAGCACACTTTAAAGGATTGAGTTTCATTCTATACTTTGTGAGGATGTCAAACATTTCTCCTAGGTGCTCGATGTGGCTTTTGGCGACCTTTGATTTGATGAGCATGTCATTGATATATACCTCCATTGTGTCGTTGATTTGTTCGGCGAACATTTTGTTCACCGAACATTGGTAGGTCGCTCAAGCATTCTTTAGGCCAAATGGCATAACCTTGTAACAATAAATCTCTAGTCAGTAATAAATGTGTTTTCTTCATCTGGTTGATACATCGGGATTTGATTATATCTCGAGTATGCATACATGAAGTTGAGTAGTGCATTCCCAACTGTCGCATCTACTAATTGGTCGATCTGGGGGTAGCAGAAAACTGTCTTTCGAACAAACTTTATTCAAGTCTGTGAAGTCAATGCAAGTCTGCACTTGCCATTTGACTTCTTCACCAAGAGTGGGTTGGCGAGCCAGTTTAGGTATTTCACTTCCTTGATGAAGTTGATGTTCATGAGTTTGTCAACTTCATCTTTAAGCACTTTAGAGCGCTCTGCATCCATAGATCTTCTCTTTTCTCTGATTGGTCAAGCTGTTGGGTTGATATTCAGTTTGTGGCACATTACCTTGGGGCTGATTCCCACTATATCAGCTTGCACCCATGCAAAGGCATCGAGGTTTTTCTTTAGAATCCCTACCAAACTGTTAGCCATTTCTTTACTTAGACTATTGTTGACCTTTAATACCCAAGTTGGATCTTCCTCGCTGACAAGTATTTCCGCAGCTCTTATGTTGGCCCTGCTATGGGCTTTTCCCTATGGACGCAAGGATCTATTGTATCCTCGAGAGGTTTGGGATATGGCTCGGACTCTGCAATGACCATGGTTCTCAAGAGAGGCCATTTTAGTGTAGCATTAATGGCTTTATTGTAACATTTCTGAGATTCCTTTCTGCAGCTTCTGATCATTACAACCGCACTTGGAGTTAGGAACCTCATCGTTTGGTAGCGCACTGAAGTGATTGCACTTAGATCATCTAGGATCGTCCTTCCGATGATGACATTGTATGTGGTCAGGTAGTTTACCACTCTGAATTCTACCATCACCGTCCTGATTTTGGGTTCTACCCTAGAGTTATGGGTAAGTCGATCATGCCCTTAGGGACCAGCATATCCTCGATAAATCCATAGGGTGGTGATGGGCACGCCTTCAAGTCTCTCTCTGTGAACCTTATCTCTCAGAAAGCTTCCAAGAAAATGATGTTTGCTACACTTCCATTATCAACCATTACCTTTAGTACTTTGGCATTGCTGATTCTGGCTGCTATTACAATTGCATCATGATTATGGCGAGGAATTTCTTCACATTCTTGCATTGTGAATCCTACCACCTCGCTTTCTTACCTGGGTCGCTTCGGTAGCTTCTATTCATAGCTTATTGTTTGTGGGACCGAGTTTGTTCTAGCCTCTCGAGCATATTTTTTGCGAGAGTGCCTTGAGCTCTTTGCAATGTCAGGTCCCTCGTAAATCATGCCTACCGGGACCTCATTGTTGGCGTTAGCCTGGGCTTGCTGGACCTAGTTATTTTGCTTGCCAGTATTTTTGCAAGTTGGTGCCTCCTTAACAAATTCCTTTAAGTGGCCCCTTCGTATCAGGTATTCGATGGCGTCCTTTAAAGCCCGACACTTATTGTTATTGTGCCCGATGTCCTGGTGGTATCAAAAATATTTTTGCCGATCTTTTCTGCCCGTAGCCCCCTTCATTCTTAATGGAGTGGGTAATCTTTTAACCTCATGGGAGACTTCATATATATGAGCTATATCTTATGTGAGGAGGGTGTATTTTGCATATCGTGGGAAGGCCTGCCTGTCCCCGCATTATTTGTTCTTTATCTCTTTTGGGACCTATTTTGGTCCTTGTTAGTTCAGTCTTGGCCCCTTCACTTTTTTGATGGGCGATCTTGTCACCTGTCCAAGGCTCTTTGTGGCGAGCTTCTGGCTAAAGCTGCTAGCGATCTTTCTACTCGCTAGTGCTTTGCAACCATCTGGTAAAACTTTGCCAAGCTCACATGATCTTTAATTTAGAGCTCTTTCCACAACTCCGTTTGTGGCTTGATGCCTGCAATTAGCAAAGTCCATATAGACTCTTTGGGTGCATCCACAAACTTTGCTTGCTCATTTTGGAACCTTGTTAAATACAAGGTCAGTGTTTCGTCTCTCTCCTAACGAATGTTGCTCAAGTAGTTGAGCGGCATTGTGAACTATTTCCTCGCTTGGAATTGCTGCAAGTACATCAAGGAGTATTGTTACCAAGAACTGATGGAGTTCACCTTGAGCCTCTTGTACCACCTCTTGGCATCCCCAACTAATGTGACCGCGAAGCAACGACACTTTGCTAAGTCATAGACCCAGTGTAGCTCCATCAGGTCATTGAAAGTGTTAAGGTGGTCACTGGGATCTCCTTTCCCGTCGAATGTACTTTCTGGTGCCCTAAATCCCTGGGGAAGTAGGGCTTAGCAAACTTCCTATGTGAAGGGAGAGCTTACTATTTCTTCTGTCACATTGTTCTGGCGGGGTCTTAGATCATCGAGCATTTTCTGCACCCGATGCAAGTCTTCATTGTGATTGCCCTAGTTGGCTCTGTTCAGCCTTACCTCGAGCAGGTGAGTTCGCAAATCTTTTGCTTGTGAGCCCCCTCCATTATGCACATTGATGCATGAGGTTGAGTCATGATAGCTGATGCGTGTTTACTACAACATGCAATATGTAGCAAGTATACTAATCGCACAAGGAATAGAGTGATGAGTGAGTATCGTTCCATGAGGATTAGTTGCTAAGCACTAAGTTTTTCTACTATTTTCAAGTTGGAGCAATCGAATTGTTTGGATTTATGGGAGAATTTTAAACTAAACTAAATCAAAATTTCTAACTATTCAAACTAAATTATGAAAGAAAGATTTAAAACACGAATAAAATCAATTCAAACAAACGGGTAGGGTTTTGACTTCATTCGGACTCTCTAGGTTAAACCTAAGGATTATACTAATTCCATATTCACATGCATTGATTGTAAATCGAACTCTCTAAAGTATAAAATATACCTTGTTAGGCTATATTTCCTTACTCTTTCCTATTAAACTTCCGCACCTAACAAAATAAAGACTAATAGTTCAAAGTTCATTAAACACAAGAATCCTAGATTGATTTCATTGATTTTTAAATCTATCTTTAGCATTTAGTACTACAATGGTGATTATCCAAGAAACTTAACATGAATTATTTCTCAATCTCATCATGTTTATCACACAAAAACAATAAATACAGAATTATCACACAATCAAAGCAAAATCATATGAAATTAATAATCATCAACTCTTTAACCCATTAGAATCTGAACTACATCAAAACCCTAACCCAAAATAGGTTAGTTCATGGCTAAATCAACAATACCAATAAAAGAAATGAAAAATCCAAAGTTCAACATAATGAAAATAAGAGAAAAGACAAGAAATCTCCCCAAATGACGAATCCACTGGTTTAATCTCGAATCTTCACCCTTTTTGCAATAAAGATCGCCCAAAACAAATCTAAGAAAATGTAAAAAGCTGATCTCTCTAAGAAAAATCGAGCTCCCGACAAAAATGACTAAGTTCCTCTTTTATACTCAGCCAAAAACCTAAAAACAAATGCCTAAATGAAGCTGTGCGTTTTTTAAATTCCTAGACTTCGCCACGGCGAACCTTCATGTGGAATTCTGAATTTACAGAATTGTCCTCCGCTTGCTTCTTTGCTTGAATCTTCTATCTTCATCACTCTTCTCATGGAAACAAGCTTCATAGTGCATCCACTCTGCTTCAGAACTTTCTCAATTTCTGAGATCCGCTCACTTCTGAATCCAAAAACTCCAATTCGCTCCTTATTTGCATAAAATGTTCATTTTAGCCTGAAACACAAAATATAAAGAATTAAGTAGCAATTCAAGTCAAAATGAACTAAAAAGTATATGAAATCCGACTAAAAAGTCTAATCAAAACATTATAATCCACGGATTATCAATAGCTAAGTTGGTAGGTGTTATCATACTCGTCAATGCATTACTCACAATGTTGGTTATGATCGAAATGTCGGTCATTGCCAGATTGACGCACATGACTTGTCTGGTGAGCTTGCAAGGACTAATCCTGTCTTGGGTGTGAGTTAAAATCGGCACGTTGACGTTGGAGATATCGCTAGGTAGGTCAAGCGTCTCTTGGGTGACCATTACCTTCGCTTTCCCCTATAGGTTGTTTCGCTGGTTGTGTCCTGAGGTTAGTTTACCCACAAAACTCACGCTCATGAATGAAGTGTACTTTGTGACGTCGAGGATGCCAATCGCCCCTTGGTGTCAATGAACCAAATTGGTTGCTGGTTGAAATCCGGCTTGTTAGGGTGACATTGATGAAGCATGGCTAGTTAAACTGGTTCTGTGTGGTTGGTTGCTGATTTCTCAGCTCAGCCATGTTCTGTTACACCACCTGTGCAACATTGTTTTGATCATTTTCGCCAGTTGACTGTTCTTGGGGTTTGATGTCCTTGCTTCCTGGTTATTCGCGACCTGTTGAGTTAGCGGCATAGGTGGTTGACGCCTAACAGTGCCTTGTTGCACCTCCTAGTGGGTGGTCTCCACATTGTCGTAGTTTCTGAAGGTAGTTTTTGATATTGTACGTACCATTTTGGGCCTTGATTGATTAGATCATTGTGGCTATTAATCGGAATTTTTGAGATTTTGGTAGAGGCCCTCTTTCTAGCGCCAAAATGTTGATGCCAAAATACACAAACTAGAGTGATCTAATTAACCTTGTCGGGACCAAAACTGATGTGTGCGTGATTATAGGTAATCAGCAATGAATAAAGAATAAATGCAGTAAAGTAAATGGCAAAGAGGATTTTAAAGTGGTTTGGCGAGTTAAGCTTTTAAGCCTACGTCCACTGTTTTTGTATTTGCTATGAGAGCTCACGATAACAGTTCTAGAATAAGTTTCTAACCTATTTCTCATCGTTGGAGGAGGTTTATATACAGATTTTGTACAAAGGAAAAAGCAAAAATAAAAGGATTACAATTAAGTTTGAAACGCAACTCTGCTATTCTCGCGATTGGGCAATGTGATTGTGCAAAGATTACTGTCAATCTAATCCTTCCCAAGATATCCGAGATCTAAAGTTATCTATTAATTGGTTGAACAACTGTAAAGATTGGTCATGACTAACTTGCGCTAGGTCGAGCTATGACTTGTAGAGCTTATATTGGGTCAGACAATTTGTGGAGTTGGGCTAGTTTTGGGTTGAGCTATAATGTTGGAATTCTTTGAGCTTGAAGGAAAAATTACACACAACAAAACCTATTTATCAAGTCCTTGTTCTTGTTTGCGTTATAGGTTCAAAAGAGCTATAAAATTGATTCATTTTAAGTTCCTAAATAAGAGTTATGTTTTCTTGGTTAGAATATACACTCGGATTTCCCCTACCAACAATTCTTCACATTAATCAGAATTATATCATTTACTACAATTTCTAGTTGATATTCAAAAAAATATAATTCATATGTTTCTTTATTGCATACAGTTCTTATTTCTATTTATTGGTTTGATAGCAGTAATGATGATTTAGAAATTGGATTTTGTTGAACATTGGATCTTTCTTTGTAGAAGATGAAGATGCCACGACAAAAGAAAAGGTATGCCCTGGATCTTTTCAGAAAGCTCCATGCCACGACATACCAAACCTAATGTCACGGAAGCAAGACATAAAGTTGATGGGACAAAATTCTAGAAAGAAGAATGTCATGGGACTCCAAGAATCATAGCGGCACCAAGATTGACAGACAATCTAGAGAAGACAATGACGTGGTATGACTTGATCCATTTCACGCTTTATATCTGAACCTTATATTTATTATTTCCTTATCGTTGGGTTTGATTTAATTTATATTGTTACAAAGGAAATCCATAAGTCTACAAAATGGTAAAGTTGCAATGAAAAATCTATAGAGAGAGAGTGTGTGTGTGTGAAACAAAGAATTTTATGTATTTCTTTTTTTTTTTAATGTATTTTTCTAGGCCAAAAATCGTATTGAGCCTCGCGAGGTCCAATAACAAAATAAACATGCCACAACCCAGTGCCATAATCCATTCTGATTAGGCTTACGCTTAAATCCACCTTGTAAAATGTCCACTCAATGAGTTAGGTTATCCTACAGATTAAGCTAAATTGGGTCCCAGCCCAATAGCCCACAACAATCCATAAACAGGAACAAGAATCATATTCACCTTCCAATTTCATCAAGATATTGATCCTACTAGAATTAGAAGATCTTAATCCGATAAAGGCAAGTCTCAAGACTTTCTTTCTAATTAGAACTCCTCTACCAAATAGGAATCAAAGTCCAATTAGTATTCCAACCTCCATGGTTCATTGTATAAATAGAGGCAAACTCTCTCATTATTTATTCATAAATAACCCACAGCTCTAAAAGCTCTCAAAGTTCTTGCTCTCAAGAACTGCCGCCTCTCCCCTAGTAAAGCTTAGTTCTGACTAACTTTACTACCCTAAGCCACCACATTATTCCGGTAACATTTTCCACCCTCACCTTTCACTAAATACCTTCAGCCTCGCTAACTTGAGGGTCGGAGTGTCTACGGAAGATAACACACCGGTGTTTATCTAGCCTTCACGTTCTCTTTTCCTCTTTGTGTAGGTCCATCAGATTGTCAGTGGCTAAACTCTCACATAATCCATCCCTTTCGAATCAATCATAGATTTTACTATCTACAGTGATCCATATCACTCACATCTCAACCATACATTTATCCTTTCAACAGACACATTGTAAGCTGTTATTCACCATTCGATTTCTTCAATTTTTGCTATTGTTATTTTTCTACTATGGAAAGAAGACAAAGCTGCTTTTTTTGTTATTTGAATCTGTTGATATTTTTGTCAAACTTATCTTATGGTGGATAATGAATTGTTGAGCAAATATGTGCACACACCATTCTTATGTGCAAGCATATGTTGTCTGACACATTTTGCCAAATGACGTTTTTCTCTTTGTTGTCTTGCCTATCAAGCTTATTTTGATTCATGATATTCTTGTGTGAGCTATCTTTACATGTGTCACAATTGCCTTATGTGGCCCTAAAAGGTTGTAAGGCTTTGTTTGTGGTCCCGCAAGAAAGAGAAAAAGATATGTTTGTGGTCCGACAAAAAGTTGGAATTCTTTTTGTCCTCCACGTGTTCAGCCTTATTAGACTTATGCCTTTTGCTTTTTTTATTTCATGTGTGTGCACGGTGGATGTGTGCTTGCACACTTATTTCAGACATATACATGTTGCATTTCATTTCATATTTTGCATCATGTGTGTGCACACTTTTCTGCTATGCTAACATCACACATCTGACTCATTTTCCATAAGTTGTGTTTTTATCTTTATCAGTTGAGATATTTTTTTCCCATCTATTGTGTTGTCATGAGGACCACTTAGGTGTCCCAATATCCTTTTGTGGTCTAGGGAAAATCAGCCTTTTCCCTTTTTTGGTTGTGATCCTAAAAGATAAACGGAATCTTTTCCATTTTTGGACCAACATATGTTAGCCCTTGTTTGTTGACTTGGCAAGAATTGGGAGCACGAAATTGGTCTATATCATCTTCATTCTTGCTCATTTGAAAAGTTAACATTTGATATTTTATTTTACTTTTGCTCTGAAATTTTTATAGAGTTTTTCCTCAAAGGTTCAACTTATGTTTATGTGCTAAACCTTTACCATATCCTATCCTCGTTGAATGGCTGCTGGAACTTGGTTCCATTGTCGATGCTGGAGTGAGGCTTTGGTGTGTGAAGCATGGTTGGAGCTCAAGTGTTCCTCGGGTGTGTTCCTAACATGAAGAGGTCCTTGAAGCAACAAGACGTTAGAGATTCAAAGGGTCGTGTTTAGTGTAACTAGAACAGGGAGTTCTCTTTATTGTAGCTAAAATCAACTTTGAACTATATCTTGTAATGTTTGTTGTTTAGTGGATTTGCTTCGATCAGGACGAGAACCTATGGATGAAGGCTAAAAGTGGATTTAGCCGAACCATATATATGTTGGTGTGCTTTACATTTACAACTTGTTTTTATTTGTGATTTGTTCTAACGTGACTTGCTTAATCAACTTGGTAAATTTCATCTGCTACATCTTTAAAATGGGTAACTAAACGTTGAATACAGTTTACCAACTCTAACAGAATCTTTTGATTTCGAGTGCTTTAGAAACAACAGCATATATGACTAACATCTTCTAACAGAAAACATTTCTTCCTCTGTTAACAACAACTGTATGATCAACACTTCCTTTTTATTTCTTCTTTTCTTTTCTAGTTCATGCATCCACTTCTGTATTTTTGCTTCAATTTAATTTGGGTTGTAGCTTGCAAATACTGCGACATGTCTCATAGGTAGTGTATATGGTCTTTGGTGATGTTTAGGATCATACGTAGCCATAAGAGCAATATTTTCCATGACGGTGAATGGGTTAAAGGTAACGCATAAAAATGACCAACAACATCACTTTTGCAAGCGTTATATAATTGACCGTTAGAAAAAATAAATAATAACTGGTAACACTTTTTAAGGGTTATCTTTTGTTGATTAAAAGATGATGTCTGCAAAAATAAAATATTATTAATTTTAAAATCCCAAATGGCCTAGAAGATAAAACTCTCAATGTAAACTTTCATTTATAAAATGCATTTTGATAACAAATTATATATTCCTTTGAGAACAACTACCTATCAATTGTTATTATCACTTTGTATTATGAGGGCCAGGAGATGTTCAGGGGTTTCGATAACAAATTATATATTTAATAGGGTTGAACGATATCCTCCCCCCAAACTTTGCCCTAATGGTAATTTACTACCCACAAAGTTTGAAAACGACAATTACCCATTTTTTGTCAGAATCCATTAATAAAATCCATTTGAAGAAGGACAAGATGGTAATCTCCTTCTCCCAGATCGAGACTAAGGTTATTACATATAAATATTGCTCGTCTCATTAATTATTAACATTACTTATTAATTTGATTTGGTTGATTTAAAATGGAGAGACAACCAAGATTAATCACGTTTTGTTACAGGTGGCTCCTTCATTGTTACAAGCATTTTCAAAAATTCCTCACATTTCATATATTAGATTGGATGGTTTCTTATTTTCCTACTATATGGACAACAGTCAAACTCTAGTTGTGCTCTCCAATTCTTCATTTTCTCTTCAATCAAGTGTGACAAGAAAGAACTACACATGGTACACAAAAACCGTGGACATTAATTACTGGGAGACTTTATGAAGAAGCCATTATAATTCCTACCTCAAATATAAACACCAGCTTGTTGCAAGAAGCTTTAAATATCACAAATGCATATGCCTCTTTAGGAACTAGAATGAAATAAAGCTAGTAATCCTCTATTTCTTAACACGATTAGTGTAAGAGGAATTAGATGGGCTGTCTCTTTGGGGTTTCCAGTTAAAGCAATAATTGATTTATACGCTATTGGTATAAATCTTTATGGTGGGAGCTTGTCCATGGCTACAAACGTGGGCAAGTGCTGGTGGAAGGGCTTCCAAACACTCGTATCATCATTAGTCATGATTTGATTTCCTTCTAGTTGAAGAAGACACATGGTTAACAATTAAATCAAGTTTAATCGCACCCCATCGAATGCGATTTGGCTAGGATCGTACCTAAACTAATGCGATTCTGGTCGAATCAGTTGTTGTTAATGCCGAAGAATACTAAGAAAAGAAATAGTCAAATTGGAGAGAAGGTTATTGCTAGATTTCATTACATAACCAAGTTTTACAACAAACCAAATAAAGCAAAAATATCCATTGTTTACAACCACTTTGCAGGGATATTTTACACAACATTAATCCTAAACCATACATTAAAATCTGCTATAACAACCATTATGGACAAGTCCCATATATCCTAGTTGTACAAACCTAAATCTATCACAAAAATCTATCAAATACAGCTACTCAACAAACCAAACAGAAAAGGCAGATGACAGTTCCTTTTTGGCGCCAAAACAGATTCAAAAACTAACTTAACTAAATTTTACATTTCTAGCAAAATATCAAAATTTTAACACTCCTCCTTGATATTTTTGTTGGAAACACAAAGTTTGAGTTAGAAATCATCAAACTTGGCTTTGGAAATAGCTTTAGTCATAATGTCAGCCACTTGAAATTCACCCTTGCAGTGAATCAGTTCCATTTCACCATTTTGGTCAGTTTCTCTCATCGCATGAAACTTAATTTTTATGTGCTTTGTACATACACGGTGCACTAGATTTTTAGCCATTTCCACAGCTAATTGGTTGTCACACATGATTGCAGTAGGCTTTACTTGTTTCAGCTTCAAATCTTCAAGTATTTTTCTTAGCCAAATGGCTTGATTCATAGTAGTAGTAACCGAGATATATTCTGCTTCTGTTGTGGATTAAGCCATAGTTTCTTACTTCTTAGATAACCAGCATATTGCACCAGAATTCAAGAAAAACGCATACCCTAAAGTGCTTCTTATGTCATCTATTGAATCAGCCTAGTCACTGTTAGAAAAACCAACCAATTTGAAGTCTTTTGATCTCCTGAACCACACCTCATAGTCAGTGCTACCCTTCACATATCTCATCACCCTTTTTGCAACCTTGAAATGAGTGTCTATTGGTTGACTCATAAATCTAGACAGTGGACTTGTGGCATACATTATGCTTGGTCTGGTTGTTGTCAAGTACAGTAGGCAACCAATCAAGCTCCTATACAACCCTTTATCAATCTTCTCAGCTTTATCATTCTTTGATAATTTCACATTTGGAACCAATGGTATATCCACTAGTTTACAATTCTACATGTTAAATTTCTTAAGAACTTTACTTGCATACCTCTTTTGGTTCACGAAAATTCCATCAGCACCCTGATCAATTTCCATCCCAAGGAAGTATGACATTTTCCCTAAGTCTGTCATTTCAAACTCACTGTGCATGGACTTCTTGAACTCCTCTACTTGAGCATGTTTGCTTCCAGTCACCAAAAGATCATCCACATACAAAGAAATGATCATCACATCATCTAACATACAAAGTGTGGTCATTTGGACTCCTCACAAAATCCAAACTGATCAGGTGTTCATTAATCTTGCTATACCAGGCCTTTGGTGCCTATTTTAGGCCATATAAGGCCTTCTTCAGCAGGTAAACTTTTCCCTCTCCTCCTTGAATCTATACCCTTCTGGTTGTTCAACACAAATCTCCTCATTCAACTAGCCATTCAAGAAGGTAGATTTGACATCTAGTTGATGAACTTTCCAGGAAAATTGAGTGTCAAAGCAAGCAACACTCTGATGATGTTATGCCTGGCAATGGTGCAAATGTCTCATGTAAATCTAATCCTCCTTCATGGAAGTCCTCCAGGCTTCTAATTTGACTTATTGTTGAGCAAATCCTTTAACAACCAACCTAGCCTTATGAGTATGAATTGAACCATTCGGATTTAGCTTTTTCTTGAAATCCATTTGACTTGGATCATTTTTCTATTTTCTGATCTATCTACAAGTTTTCAAGTCTGATTCTTTCTATCATGGCTAACTCCTCCTTCATGGCAGTCCTCTAGGCTTCTAATTTTGCTGCTTCTAAGTAGCTTGAAGGTTCCATTTGTGCCACATTGCATCTTTCATACACATCAGCTAGAGATCTTGTTCCTCGGACAGAAACTTCTTTATCTAATTCATCCCCTTGATCTTCTTCAAACTAATTAGTTGGTGCTTCAATCAATCGAGGTCTTGATTCTACATCAACTTTACCTTCCTCCCAATTCTAGACTCCATTCTCATCAATTTTAACATCTCTGGAAATAAGAATTTTCTTTGACTTAGGAATGTATACCCTATAGGCTTTGGATTGGCTATTGTAGCCAATAAAAATTCTTGTCAAAGCTTTATCATCTAGCTTTGTTCTCTTTGTAGTTGGTACTAAAACATAACATATACTTCTAAAAACCTTAAAGTTATCCACTACTGGCTTGACTCCAGTCCAGGCTTCAAATGGGGTTTGGTTAATCAAGGCTCTTATGGGAACTCTGTTAAGCAAATGCACCCTATATTAACAGCCTCTGCCCAAAAGAATTTTGGAAGTTTTTTCTCAGCCACCATACATCTTGCCATCTCCATAACAGTCATATTCTTTCTCTCACCAACTCTATTATGCTGTGGAGTATGAGGGCTGCTGAATTGATGTCTGATTCTAGCCTCCTTGCAAATCATTTCAAACTCTTGAGAAGTGTATTCAGTGCCATTGTCACTTCTCAAGGTTTTGATAGTCTTTCCTGTTTGGTTTTCCACCAATTACTTGAATGTCTTAAATACTCCAGCCAACTCACTTTTTTGCTTTAAAAAATAGACCTAGCAAATCATGGACCAAGCATCTATGAACAACAAAAAATACCTACTTACACTTAGAGATAAGGTTTGCATAGGACCACACACATCTGAGTGAACAAGCTGAAATTTTTTAGAGGCTCTCCAAGCTTGATTCACAGGAAAAGGTTTTCTAGTCAACTTGCCTAACTGACATGCCTGGCAAACTCCTTTTGGTTCTTCTACATTAGGTAGATTCTGAACAAAATTTTTGGGTTGAATTTCTCTTAAACTTCTATAATGTACATGGCCTAGTCTCTTATGCCACATCTCGGTTTCATCTTCCTTAGCATTACATGCATTGTCTAAAGTATTCTTCCACATGATTGGAAAGCTTTTTCCTACCATTCTTACTCTCATAATCTCACTTCCCCACTATCCAGGATTATGCATGATTGATCTTGAAAATGCAATGCATAATCCTTTTCTAGCATCTGTCCCACACTAAGGAGACTTTGACTAATTTTAGGTGCATAAAGTACATTAGTAATTAGCTTCATACCTGTTGGTCTGGACCACGGTTGTCAAATCGTGTATCGTATCGTGTATTGAAAACATAATTTTTTAAACCATGTATCGCGTATCGTATCGTATCGCAGGATATGCCTTTTTAAAAAAAAATTAATAAAATAATAAAAATTTGCTAAAAATTAATATCATCCCCATAATTA
The DNA here is from genome assembly GCA_026229545.1 of Pistacia atlantica. NCBI lineage: Eukaryota > Viridiplantae > Streptophyta > Magnoliopsida > Sapindales > Anacardiaceae > Pistacia > Pistacia atlantica. Next base: position 10,002,974 of record CM047910.1, on the reverse strand, counting down.
ATTAACAAATTTTGCGGTATTATTGGCTTTAAATTATGGTATTACATAATCAAAATTAATCACAACATTAATAATCTATATCATTTTCTCTCAACCATTCATATCATTTCCAAGATCAATGTCAATATCTATAACTCCACTTGTGTTATTATTATCATTCAAAATGGGCAACACATCTTCCTTCCACTTTCTCCATGCGAAATGGGTAAATTTTGGTAGGTTTTAGTGAACCGAGTTGGGTGACCTGGATTCGACCTGAATTTTTTTTTGGACCTTTGGCCCAAATTAATAAAGTCGTATTGATTTGTATCGATATTTTTAAGGATACAAACGGATACATATCGTATTATCAGATACATATCAATTTATTAAAAAGTTTAGGATACACTCTCTGATACATATCGTTGGTGACCTATATCAAATCGTATCATAGGATACATATCGTGTATCGTAGGATACTAACAACTATGGTTTAGACAGCAACATCTCCTTTCCCTTTTGCTTCCACAAACTTCCATTTCCCACTTTGATTCTTGACCAATGTGAATGATCCATGTTCACAAAACTCTGAAGGTCTGGTGTTATATGATGTGTACATCCATTGTCAATTAACTTGGTTTCATCACATGCTTGAATCAAATTGGATGAGGCCACAAATAACTGTTCTGTCTCTTGTTTTGGCTGCTACTTATTAGCCATTTCAGCTTACTTCTGGGATTGCTCTCCCTTGTTTTTGCAGACCCTTTCAATGTGGCCAAACTGCTTGCAAGCCTTACAATGTATTCTTGGCCTAAACCAACATCTATTCTCTGCATGTCCCTTCTTCTTATAGTGAGAACAAGGTGGAAATTTCTTCATTCCACCAGTCTTGTTCCATTGAGTATTAGACCTTTCTTTTTCCTTCTTATCTCTAGCAAACATCCTATTGTTCCGTTGTGCAGGCTTTCCTTTGTGAGCTGTTAACATTGCACCCTCACTCTCATCCTTTTGCCTCAAGAGCCTTCTCTGCTCTTCTGCTTGCAGAGCATGGACCAACTCAATGAGAGTGATCTAAGACAAGTCCTTTGAGTCCTCCAAAGAAGAGATTTTGCTTCAAATCTTTCAGGTAAACTTACTATCACCTTCTCCACTATTCTTTTATTTGTCATCTCCACTCCAAGCAACCTGATTTTGTTGACTACACTCATTAATCTTTCAACATATTCCTACACTTTCTCAACTTCCTGTATTCTCAACATCTCAAATTCCGTTCTTAGATTCAACACCTGCATATTCCTTGTAGTGTCACTCCCCATGAACTCCTCTCTTAACTTGTCCCATGATTCAATTGTTGTTTTACATGCCATGATCCTTGTAAAAACAAGGTATGTGACAACTGAATGAATGTGGGACAAGGCTCTTGGAGCCTTTGAAGCTTCTTCTTCATGTAATCCGATTTGGTCCCAACTAAGGAGGTTATTTCTCCTCCTCTACGTACTGTCAGAGTCCTTGACCCCGCAAATATGCCTTCATTTTGATAGCCCACATGTGGTTTTGCTCACCATTGAAGACAGGAGGTGAAAAAGAAGTTGTCTGAGTGGCCATAAGTTCAAGAAAAAAGGTTTGATACATAGGAGTTTTTTAGAGATGTGAAAAGGTGATTGAGAAAGAGAAAAGGTTTCAGATTTTTAGGTCAAGTGATGAAGCTCTAATACGATTTTGTTGCTGTTAATGCCAGAGAATACTAAGAAAAGAAATAGTCAAATTGGAGAGAAGGTTATTACTAGATTTCATTACATAACCAAGTTTTACAACAAACCAAATAAAGCAAAAATATCCACTGTTTACAACCACTTTGCAGGGATATTTTACACAATATAAATCCTACATCATACATTAAAACCTGCTATAACAACCTTTATGGACAAGTCCCATATATCCCAGTTGTACACACCTAAATCTATCACAAAAATATGTCAAATACAGTTGCCCAACAAACCAAATAGAGAAGGCAGATGACAGTTCCTTTTTGGCACCAAAACAGATTCAAAAACTAACTTAACTAGTTTTTAAATTTCCAACAAGATATCACAATTTTAACAGAATCGAACCTGACCAAGTGCGATTAGGCCGGAATCACAATGATCGGGTGTGATTTGGCCAGATGGTAAGATTAAGAAGATGAAGACAGGAAGAGGGGGAGATAAAGAAGAAGAAGATGGGAAAGGGAGAGGGGGGGGGGGGAGGGAGGGAGGGAGAGAGAGAAGTTGAGATAAAGGTGGTGGAGAGAAAGAGAAAAGAGAAAGGTAGAAGAAAGGAAAGAAAGATAAGAGAAAGAGAATAGGGAGAGAAGATGAAGAGATGAGATGAGAGGGAAAGAAAGAGAAAATGAAGTAAAAATTAGAGATTTTATAAAATATAAAAAGTCAAAATTACCCTTTAAGGATGAAAGAACATTAATAATGTCATGTCAATTAACGGATTCTACTAACAGATGCTAATGGAAAGTGGGTAGCTGTCATTTTTAAACTTTTTGGTAATACATTGTCGTTAGGACAAAGTTTGGGTGGGAGCATGTCGTTCAACCATTTAATAAAGATCTGTTTGTTACGATTTATTCGAGTAGAGCTTATTCAAGAAGAGCATATGAAATATAGCATTTATTATGAAAATTTTGTTAGTTGCTTGGTTAGAAATGTAAAAAAGCTTAGGGTTAAATTTAAGGCACAAGAATAAATTAAGTCAAATATGTAAAGTAGAATAAAAATATATATTTTTTTAAATGATAGCGGATCCCACATCAAAAGTGCATTGGAGAAGTCTTAGGCTTACAAAGGGAGGAGTCCCTCCACCAAATAGGTTAGCCTTTTGGCTCCCAACCCGTGATGAGTGGTATCAGAGTAGACCCAAGAGAAATCTCTCCACCTAATAGGTTAGTCTTTTGCGAAACAACTTAAAAAAGTGCTTATGACTTTAAATAAGCTCTTTTTAACCGGTAGATAACTCCAACCAAACACACTCTTATTATATTTATGTTTCAGAAAAATTTTAACCACCTAGAATACGTTCAGCCAGGCCCTAGAAGTTGCAAATGTTTACAATGATTCTTAGTTTAGTTTTTAATCAAATGTTTGTAATGAAACCTTTATGGTGAAAGCATGATGCTGGCATAAGTCTGAATGTAAATCAGCCTTTTTTTGGCTTTCACGTGGGATAGAACTCCACACATACATTCATTCAGATTTATTAAAGGCTAAACTATTGATTGCTTCAACCATGTCAGTTGATCAGTACAATCATGATTCATGCACGAATCATAAAAGGAATTTGAATTCTATGAATATATGAAAGGAAGAATATATCATATTATAGAGCAAGTCAATCTTAGCTCTGGAATAATAAATCTATTTCAGTATATTATCTTCTCATAATTATATCTTCACTATCCATTAAGCCGGCCTTTCCAAATAATTATACTTGAAAACATTAAGGCTATTTAATTATTTAATTATACTTCTTCAATCCCAAATAACAAATTGATTTGCCAGTTTAACTCTTTGATCTGCTGCCTAATTAATAAAAAAAATTAATGTCTTTATACCATATTCGTTTTCGAATTATCAATGGTCAATATAGAATTAAGCTAATGAAAAGTCCTATTTAAAGCAGTCTTACAAAACAGTCCTATACCATATTCGTTTAGGGCAATGTCTGGGCCACCATAACGGCAAAACCTCTTTAACCAGCAATACTTCTGCGACGTCGGTTGTGTCTCCTCCTTGTGCTCCAATCTTACGACCAAAGAAAACCTTCAAAAACCTGGAGGTAACTAATTAAACTCAGAATATTAATTTTCACGGTTTATTTGTCTATAATTTATAAAGTATTCATGTTTTTTGTATTTGTTATTGTCAGGGAAAGAGAAAGTGAAAGGGTGTTTGGATTCATGCTCAACAAGCTATTGCGCCAAGAATTGATCATGCTCATGGAGGAAACAAAAAATAATTTCCCACTATTTTGATGAATAAAGTTTTGTAATAAAATCTTTTACGTCCCTTGCCACAAGAGGAGCAAGGACTGTAATTATAAGTTTGATGGAAAGTAATAATAATAATAAAAAAAAAATTCAATTCAATTCAATTATTATGACCAAAAATGTAATGCTTTTAGCCATTTTTGGCTCCTGTCACACCCAGGTTAGATAACATAAAACATTGTATAGTACTCCATGTTAGGATTTAATCAAAGAAATAGGCAGCAGAAAACAAAAATTTACCGATTAAAAGCCAAGAAGCCCCAAAATCCATATATGAGAGTTATGATATTTACATGTTATACATCATCAAAAACCCATACAAGGTTTAGATTCTTACCTACATTTAAGGCTCCACCACTTTATCAACCGTTGAAAACGCTCACACTCCAAAGATAGGAGTGAACCAATGATATCCACACAAAGGCGAGAATCAACACACAATCACCATACTAGTTTGATTTGTGAGGTTTAAAGAAGATGATGTGAGTGAGAAAAGTTGATAGAAAACTCTCTCAAGGAATTTCTCTTGGGTGGCCAAATGAAGCTCTTAGGAAAATTTAGGGAAAAGTGCCCTTTTATAGGCACACCCTAATTTCCCTTGATTAGTATCCATGATTTCCGAACAAAATCATAAACTAGTATTGGGCCATTATTATTTTTTTCATCTAATAATGATTTTTCAATATTTAAAACATATATACACCAATATATATATTTAAATAAATAACCAATCGTACATATTAAATCCAATACGAGATTGGATCTAGGCAACAACCTTTCTAGCAAATTTAATTGCTCTGTAAGATTTACCAAAATACCCCTTCGTCAAAAAATGACAAAAATGCCCCCACTCATTATCTTCTTTAAATTGTCTTTTATGTGTATGACCCATAGGCTTCTTCATCATGTCGATAGTGAGTGATATCATGATCAACACCTTCTTAATCGTCCCATTACACACGGACCAAGATTGACCTCTAGTAAGATATCATGGCCACCCGACATATTCAAATTTAGCGTGTTCGCTACCTGTCATTAGTATGGTTACTGTGCAATTAAATCCTTTCACCATCTATTATCTCATCAAGGTTTGAAGTATAGAAATAATGTCATCTTCAAGTATAAACCACCTTGACATATTCAGATTCGATAATTAGACCAATCGACCAACCGAGCATCAACTCGACTCCACTATGGCCACAAATTTAAGGTCGTTATCCTTTATCGAAAATCTCACTGAGATAATTTCTCATGTACCTAAGAGTAATGAATCATTTATCAATCCACCAGAGTCATGATACACTTTTAAATGTAGTCAATCACTACCATACTAACAAACCTATTAGGATTATGTTTGGCTAGTGTCAAACAACACCAATAGTTACACACGACGCTCCAGTTATCTCAAGTCTAAGAGTCATATGCACCACCATCTATGAGGGGATATATTTCATGGACATTAAGGTTACCATCTATATGGAATCCTCTGATGGGCCAGTCTAGTGAACTCGTGAATAACAAGCACCCATGCGTTGTATAAAATTGTCACCAAACAACCTTGACATATGAGACCTATCTTTACTTTATGGTAAGGTCGTTTAACGCTATGATAGTTTTGCTGTATTATCTATGCCCTAGGTCAGGATAATACTGGGTTACGGACGTTTCCAGAATGGCTACCATAAGTGATCATACGGATCTCACAATCAAGATTTATCATTGCTTGATTCTCTCGTCATGGTTCAACCACTCTAAAGGTATATATTAATACATACATATGGAATATGCTTTACATAATATAAACGATGCCTTTATAGATTGAATAATCCTGATCCATAGAGTCTACATACAACAATATAATTGGCTCAGGGACACCTACTCTAAAACTCCTCACATCAACATTATTTCTTTGCAACCCAAAATTTGTTCAGTTTGCATTTGCTTGAAATTATGCATTCCAAATAACTCACAGCTGTCTAAATAATTCCTTTATAGATGTATATTCAGGTGATAGAAATTGATACACCAGCCAATCTGCTGATAGCATGAATTGATTTTAAATCAAATTAATTATTTTAAAGGTAAATGTTTTAAATGCCAACATAACTTGTGATGAGCGTGCAACTATCATAAGTTTGACTCATGAATCATGATAACAAAACTTTGATTTTCTTTTACTTTAACTTGTGATGAGCGTGCAATTATATATTTACTTTAAAATTTGTATAATTTAACACTTATTATGTCTTAATCTAATTAGTTTATTTTATTAGAATAAATTTGTTTACAATCTATTTCAAAAATATTGAATAAACATATCCGCATAACGTGTGGACCCCATGTCTAGTTCTATGAATATACGAAAGGAAGAATATATCATTTTATATAGCAAGTCAATCTTGGCTATGAAATAATAAATCTATTTTAGTATGTTATCTTCCCAGATTTATATCTAAACTATCCATTGAGATTTCCTTTCCAAATAATTAAGCTAATGAAAAGTCATATATAAAGCAGTCTTACAAATTTGTTCTGGCATAGAAATTAAAGGCTAAAAATATCGACGGAAATGGAGAAAACTAAAGTCCAGTCTCTTCTGATTGTTTTCTTGTTGTTGGGGCTTCTTTCTATGCAACCTGTAGCCGCCAGTTTCAAGAGATGCTACCGTCATTGCGTAAAAAGATGTATTTTTACAATTATAATTAATCCTGCTCAGTGTCTTTTATCCTGCTTAGGGGAATGTCTAGGCGGCCATAACGACAATACTTCTTTAACCAGCAATGACTTCTGCGATGTCGGTTGTGTCTCCTCCTTGTGCTTCAATCTTATGACCAAAGAAAACCTTCAAAAACCTGGAGGTAACTAATTAGACTCAGAATATTTTCACGGTTTATTTATCTATAATCTATAAAGTATTCATGTTTTTTTTTTTTTTTAATTTGTTATTGTCAGGGAAAGAGAAAGTGGAAGGGTGTTTGGATTCATGCTCAACAAGCTATTGCGCCAAGAATTGATCATAGAATGGAAAGTTAAAATAAAAGCGGTGAAAGTGCGCACCGTATACTAATCTTGTAATTGAGAATTTTTAAGATATAATCAAAAAACAATAATAAATCTAATTAATCGATCTTATTGGAAACACTAAAATACTACTTGTTTATAAAGGAGTTATGATCCAACCAATGCCGGCGTTGTTACGCCCACATGATATTAAATTTATTTCTTTAGGGGGAGGACTCGCCACAGTAGCTTGCTAAATTTCACAAGAGGTTATTTACCCGGACCCATTGGCAGCATGCATCACAAACTGTTGACAAAGCTAAAAATGTTTTATAGGTGCTTGACCATAAAGTAAAAGATAGTAGAGCATCTAAACTGTTTGTTAAAAGTGCCATAAGACGTAATTAAACAACATATTTCTGTTTCCGACTCTCTCAGCGAGAGCATTTTACATTAGTGAGTTAAGCTATCGAGTTCTACAGCTGCTTGGCATAGTCATATTAGTCAAATGATACTCGGGAAAAAATTAGCGTTTAAAGAGCTTATAGGGGAATCAAGAAATGAAGATATAGTCCCTAAGGGTGAGCGGGTCCTTAACAAATCTAGAGAATATAGATTTACTTGTGCTCGCCGTTTGAAGCGGCAACCTCCTTAACAAATATAGTTGAGTTTTCTTGTAATGAAAATTGCTTTGTGAACCAGAAACAAACTTAATTTATGCTCACACCTAAGTCATCATATATGAGTAGCAAAATGTTTGAAATACTAACCTGACTCTAAGACAACTTTGATTTACTTGGTGATGGAACTCCGCACATACCCAGTTTTAGATCTACTGAAGGTTCCCTTTTTGGATGCTAACATTTGGCTACTCATATATGATAACTTTAATAGGAGGTCATTTTTCCAGAGCAATTGTCCACATGCATCACAAACAAAGAGCTAACTGTTTGTTAAAAATGCCATGCTTTTACTAATTTATACACCCGAGGTAGATGTATCTGGACTCCAGTGAATTATTGGGAATTTTAAGACGTAACTAAACAAACAACAATAAATTTGATTGAATGAACAATTCTCTACCATCTGCATAACATTCTCCTCTGTTTATGACTCTCCCAGCAAGAGCATTTTCATAACATTCTCACTCTGTTTTTAACTTCAGCAACAACATTTTTATGGCATTTCTCACTCTGATTTCTTGTCATTAGTCAATGATACTTTGGAAAGATTATTGCTTGATGAGCTTATGGGAGAATCAAGATATGTAGATATGGCTCTAATCCCACATGGCCTAGAGCATAGAGTCCTCACCCGTAACTTAGATATATAAAATGCAGAAAAGTCCTTACTTTAAGCATGGAGCCGTGTGGTGAGCACAAAGCGAACTATTCTTTCGCCTTTTACTAAAGAATACCGTGTGCTCGCCACTCTAAAACGGCATACATCTATTTTTGGAGGGGTTGTTCTCTCTCGAGTGCAGCTCCCTATCAAATCTAGTTGTCAAAATTGTTTTATATTAATATAATCTTGCTTAATTTTTTAGGGTTGTTATGCTTTATAAGTGCAGCCAGACTGTGAATGTAACACAACCTTTATTTGGTTTTAGAGGAGATGAAAATTTAATTATTTTCATCTACCTTTTTGTTCTCAAAACTACCTTACAGGTATCATGTAGGGGGAATAAGATTTAAAGCTGATGAATTTGTCATTTTGGAAAGCTCTTTTAAGATTTGGTTTATAAAAAAGGAAAACGACGATAAAAATTTTTATGTAAAAACTGGAAGGAAAAGTGGAATATGAACTGATAGCTGAAGTTTGTGTACCAGAGTTTATGTGCATGTTTTGTATGTATAATATTTCTAAAAAGAACGAGGAAAGAGGTGTATTAGATTTTGTTCAGAATTATCTATATAAGTTGACTTTATTACAAGGTTGAAGTTATATATAGGGTAGCCATTTTCAATGTTTGGAAAGAAAAAAAATTAATCCTAGCATTAATAATCTACATATCTATCATTCTTTAAGGAATATCAGATCTCTAAGTAATCCACTTAATTCCATGTCTATTTATGGAAAAATGTAGTTTAGTTACCGAAAATTACTGTACAAACCTGTCATGAAAATTCCTACATAAACCTTTTCAGGGATTCAGCTGCTTTTCATCTTAGCTTGACATATCTTCTCTTGCATATATCAGAAAAGAAAATGGAGAAAAATTCAGTTCAATTGATTTTGATAGTTTCTTTGGTGTTGGGGCTTCTTTTTAGCCAGTCTACCGCCTCTTTCAATGAAATATGTGCCAAAGAGTGCCACAATAGATGTTTGTCTCATGGTAGCCAAAATGTTGAAGCGTGCACTAAAGATTGCTTAAAGACTTGCAACTCTGAAACCTCTTTAGAGACTTCCATGTAAAAGAACCCTTTACTTCTGCGAAATTGGTTGTGTTTATTCCATGTAAAAGTCTGATAAACCTTATATATCTGCCATACAAATTTGCGCATGTTGATATTTCAATAGAAAATTTTATTAGTTGTTTGGAACCAGAACTTAACAACCAATGCTTTTTTTTCCTCCCACATCGGTGATGAGCGGCAGTTGAACCTTCTGAGTCCATTGTAAAACTACAACTAAATCTTATTGAAAAGGCATCTTTGCGCTTGGGGCAATGACGCAGCTAGTGAGGTTCTAACCGAGGCGCGTCTATTGCTGGTTGAAAACTATTTCCAAACCCCCTCTTAGGCCAAGGTTCAGCCTTGGCCTTTGAGAATTTCTGGAAGGGCTCCCTCCGGGGTAAAGCCCTACAATTCCTAGTTTAAGCACACAGATACCAGCATTGACCAGTATAAACTTTACTGAAGAAAAGACCTCTGCATAATTCTTAGTTTAAGGCTACAGATAATAGCATTGACATGTATAAACGTCATTGGGGTAAAGAGTTTTATATATGGGATTCCGGTAAGAAAGAAATTAGAAAAACCATAAACCTTGCCGGTTGATACCATATAAAAGCCAGTATTAATGTAAGGACCAAGCCTATGCCAGCCTATACCAATATTAGTTATCTTAATGTAAGGACCGATATAGTATTATTTATAGGACGAAGCTAGTAATAGTTATCTAGACATGGTTTAGGATTTATGGTTTAGTGTTTTGAATTTAAGTTCAATGAATATATGGAAGTGTTAATATTATAGAGAGAGAAACAAAGAATTCTAGAGAGAAAGGCAAAGAATGAAATTATATATACAAGTATGTATTTTCCAATGTACAAGAGCTATCTATTTTTACTTACAATATATGCTAGAACCATGCTAGTGAGTTATGCTAATGGCTAAAATCAAGCCTTTGATTGATTCAAGCCATTGATCAAGCCTTGCTTGATTTTGGCTAACACCCCCTCTCAAGCTCAAGGTGGTAACGCAGATTCTAGCTTAAGATTGGAAACTAGCTCCGTGAATCGTCCAGTGATGAGCTTTTGTGAAGACATCGACAAGTTGATCGATGGAGCAGACAAATAATAACTCAACAGTGCCTTGTGCAATGTGGTGGCGAATGAAGTGACAATCAATCTCAATGTATTTAATGCATTCATGGAAGACATCATTATGAGCGATCTATATTGCACTCTGATCGTCAAAATGAATAGGAACGGCAAAGGAATGAGCAACACCCATATCTTCTAGGAGCCGTTGGAGCCAAAGCAGTTCAACAGTGGTATTAGCTAGGGCACAATATTCAGCTTCTATGTTAGATTGAGCTGTAACTGATTGTTTCTTACTTCGCCAAGAAATGAGTAAGACCAAGGAAGAAACAGTACCCAATGGTGGAGCATCGATCAGTAGGATCCCCTACCCAATCAGCATCAAAGTAAACACGCAACTGTAGTGAGGAGTGAGCAGAAAAAGAGACTCACGAAAAGAGTGCCTTTGATGTATCGCAAAATCCGTAGGACAGCAGTATAATAGGTGGAGCGTGGAGCAGAAATGAATTGACTAACAGTATGAACAACATAAGCGATGTCAGGCAAAGAGTATCCCACGTTTCGCTACAAGAGGGAAGAGGCAATGTAGACCAGAAAGCACGGTTTAATACAATGAGATTTCTGTCTTCTTAAGGTAATAAAAAATATTCATGGGCATTGTGTTTGCTCCTCCTCAAGGTCATAGAAGTGAATGAATATTAAAGAGAATCTGATTCATCAGCCCAGCAGAAGAGAGTTATGTCATGCCCTTACTAACTGAAAGAGAGAGATGCACGTAGTCCAACATGAACTAGAAAAGATAAAACCTTCAATCCACAACGTAAATATATAAACCGCAGTAACTGATTACAAAAAGCATGGAGCCGTGTGGTGAGCACAAAGCGAACTATTCTTTAGCCTTTTACTAAAGAATACCGTGTGCTCGCCACTTCAAGCGGCATACCTCTATTTTTGGAGGGGTTGTACTCTTTGAGTGCAACTCCTTAACAAATCTAGTTTAGTGTTCTTGTAATGAAAATTGCTTTGTGAACCAGAAACTTACTTAGTTTACGTGGGTTATGGTCACGCCTGATTTTTACACAACTTTGATTTACTTGGTGATGGAACTCCACACATGCTCTGTTTTAGATTTACTGAAGAAGGTTCACCTGTTGAATGCTTTTAACATTAGGCTACTCATATATGATTACTTTAACAGGAGGTCATCTTTCCAGAGCAATTGTCCACATGCATCACAAACAAAGAGCTACAATGTTTTATTGTGCTTGACCACAAAATAAAAGTGGAGTATCTAAACTGTTTGTTAAAAATGCCATGCTTTTACTAATTTATACACTTGATTGCAGAAGTAATAAGTTTTCTTGCGGTAGATGTGTCTGGACCATCTTCACTAACATTCTCCTCTGTTTATGACTCTCCCAGCAAGAGCATTTTCATAAATTCTTACTCTGTTTTTGACTTTAGCAAGAGCATTTTTATAGCATTCTCATTCTGTTTTTACCCTCCCAGGAAGTGCATTTTATGTTAGTGAGTTAAGATTTCTGATTTTATGTTAGTGCATTTTATGGCAGCTGCTTGGCATGGTCATTAGTCAATGAGCTTAAGGGAGAATCAAGATACGTAGATATGGTTCAAATCCCACATGGCCTAGAACGTAGAATCCTGACCCATAACTTAGATATATAAAATGCAGTAAATTCCTTATTCTAAGCATGGAGCCGCGTGATGAGCACAAAGCGAACTATTCTTTCGCCTTTTACTAAAGAATACCGTGTGCTCGCCACTCTAAAACGGCATACCTCTATTTTTGGAGGGGTGGTTCTCTCTTGAGTGCAGCTCCCTATCAAATTTAGTTGTGAAAATCATGGTTATTAGTATTTTACAATGTATGTATAGTAAGATATAAGTTGTCAACGATATATATTAGAGAGTACCCAAATTTTTTAATAAGTATCGGTTTGTATCCTTAAAAATATCGATATGATTTTATTAATTTGGGTCCAAGGCCATAAAAAAATTTCAGGTCGGATCTAAGTCACCTAACCCTGGTTCACTAAAACTTGCCTAAATCTACCCTTTTTGCATGGAAAAAGTGAATAGAAAGATGTGTTACCCATTAACTTCAAGAGGTTGGTGGTCAAGAACTCCCTTCCTTAACCTTTCCACCTACCTCAATTCATAATTATGTCTTACCTGATTTATTGGGTTTGTAGGGTATTCAATAGACTATATTGATTAGTTGAGATGCGTGTAAGCTAACCAGAACACCCCGGCTACCAAAAAATATATATATATATATGTTGTCCATTTTGCATGATAATAATAACACAAGTGGAGATATAGATATTGACATTGATCTTGAAAATAATATGAATAGTTGAGAGGAAATGATATAAATTCTTAATTTGTGATTAATTTTAATTATGTAATACTATAATTTAAAGCTAATAATATCACAAAATTTTTTAATTAATCTTGGGGATGATATTAATTTTTAGAAATTTTTTATTATTTTTAAAATGACGTATCCTACGATACGATACACAATTCGAAAAATTAGGTTTTCAATACACAATACGATACACGATTTGACAATTATTGTGAAAATTGCTTTATATTAATAAAATCTTGCTTAATTTTTAAGTGCAGCAAGACTGAATGTAACACAACCTTGATTTGGTTTTAGAGGTGATGAAACTGCAAACATACACTGGTTCTGTTTCAGATTATTGAAGGATCATTTGTGTACTTTTTGCAATCCGAAATTTGTTTGGTTAGCAATAACTAGAAAGTTCAAGTCCAGTTCAGCAGTGCTGCCTAAACAAAATTCCTTAAAGCAGTTCTGGTGAGAGAAATCAGATTCACTCTACTGATAGCAGAAAATCAGCCACTAGTTCTTCAGTATGTAATTAATGAAAAACAGCTTTTTTATTATTGCTAAATAAGTAGAATAACAAATCAAAAAAATACCGTATAAATTGGCATAAATAAAGGCAGCAATGTCAGGCCTGGTTTCTCCCACATTGATGAAACAAGAGAAGGACACAATGCAGAGTAGAGCTATAAAAGAACAATTGAGCCACAGAACAAAGCATACCTTTCTCGGCCTTTTGGCTAAGATCAAGTGTAGTATCTGTTCTTATCAGTTTAATATCTGATACGTGGGACATTGTCCCACATGATATTAAATTTATTTTTTAAGGGGGAGGATCCACTTCAGTAGCTTGCTACTGGGTTCCTTAAGCGTTGCCCATGCGTTGCACTACTGCAAGGGCCTGGCGCACCCCAACCAAATCAAGTTTAAATTACAATCTCTGAAAGTATCTTTATGCAAAAATCAATAATGCCAAGATTCAATTTCTGCTGGATAATTTTAGTTTATATGAAAATGAGGTTGGTGATGATACAAAATGTTGCCGGCAATAGTAAATATTAAGGTTCAGTGGTGTCGTTCGCACGTCAGTCTATCACGGTTCGAGTCCAGGCAAACCCAAACATAAATCTATTTTTAATTTTCGATGGGCAAAGCCAAAAATTAAATCATTTCATTTTCGATTACTTAACATTTAATATAATATCATTCCATTTTAAATTGATTTTTTTTTCATGTAATATCATTCATTTTTAATTTTTTTTATTTTTCGTCTTCTTTAGTAGCCCAGGAAAAGGAACCAAAACGGATTGGTTCCCTTAGAAAAAGCTGGAACCAGAAGGCCGGGTGAAATTCGACCGAATTGAAATGCAGTAAATTAACATTAATTGTGAATTTGTGACAAAAGAATAAAATTAAATATTAATATTAACATGTTTTATGAATCTTTAATTAAACACTTACCTTTTTTAATATACCATGACTCATGAGGTTGTCATACTATAATGTAATTTTATAATTAATTAAATTTCTAATCATTTAATTCAATAATAAGTAATGCACTAATATAATAATATTTATCAATTTATCATATATAATTAATTAATTACAAATTTATTATAGATATAATTGAAAGTTAAAACTTGATAATTTAGGTAAATAAATAAATATTATTCAATCAAATATATTACTTTATTCAAAAATAATTATTTTAATTGGATCCTAATTTCAATTATTCACTTAATTAATTAAAACTTTAATATTATAATATATATTTAAAAAAATATTTTAAAATATATATATAATATTTTATTATTTAATATAATCTACACCAACCAAATGGGGCCCTCCAAGTCCACACACGCACCCACACGTGTTTTATCCCATTCTAAATTTTTTATATGTAAAATTATATAGACCCCCATTCTTTATTGATATTTCGTTTCAATCCAAGTTCCAAGTTCCAAGCAGGTTCTAGCTCAGGTACCGGCCCTTGGTTCCAAGCAAGTTTCATATCGGGTACTTGCCATCGGTTCCAAGCAAGTTCCATATCGGGTACTCGCCATCGGTTCCAAGCAAGTTCCATCCCAAGTACTCGCCATTAGTTTCGGTTACGGTTTCGGTTTTAATTTTGGTTTTAGTTCCAGCGGAACTGGACCCGTACAATGTTGGTTCTAAAATATTGGAATCGGAACCTACTAGTACAGTATCGATTCTGGTTCCAATTCTCGTTCTAGTTCTACCTACTACCCATGCTCACCCTTAATCGCTGGGCTACCCATGGGTGGGTTGCATAGTCAGTTTTATGAAGATGAATTGACTAAATAAAGTTGTTTTATGTATAAGCTTATCTAAAGTGTTAGAAATATCAAAAACATCTCCATGTTATTTGATGAATCTACGAATATCAATGTTTTGTGGTGTATCTAGTTACAATGTCAATCTATTTCACTAAAGGTCTAGTTCGAGTTGAGCAAAGCTAAAAATTAAATTATTATATTTTTATTTTCGACTTTACAAAACATGAAATATAACATCATTCACTTTTAAATTGATTTTTTTTTTCAACTTTTCATCTTCTTTGGCATCGCAAGACAATATATACATCACAAGAAGTTCTTACATTTAATAACTACCAACAACAATTAATTTAAAGATAAAAGAAATAGAAAATATTAAAAAATATTGTAATACCATCAATATAATATCATTCAATTTTGACAATTAATGAATGAATAGATAGCAAATCCATAAGAAGCATTGCATAATAGGAAACTGAAATCTCTCATATTATTATTATTATTATTTAACCATATATTAATATTTTGCATTAATTTAAAACAAATCTTACATCCATTTATGGCTACCAAATCTCCAACAAAATTCATGCCCCCTATCCTTTTTTCTTTTTAAGACTCTCAACTAAATTAATAAACTAACTACGTTTCCGAAAACAATAAATACTTTAATTATGTTACTTTCCTTAACTTGCTTATTTATAAAGCATACCACATCCTTCAAACTCAAACCCAAACACAGTTCAAGTAACAGAAATCCATAGCCAACAAAAATGCCCAACCACCTTCAAAAATCTCTCAAAAAATGTCTCTCCAATTTAAAAAAATGCCCATCAAATATTCAATTACAATACTCTAGTTCATTCTCAACTTCGAAAAATTGGGTCCTTTCAAGCTGCAAACACCCCAAAACCTTATCATTTGCCGTTTATTGTGACCAAAATGATAATAGCAGCAACAACAACAACAACAATAATGATGGCGCTGCAACGCTCTCCGACATCGATCGTTTTCTATTCGAGAATTTTAAGTCTCTTTATCTTAACGACAAGGATGATAATAAAAAGAAAGAAGAATGTGATGGAGATAAAATTCCAAATGGGGCATTGTTTGATTCACCTCGGTTCATTGAACCGCCAAGGATTCGTCAGGGGTCTCACCGGTTTTTCGTGGCGCCAGGATTTTCAGGCTCGCTCATCGAAGAAGCTCGGAATAGTTTCACCAACTATGATGAGGACATGGCTGGCTCAACTTCAACCTCAACCTCAACCTCAACTTCAACCACTGCCCTAAATGATCACTCCTCTACTGTTTCTACTGATTCCAAGTATGTGAAGCTTCCTGGTGACTCCATTACAATCTTGAGATACTCTCCAAGTCCATACGGTGATTTTCAACGCTCCATGCAAGAAATGGTGGAGGCAAGACTGCAACATCAAGCGACGGTTGATTGGGATTTCTTAGAAGAGCTTTTCTTTTTTTACGTGAGGCTTAATGAGAAAAAATCATACAAATTCATATTAAGGGCATTCGTGGATTTGGTCGTCGGTCTTCGTCAGAATTCGAATAAGATTCCGGCGAGATCACGGCATGATTTTTGAGTTGCAAGAGAAAGGAGGAGGAAAATGAGACATGTAATGTAAGATTGTGGCAATAGGTTAGAATGGGAATTATTTTCGGCTCCCTCGGTGATCAATTCTTGCCGCAATGGCTTGTTGCACATGAATCCAAACACTCTTCAACTTTCTCTTTCCCTGACAATAACAAAACAAAATAAAATAAAATTAGTTCTATAGAAAAGGAAATATACCGTGAACATATCTTGAGTTTAATTTTTTACCTCCAGGCTTAGGAAGGTTTTCTTTGGTCATAAGACTGTAGCAGATGGACGAGACAAAACCAACGTCACAAAAGTCCTTGCTGTTTAAAAGGCGCCACGCCGCTTTCACGCAGACATTCCTTTTTGCAGGATTTAGCACAATCAGTAGGACCAGTTATAATTGAAAAAATACAACCAATTAAGCAAAAATGGCAGCATTTCGTGAAATTGGCTACAGATTGCCCAGCAAGAACACCCAACACCAAACTAAGGATTAAAAGAGACTTGACTTGAGTTTTCTCCATTTTAATCGATGTCTTTAGTCTTTAACTATTTTACAGCATAGAAAATTTGTGAGACTGATTTATATAGGACTTTTCATTCGCTTTCTGTCTATAATTCCAATTGAAACACTGATAATTGGATAGTAAATTATGGTATAAAACATTGATTTTGTGATTTATGTACTAGATTGGGAAATCTTAATTATGGTATCAAATCTCAATGGGTAGTTAATACATAAACATGAGCAGATAACATACTAAAACAGATTCACTGTTCCATAGCCAAGTTGATTTGCCATATATGTATATGATATATTCTTTCTTTCATATATTCATTGAACTCGAATTCCTCTCATGATTCATGAACTAATGGATATTTCAATCCATCATCTTATTTTCAAATATAGTTAAATGTCTTCTAAAATAAACCTATTTATCAAGTCCTTGTTCTTGTTTGCGTTATAGGTTCAAAAGAGCTGTAAAATTGATTCATTCTAAGTTCCTAAATAAGAGTTCTGTTTTCTTGGTAAGAATATACCGCTCAAATTTCCCCCACCAACTATTCTTCACCTTAACAGGAATTATATCATTTACTACAATTTCTAGCTGATGTTCAAAAAAATTCAATGCATATGTTTCTTTGTTGCATACAGTTCTTAGTTTTAGCTATTGGTTTGATATCTGCTATGATGATTCAGAAATGTCTATTGAAGATTGAATCTTTTTTTGTAGAAGACGAAGATGTCGCGTCGAAGCTGATCATGCCACGGTGAAGATGAAGATTACTCCAGAATCTTCCTAGAAAGCTCCATGCCACGGCACACTACTAGTATAAATCTTTATGGTGGGAGCTTGTCCATGGCTACAAAAGATGGGCAAGTGCTGGTGGAAGGGCTCCTAAACATTGTATCATCATTACTCATGATTCGATTTCCTTCCGGTTGAAGAAGACAAATGGTCAACAATAAAATCAAGTTGAATCGCACCTCTCCGAATCCAATTTGGCCTGAATCGCACCCGACCTGATGCGATTCCAACCAAATTGAACCTAGTCGGGTGCGATTTGGCAAGAATCGGAGCGATCATGTGCAATTTGGCCGAATGGTAAGATGAAGAAGATGAAGAAGAGGGGGAGATGAAGAAGAAGAGGGGGGGGGGGGGTTTGGTGGTTGGGTTTGATAGAGAGAAGTAGAGAGAAAAGTGGTGGATAGAAAGAGAAAAGAGAAAGGGAGAAGAATGGAAAGAAAGATAAGAGAAAGAAGAGGCGGAGAAGATGAGAGATGAGAAGGAAAGAAAGAGAAAATGAAGTAAAAATAATAAAGAAAAAAAATTAGAGATTTTATAAAACATAAAAAGTCAAAATCACCCTTTAAGGATGAAAGAACATTGTAGACGATAAAATTTACAGTTGATTCGGAAAGGACATATCTTGTGAGAAGCGAGCCATTGATAATTTGATAGATCTGCACAAAGAGGGAGAGGGAAAGGGAATGTGAAGGCTTAAGTGACACCGGTGTGGTATTTGTCATAAGCACTCCGACGTTCAAGCTAGCGAGGTTGAACATATTTAGTGAGGGTTGAGAGCGGGAAGGGTTTACCATATAATGCGGCTAGGGCTAGACTCACACAAAGTGGTCGGAGCATAACTTTGCGGTGGCTGAGGGTGGTGAAGTTGATCGAAAGTAAGCTTCACGGCAAAGAAAGGCAATGATTCTTGAGAAGAAGAATTTAGGAGCTAAGAGCTAGGAGTTATTTCTGAATGAATAATAAAAGATCTAGCCTTTGTTTATATAGTAAACCAAAGGGGTTGGAGTCCTAGCAGAACTCTAAGTCCTACTTGGTAGATGAGCCTCAATTAGGAAGGAAGCATTATCATTTGCCTTTATCATATTAGACTTACCACTTTAAGAAAGATTCAGGATCTTGACTGAAGCGGAAAGTAAATAGGATTTTAATTCCTATTCTGGATAGTTGTGGGCTAACGAGCTAAAACTCAATTTAGCTTAACTTATAAGATAGCTCAACTCATAGAGTGGTCAATTCGCATGGTGGATTTAAGTATAGGCCCAATTGGGCTAAGACACTAGTTCATAATATGTTTATTTTGTTATTGTGTCTCGTTAGGCCCAATACAATTTTTTGCCCATACAAACATCAATAATGTCATGTCAATTAATAGATTCTACTAATAGATTTTGTCGAAAAGTTGGTAATTTTCATTTTTAAATTTTTTGGTAACAAATTGTTGTTTGGAAAAAGTTTGGGTGAGAGGATGCCGTTCAACCGTTTAATAAAGATCTGTTTGTTACGATTTATTCGAGTAAAGCTTATTGAAGAAGACCATATGAAATATAGCTTTATTATGAAAAATGTGTTAGTTGCTTGGTTAGGAAAATGTAAAAAACTTTTTAGTGCTAAATTTAAGGCACACAAATAAATTAAGTCAAATATGTTTAATAGAATAATTTTTTTTTTTTTTTTTTTGGTGAATTCTACATCGAAAGTGCATTGGAGAAGTCTTGAGCTTACAAATGGGGAAGTCTCTCCACCAAATAGGTTAACTTTTTAGGTGTGAAACTCCCCGCTCGTGACGAGTGATATCATAGCAGACCCAAGGAGAATCTCTCCACCTAATATGTTAGTCTTTTGGTAAACAACCTAAAATAGTGCTTATAAATAAGCTCTTTTTAACTAGTAGATAAATCCAACCAAACACACTCTTATTATATTTATGTTTCAGAAAAAATTTAAACACATAGGATAAGTTCAGCCAGCTGGTCCTAGAAGTTGCAAATGTTTACAATGATTCTTAGTTTAGTTTGTAATCAAATGTTTGGAATGAAACGCATGATGCTAGCATAAGTCTGAATGTAAATCAGCCTTTTTTTTGGCTTTCATGTGGGATAGAACTCCACACATACATTCATTGAGATTTATTAAAGGCTAAACTATTGATTGCTTCAACATTGTCATTTGATCAATACAATCACGATTCATGACTAGAATTGATTTCTTACATTAATTAGTTCAGAAATCATAAAAGGAATTTGAATTCTATGAATATATGAAAGGAAGAATATATCATATTATATAGCAAGTCAATCTTGGCTATGAAATAATAAATCTTTTTCAGTATGTTATCTTCTCATATTTATATCTTCACTATCCATTGATTTGCCAGTTTAATTCTTTGATCTCCTGCCTAATTAATCAAAAAAATTAATGTTTTTATACCATATTAGTTTTCGAATTATTAATGGTCAATATGGAATTAAGCTAATGAAAAGTCCTATATAAAGCAGTCTTACAAATTTGTTATTGTCAGGGAAAGAGAAAGTGGAAGGGTGTTTGTAAAGGAGTGGTTTCTCCCACATTGATGAAACAATAGAAGAGACAACGCAGAGTGGAGCTATAAAAGAACAATTGAGCCAAAGAACAAAGCATACCTTTCTCGGCCTTTTGGCTAAGATCAAGTGTAGTATCTGTTCTTATCAGTTTAATATCTGATACGTGGGACATCGTCTCACATGATATTAAATTTATTTTTTAAGGGGGAGGATCCACTACAGTAGCTTGCTACTGGGTTCCTTAGGCGTTGTCCATGCTTTGCACTACTGCAAGGGTCTGGCGCACCCCTTAACAAATCTAGTTTAATTATCTTTTTTCCAATGTTCAAAAATTTAATTATTTTCATCTACCTTTTTGTTCTCAAACTACCTTACAGGTTATCATGTAGGGGGAATAAGATTTAAAGCTGATGAATTTGTCATTTTGGAAAGCTCTTTTAAGATTATAAAAAAGGAAAACGACAAATAAAAAATTTTATGTACAAACTGCAGAATGTGTTGTAAAATTAATGGAAAAGTGGATATGAACTGATAGCTGAAGTTTGTGTACCAGAGTTTATGTGCATGTTTTGTATGTATAATATTGCTAAAAAGAACGAGGAAAGAGGTGTATTAGATTTTGTTCAGAATTATCTATATAATGTTTTGGGGGAAAAAAAAAATTAATCCTAGCATTAATATCTACATATCTATCATTCTTTAAGGAATATCAGATCTCTAAGTAATCCACTTAATTCCATGTCTATTTATGGAAAAATGTAGTTTAGTTACCGAAAATTACTGTACAAACCTGTCATGAAAATTCCTACATAAACCTTTTCAGGGATTCAGCTGCTTTTCATCTTAGCTTGACATATCTTCTCTTGCATATATCAGAAAAGAAAATGGAGAAAAATTCAGTTCAATTGATTTTGATAGTTTCTTTGGTGTTGGGGCTTCTTTTTAGCCAGTCTACGCCTCTTTCAATGAAATATGTGCCAAAGAGTGCCACAATAGATGTTTGTCTCATGGTAGCCAAAATGTTGAAGCGTGCACTAAAGATTGCTTAAAAACTTGCAACTCTGAAACCTCTTTAGAGACTTCCATGTAAAGAACCCTTTACTTCTGCGAAATTGGTTGTGTTTATTCCATGTAAAAGTCTGATAAACCTTATATATCTGCCATACAAATTTGCGCATGTTGATATTTCAATAGAAAATTTTATTAGTTGTTTGGAACCAGAACTTAACAACCAATGCATTTTTTTCCTACCACATCGCTGATGAGCGGCAGTTGAACCTTCTGAGTCCATTGTAAAACTACAACTAAATCTTATTGAAAAGGCATCTTTGCGCTTGGGGCAATGACGCAGCTAGTGAGGTTCTAACCGAGGCGCGTCTATTGCTGGTTGAAAACTATTTCCAAACCCCCTCTTAGGCCAAGGTTCAGCCTTGGCCTTTGAGAATTTCTGGAAGGGCTCCCTCTGCGGTAAAGCCCTACAATTCCTAGTTTAAGCACATAGATAAAGGTGGAACAAATAGGCTGGGTTAGGCGGGTCAACCCTAACTCGGCCCACATTAGAGAGGGTTCAACCCGGCCTGTGCTCCCTCTGGGGTAAAGCCCGACAATTCCTAGTTTAAGCACACAGATAAAGGGGGAACAAATGGGCCGGGTTAGGCGGGTCAACCCTAACCCGGCCCGCATTAGAGAGGGTTCAACCTGGACCGCCTTATAGGCGAGCCGGGTTGAACCCAACCCGCATGCAACCCCCGGGCGGGCCGGGTTGCTATATTGCAAGCCGCCAACCCGGCGGGTTGCTATTTTGTTCGCATTAGCCAACCCGGGTTGGCCCAAAAAAAATTAAAAAAATAAATTATTTTTTTCAAGTTTCCCCTATTTTTTTAATTCTTTTAATTAAATTATTATGATTGAACTCTTACAAACAAATAATTTTACACAATAATATTAAACTATACTTCTAAATCATAAATATTAAAATGTATAAAACTTCGAAATATTTGACATATTGTTATTATTATTTTCTATGGTACGTAAAATATAAAAAAAAAAAAAAATACTGAAGTCTTATTCTCAAATTTCCATGTCTTGTATAAAATATAATTCATTCTTCTGCTAAAATTTCATCAATTGAATGAATAAATCTAATTTTTCTTATACTTGTTAGTGTATATTAGTGTATGCCCTAGAAACCATTCGTGTTGCCGGTTTCAAAGCATTTTGTCTTGTATCTATATATATCATAAATAATAGAAGAAAGAGTTCTTCAATTCATATATGTAAATTGCTTCCTTTATTCAGTCATGCATTTAAAATAAAGTACGTATATGAATTGTCCAGATGATTTATTTAATAGGTAAATGAATTATCGAAAAGGGTTCTCACGGAAGCAATATAAATTTGGGCAACTATATTGCACAGAGGGCATACCGGATGCTTGAAAGATATCATGAGTTGATATAAGTACGGATGACGATGATAGTCATGTCACGGGGCATTGGTATGGATTAACGGTTAGTGAACTGCTTTTTCGAATGTGACCGAATAACGACAAATCACTTGGAAAAGCATGTAGTCAATGATTTATCGCTTGGTTATATCGGCACGATGTAGTCCTTTGACTCGAGACATTGTAGTCGGATCCGATATGGATGCGTATGGTTCATACGGTGTATAAGTACAAGACTAATCATGTTTCGTACAATAAAGCCTATTTGGTCATGCGTTGTTCATATGCGGAAAAGAAGCGATGGTCAAGAGAGGATCCATTGACTCGGAAATATAGGATCGGGAGTACCGACTCCATCCGGATTCGAGTTCCTAGACGAACATCGATAAATGTCAGAAAATTGAATCTCTGGCCGAGTCTATTATTAGTCATACAAAAGCAAGTTTGTGATGACGAGTTCTGAACATATTGATCGACGATTGGTAGAAGATCGAGTTTAGGATTTTGACGTTCCATGAATCC
>CM047910.1:9893349-9979289 GCA_026229545.1 Pistacia atlantica | reverse complement strand
CCCACATGGGCTAAAAAAAACCATCACCCATAACTTTATAAATATAAAATGCAGTAAATGTCTTATTTCAATCGTGGAGCCGTGTTGTGAGCCACCAAATGAACTATTCTTTCGCCTTTTACTAAAGAATACCGTGTGCTCGCCACTTGTAGCGGCATACACCTATTTTTGGAGGGGTTGTACTTAGGGATGAGAAGCGAGTCGAATAATTTACGAGCTACTCGAGCCCTGCTCGTGAAAAGCTCGAAGTCAATTGAGTTGAGCTCGACTAGCTTGTTTAAGGGGTCGAGCCGAGTTCGATCACGGCAAAGCTTGACTCGATAGGCTTGTGAGCCTATCGCGCTCAGAGGACCAAATTGCAAGTTTTATAACTTTTTTTTTTATTTTCAAGTTTTTAAAATGACAAACAGCCCCTTTCTCACAATAAACTTGAAGCTTAAGCTCATTTGAGCTCGAGTACCCAACCATACTCGTGAGCTCGAGCCCAAGTATTCAAGCTCGAATGAGCTTGGCTCGAACTCGAACCTAATACTGTTCATCACGAACCAAGCTTGAGTGTCTAGATACTTGGCTTGGCTCGAAGTTGTACTTGTATTTGCTTAACAAATCTAGTTTAGTTTTCTTGTAATAAAAATTGTTTTGTGGACCAAAAACTTACTTAATTTACGGGGGTTATGGTCACACCTGATTTTTACACAACTTTGATTTACTTGGCGATGGAACTCCACACATACTCTGTTTTAGATTTATTGAAGGTTCACTTGTTGAATGCTTTAACATTTGGATATTCATATATGATTACTTTAACAGGTCATCTTGCCAGAGCAATTGTCTACATGCATCACAAACAAAGAGCTAACAATGTTTTATTGTGCTTGACCATAAAATAAAAGTGGAGTATCCAAACTGTTTGTTAAAACTGCAAACATACACTGTTTCTGTTTCAGATTTATTGAAGGATCATTTGTTGAATGCCTTAACCATGCCAACATTTATCATGTCATTTGATGGGTACTTTTTGCAATCCGAAATTTGTTTGTTCTTGGATTATTGTGAGTAATTAGTTTAGATAGTTACTGTAGTAGTTATTTTCTGTTATGATGGTTAGCTTAATTGCCAGCTGTACAACTATGGTTGAGTAAACCATAGTTACTGGATGTGAAATATATGTAATAACTCTTGTAATTTGCTTTTAAGCTGAATAAATAACAGATGAAAGACTTGATTCTTTTTCACTTAAATCAAATCTAATAGTTAGCAATAGCTAGAAAGTTCAAGTCCCGTTAAGCAGTGCTGCCTAAACAAAATTCCTTAAATCAGTTCTTGTGAAAGAAATCAAAGTCACTCTACTGATAGCAGAAAATCAGCGACTACTACTTCAGTATTTAATTAATGAAAAAGAGCTTTTATATTATTGCTAAACAAGCAGAATAATAAATCAAAAAAATCATGCATGAATTGGCGTAAATAAAGGCACCAATGTTTGGCCTAGTTTCTCCCACATTGTTTAAGCAACAGGAGAGACAATGCAGAGTAGAGCTATAAAAGAACAATTGAGCCACAGAACAAGGCATACCTTTCTCGGCCTTTTGGCTAAGATCAAGTGTAGTATCTGTTCTTATCAGTTTAATATCTGATACGTGGGACATTGTCCCACATGATATTAAATTTATTTTTTTAGGGGGAGGATCCACTACAGTAGCTTGCTACTGGGTTCCTCAATCGTCGCCCATGCGTTGCACTGCTGCAAGGGCCTGGCGCACCCCTACCAAATATAGTGAAATGTCTTCTAAAATAAACTTGTTGATGTCTTCTAAGATAAACTTGTTGATGTAAAAATACACCAACTAGAGATCCGATAAACCTTGTTAGGACTAGAACTGAATAAATTCAGTGAAGTAAATGGCAAAGAGGTTTTTAAAGTGGTTTGGTGAGTTAAACTCTTAAGCCTTTGTCCCCTGTTTGTGTATTTGCTGTGAGAGCTTACAATGACAATCCTAGAATAAGTTTCTTATCCCTTTCTCATCATTGGAGGGGGTTTATATATAGATTGTGTAAAAAGGAAAGAGCGTAACAAAGGGATTACAATTAAGTTTGAAACGCAACTCCGATATTCTCGCGATTGGGCGCTATGATTGTGCAAAGATTGATGTTGATTTGATCCTTCCCGAGATATCCAAGACCTAAAGTTATTTGTGAATTGGTTGAACAACTGTAAGGATTGGTCACGACTAGCTTGTGCTAGGTCGAGCTATGACTCGACGAGCTTATGCTGGATCGGACAATTGGTGGAGTTGGGCTTGTTCTAGGTTGACGTATAACCTCGCAATTCTCTAAGGTTGAAGGAAAAATCACACACAACATCTGCCCCCTAGTGTTCGCTGCTGCTTGATTTGATGTCAAGCTCTGTATTCATCGGTAAGGCACTGAATGTAGATTAGGTCGAGCTTTGTGAGTCGGACTCATCCCTAGTCGATGTACTCAACACTTGACCTTTTCTATTCTGTGACATTCTTAACAAACTCGAAATTTGAAAAGAAAGGGTATTCGTGTAAATTCCACGTGGTCATGTTGCATTAAATGTGGCAGCCCTTGACAGTTGCTTTTCATCGTGCATGGGCGACTACAGATGTCCACGTGCAAAGTTAAGCTGATGTACGATGATGGTTATGATTGTGGTAGTCTGATGGTTGATCGCCCTTCACGGATGATTGATGTGTGGCCATGTCCAAGGGTTGAGATTGCTTAACGAATGGAGGGTCGAGTTTCACTGTAGATTGACGGCTATGTTAGGGGTGTTCGGTCCTGGGTACCCTACACTTTTTGAAGGAATCAGGATCGGAACCGACGGTTCCTTGAAATTTGGAACCAGAACTGGAACCGTCGTTCCTTGAAATTTGGAACCAGAACTGGAACCGTCGTTCCTTGAAATTTGGAACCTAATCGAATCGCTTTTTCAAGCTCTGACACATGTTTGCTTCTGTTTCAGGTACCTAAAGGCGAGCTATAGTCATGTCTTCGTCAAGCAGCCACACAATTGATCGCATGTTCGATTCCCCTGCTGGCTCGACAGTCTTTGGAGGCACAATCCCTAAGGTTTTCGAGAAGATTGTCGCATGGAGCTCAGACCCTATCACGATAGGCTCGTCCGACCATGCTTCTGTGGAGGTCGCTCAGTTTAGGAGATCTCCAGTTCACAGGCCATTGAAGGAATCGTGATCCTCGATTAATGCCGAGGATCTTTGGCACGTAAATGAGACTTATGCACTTTAACTCAACTTGAGGGTTCTAGGAGGCTTCTCCCGAAAGAATCCCCCCATAGGCTGGGTGGCTATCTTTGAGATTCTTCTAAGGTGTGGGATGTCTATTCCCCGTCACCATATCATAGATAGCATTTTGAGACGATTCGACATTGTCCCTCTCCAACTGTCTGCAAACTCATACGTCATAATTATAGGTTTGTACATAGCATACCAAATAGCCGAGTTGGGCGAGCCATCTGTTGAGGAACGTGTCCATTTGTATAGATTAAAGAAGGGTCAAGACCAGACATATTACCTCTCCAAGGCGAGGAAGGTAAGTTTCAACGGGCTGGTCGACATTCCAAAGAAGGTCCTACATTAGGACTCTTAGTTTTTCTTTTATGAGGCCGGAGAGGCCGACGTTTTGCTTCGAAAGCTAGTAAGACTTTGACCCCAATGTGTATGAAGAGTGTTTTAAAGCTCGATGGATGAACTAACCAAACTTCTTTGCTTTGCAGTTAACGTCAAGCTAAATTTTCTCCCCGCTGCGAGCTTACAGAGGCTTTAGCTCTTCAACAACCTTTCCGATAAGGAGTGCAACATCAATGAGATTATCTCACTTCCTCGCTTGAGGGCATACAACATTTGCGAGGATAACACCAATTTTATTACCATCCTTGAAAAAGGTAAAGTGTTCACTTGCTCGAGTTTTTTTCTTTCGTGTAGGTATGTCATTGATTGTTTGCTTCTCCTTTCACAAAAATGTGGGCTGAGAAACCAAAGGGTCTGAAGAACAAGGCGGCAGCTTTCGAGGCTGGCAAGAAGCCGCCTGTTGCTTTGGCGAAGAAGCAACCTATTGATGCTGTTGGTATGAAGTGAAGCGAGGGTGAGCTTGGGGAAGGCCTAAGTGCGAAAAAGCTCGTAATTGCCTCCAAAGAAGTTGGAGGGAAATGTGCCCCCTAGCCTCAAAAGAGGCTAGCGAAGAAAGCATTCGAGCCAACTAGAGGCTCGGGAAAATAGAAAGCGCCCAAGCAACATGATGGCTTAGGCAAGAAAAAGATGTCGGAGCAATATGAGGGCTCCGGCAAGAAGAAAATGACTGAGCCTCAAGGGGGCTCGGAGAAACAAAAAATGGTCGAGCAATAGGGTAGCTCGGGTAAGGAGGTCATAAGGCAAGCAGACGGCCCAAAGAAATCTGTGGCCAAGGACTTGGCCAAGAAAAAATTCATTCCCACGGGCAAACTGGGAAGCAAACCAAACTCTCTTTAGCATGGAGGCGCAAAGATGGATGAGGCAACTCAAGCTGTGGTCGATGCATTAATCGACCAACTCCCTGGGCACATCAATATCAGGGTCGCGGCGGCTAGAAATGCCATCACCCCGCAAACTTTCGCGAGTGTTAGGGATTTGTCTCCCCCACAGCTGCTGGCTTGGGTGTGTAGCTATATGGCGAAGGTACCAGTAGTTAGCCCCCTTCTCTGTGTATCTATCATAGCCCCCTTGTGTGGCAAGTAGGCTCATCTATGATGGGTCGTTCAACACTATGATAGCCTTACGCTTGTGTGGCGAGTAGGCTCATCTATGATGGGTGTTATCCCATATTGGAGAGCACTCATCAAGGATGGTAGGAAGCAGAAACACTTAAAGAGGATGCCTTGGCTAAGGCCGAGGTAGCAGAAAAGGAGAAGGATGCGAAGCATGCTAAGCTTGAGTGGCTTAAGGAGGAAATGGAAACCTTTGGGGTCAAGGAAAGTGTTAGAGTAGATGCCCTAGAGCCAGTCAATTATTGTAGAATTGACTCTTTGTAATAATGTTCATTAATCAATAAAAGACATTTTATTCTATATCGCGTAAATCATTATTATTGCAATATGTATTGATATATGTCCTTAGAATGGTAGAACTGTGACGAGGGTATCAAGTGTTTCAAACCTTGATAGTGAGAATCCTATGAGCACATATGGTGGCCATTCTAGAAACGTCCATAGCCCCAACATTATTCTAAAGTAAGGGCACAGATAATACGGTAAGACTATCATAATGTTGAACGACCCTGTCGAAAGGCAGTAACTGATCTCACTTGTCAAGGTTATTTGGTGACAACCTGGTGCAACACATGGGTGCTTGCTGTAGGCAGATATACCATAGTAAGTTCACTGGACTGACCCACCAGAGGATTCCATATGGATGGTAACCCTAGTGTCTATGGAACAAATCCTCTAACGAATGGTGGTGTATGTGATCCTTAGACTTGAGATTACCAGAGTGCCTTGTGCACCGATTGGTGCAGTTTGACATTAGCCTAACGCAGTTCTATTCAGAGTTGTCAATACGGTGGTGATTGGCTACATCAAGGAGTGTATCAAGACTATGGTGGATTGACAGAGGATTCATCACTCTCGGGTATAGGGGAAGTTGTCTTATGGCGCAATTCAGTATATGGCAATGACACTAAAATTGTGGCCACAGTGGGATTGAGTTGTTGCTCTATCCGGTTTATAATACAGGTCATTGGTCCAGAAATTGAATACAGAATATCGAGAGTAACTAGAGGTTGACACTATTTCTATGCCTTCGTCTCGTCGAGATACAGTATGATGAAAAGATCGAATTGTACGGCAACCATATCGTTAATAGGTAGCTATTTTGCTGAATCCGAATCTATCAGGTGGCCATGATGCCTTGCTAGGGGCCAATCTTGGTTAGTGTATTAGTGAGACGATTAATTGGTGTTAATCGCGATACTATACACTGCCGGTATGGTGAGGAGCCTATGGGTCGCACACATAGAAAATAATTTAAGAGCCAAGAAGAAAGAAGGGTGTTTTTGTCTTTTTTGGTGAAAGGGTATTTTAGTAATTTCATAGTGCAATTAAATTTGCTGAGGTCGTAGCCTTTATTTAATTTATTAGAAAAAAATTAAATAAGTGAAATTACATTTAAATATGTGTTCGCATATATTTAAATAAATTATCATTATTTTTAAATGTTAATATATATATATATTAAATATATATTAATTGATTTTAATTGAAGATAATGATGAAATAAAAATAAATATCTAATTGGGAGTGTTTGGTAACATGGGGTGTTTGGGTTGGAGCCCAAACCTATTCCATATGGGAATAGGGCTACTTAGTTTGCCTATAAAAGAAAAGTGTGTGTGTGATTTGATAATATAATTCTTTTAATTAAAAGAAAACACACAGTAGCCTATACACACTCTCCCACGCCATTTTCACTGTTTGATTGAAAAATCAAATATTTCTCTTTTCTTCTTCTTGATTTCTTAAGACCAAGGAGGATATAGCAAATCCCTCCTTTGTTCCTTGTGATTATCTTCGTGTGGACTTCTTGGGTTCGATCCTACACTTGGATCGGTAGCAAACATGTTTAGAGACAATATTGGAGGAGCCTCCAACGTGGTTATGAATCTAAACTTTAAATTTATTTTCTGCAGATTCTTGTTAAGGATGATCCGTTGTTGCAAAAAAAAAAAAATTTTGTTTCTCGCTGCACAATCGGGTCTTTTCCTAACAGACAAGGAGTTCCTTGAAAAAATTAAGGCAAGTGAGGCTACTTGGGCCAAGGTTGAAGCTAAGGTGGTCGAGGCTGAGAAGAGGTTGGCACAACAGCGAGGTGCCAAAAATAAGTTAAATTCTAAGCTCACCTCGGTTTAGAAAACTGCCTCGGATTGGGAGGCAAATTTCAAATAGGTCTCGCTCGATCTTGCCCATGAAGCGGAAGGTCGACAGAAAGCCATGGTTGAAAATGAGTAGCTTAGGCTTTAAATCAGGGAGTTGAACAAGGCTGTCACTAACCGAGCTTGGGAGACATCAGTCTTCCTTGTGTAGAAGTTATGGGAAGTTCATCCCTTAATTGACTTCTCCTTTCTACCATGGTCCTATCAGAAGAAGGTCTACAAAATGAGGATCGAGACTTAAGGGATGGCCTATGTTTACTTGAATGATTCCGAGCCTAATGGTGAGGGCTAGGAGGAAACTGGCTTAAAGCAGAAAGTCAAGGATCCGGCTCCCCTGGCTACGCTCCCCCCAATTGTTGCTAACCTTCCCCCAGTTGAGCCTCCACAAGATGTCCCAACACTCACCCTCGAAGAGGCTGGCTAGACTCCTATTGTCGAGGAAACTTCTGCTCAGATTGGTGCAAGCCCTTTGATCCTCCAATTGCTTAGAAGAATTTCTCTCTTATTATTATTATTATTTTTTTTTGTATTTTTTTTTTTAAGTTTAGTTTGTAACTAAACTCTTAATCAATGAAAAATATTTTTTGCATAAATTTGTCGAGCAATTTTTTATTTTTGCAAAGTCGGTACGATCGTCCTAATTGGACTTGTCTTAAAAAAATCAAATTTGTTCCAAGTTATGCATAGCTCGTTCTTGAGGAACTCTTTGAATATGCATGAGGAAATCTTATGCGACAACTATGACTTCAAACTCATTATCCATCTCGAGTTTTGGTCACCGACTTAAGATTGATTTCCTTCGACGTGTTTTACTTGGATTTTTCCAAGTGTAACTTCATCGATCTGGGGAATTTCACCCTTAATGAGTTGGATTTTAGCATGACTTATTGAGCTAAGCTGCCTTTTTCTGAACTTATGACTCTGAGTTTTTTGGATACGATCGCGTAGGTCGTGATTCTTGAAGCAATAAATGATAAATGATAAACAATAAGTAAATAAAAGATAACAAACAAAGAAAAGTTTATGAACAATACCTCTTTTTATTGATAGAATCTTTTAGCCATAAACGACCTTACAATAAATGTTTAAAAGAAAATAAAACATGAGTGGAGCCCGAGCTGCTCATTGGTAATAACTTCGCAGATGCTCGGCGTTCCAGGTTCTAGGTGGAAGGTCCCTGGTGCAAGCTTTTTGTAGATCTTGAATGGACCTTCCCATTTGGGTCGAAGTGCCCCTAAGTTAGGGTTTTGTTTACCCTGGACAACCTTTCTGAGGACTAGGTCACCCATTTCAAAGTCTTTTTTCTTGACTTTGGTTTTAAAGTATCATCTGACTCATTGCTAGTATGAGGCGAGCCTTAGTTGAGACTTGGCCTGATGTTCTTCGTTAGGTCTAGCCTCAGGCGAAGAAGATCTTCGTTTGTTTCTTCGTTGAAAACCTCCCTCTAGAATGAACTAATCCCCACTTCAACTAGGACCATTTCTTCACACCAGTATGATAAAGAGAACGGGGTTTCTCCTGTCAAGCTTCTGGCTGTTGTTCTATAAGACCATAAGGCCTCGGGCAATTCTTCGACCCATCTTCCCTTTAAGGCGTTGAGCCTTTTCTTAATAGTGTGCTTGATAACTTTGTTCACAAACTCTACTTAACCATTGGCTTGAGGCTGATAAATAGCAGCAAAACTCTTCTTAATACCAAGCTGTTCGTAGAAAAATATGAAGTCCTCACTATCGAACTATTTTCCATTGTCGGTTATTATAGTGTGGGGGATTCCAAACCCATAAATGATGTTTTTGTAAATGAAATCTTTCAGCTTGTTCAACATGATGATAGCTAAAGGCTCAGCTTTTGCCCACTTAGCGAAGTAGTCCACAACGACTACTACGAACTTAACACCCCTTTTTCCTTGAGTAAAAGGGCCTATTAGGTCGATGCCCTAAATTTCAAACGGATCAGGGGCTTGTCAAAATAGTTAACTCCTAAGGTGGAGCTTGCAGAACATCTGCGAACCTCTGGCATTTGTCTCATCTACGCATATAGTCTGTTGCACCGTCAAAGACTGTTGGCCGGTAATAACCATGACGAAGCACTTTGTATGCTAGAGATCTGCCTTTTGCATGGTTCCTACAAATGCCTTCATGGATCTCTCTCAGAACATAGTCTGCATCTTCATGGTTAACACACCACAATAATGGTGAATTGAACCCATACTTATACAATTTGTCATTGATGAGTGTGTATCAAGCTGATTTTGTGTGGAGTGTTTTGGCTTCATTTCTCCCTTCAAGTATTGTTCCATCTCTTAGGTATGCAATTATTGCATCTATCCAATTGTATCTCTGACTTGTCACTAAGATTGATTCCTATGGAACGGAGGTGTTTAGACTTGGGAGGAACTTAATAGGTATTGAATCAGGCTTCTCTTGGCTCATTGTAGAGGCTAGGTGAGCTAAAGCGTCGGCTACTAAATTCTTCTCCCTTGGGATCTGAAGAACAGTGAAGGTTTGAACTACTCAAGCTCAGATTTCACTTGACAGAGATAAGATGCCATTCTATCTTCCTTTGCCTGATATTCCCCACTAATCTAATGGACTACGAGCTGGGATTCGCTATAGATCTTGATGGACTCTGTCCCCATTTCCTTGGTGAGGCGGATCCTCGTGAACAATGCCTCGTACTCAGCCTCATTATTGGAGTCGACGAACCCGAATCTGACTACGGCCTAGATCAGGATCTTTTTTGGACTTTTGAGCCAGAGCCCAGTTCCTGCACCCTTCTCATTTGAGGACTCGTCTACATACAGAGTCCACTTCCATAAGTCGTCACACTTTGGCATTTGCTGCTTGCTCTCCTTTGAGGTGCTTACCCCTCTTGAGCTTACTTCTCCTTCTGGCTGATAGGAGAATTCCAAAATAAAGTCTACTAAAGCCTGACCTTTGATTGCCATTCTCGGGATGTACTTAATATCGTGCTGACTTATTTCCATTGTCTATTGGATCAATCTGCCCAATGTCTCAGGCTTTTGCATTATCTTCCTCAACAGAAAGTTTGTCGGCACATGTATGGAGTATGCCTGGAAATAGGGTCGTAGTTTTTTAGCACTGATAATCAGTGCATAGGCAAGCTTCTCCATCTCAGGGTATCTTGTCTCTATATTGAGCAATCTCTTGCTCACATAATATACCGGCCACTGCACCCCCTTTCTCTGTGTACCAAAGCCGTGCTGATCACGGACTTAGATACCAATAAATATAACAGCAGTGGCTCACCTTGGACAGGCTTTGATAATAAAGAAGGCTGTCCCAAATGTTTCTTCAATTCCTAAAAGACTTTCTTGCACTCCTTTGTCCACTTAAAACCTTCTTCCCCTTCAGGGTCTCAAAGAATGGTAAACACCTATTTGTGGCTCAGGAAACAAACTGCTAAGTGTGGTCACATGCCCTATCAAGCTTTATACCTACCTTATGTTAGTCAGGCTTTTCATGTCTAGGAAAGCTTGAATCTTCTCTAGGTTGGCTTAGACACCTCGTTGATTGATCAGGAAACCCAGAAATTTTCTCGAGCTTGCTCCGAAAGCACACTTTAAAGGATTGAGTTTCATTATATACTTTGTGAGGATGTCAAATATTTCTCCCATGTGCTCGATGTGGCTTTTGGTGACCTTTGATTTGATGAGCATGTCATCGATATATACCTCCATTGTCTCGTCGATTTGTTCGGCGAACATTTTGTTCACCAAACGTTGGTAGGTCGCTCAAGCATTCTTCAGGCCAAATGGCATAACCTTGTAACAGTAAATCCCCAGTCAATAATAAAGGTTTTTTCTTCATCTGGTTGATACATCGGGATTTGATTATATCTCGAGTATGCATACATGAAGTTGAGTAGTGCATTCCCAGCTGTCGCATCTACTAATTGGTCGATCTGGGGTAGTGGAAAGCTGTTTTTCGAACAAACTTTATTCAAGTCTAGTCAATGCAAGTCTACCACTTGCCATTCGACTTCTTCACCAGGAGTGGGTTGGCGAGCCCGTTTAGGTATTTCACTTCCTTGATGAAGTTGATGTTCATGAGTTTGTCAACTTCATCTTTAAGCACTTTAGAGCACTCTGCATCCATAGATCTTCTCTTTTGTCTGATTGGTCAAGTTGTTCGGTCGATGTTCAGTTTGTGGCACATTACCTTGGGACTGATTCCCACTATATCAGCTTGCACCCATGCAAAGGCGTCGAGGTTTTTCTTTAGAATCCCTACCAAACTGTCAGCCATTTCTTTACTTAGATTGTTGCTGACCTTTAATACTCGGGTTAGATCTTCCTCGCTGACAAGTATTTCCGCAGCTCTTATATTGGCCCTGCTATAGGCTTTTTCCTATGGACGCAAGGATCTATTGTATCCTCAAGAGTTTTGGGATATGGCTCGAACTCTGCAATTACCATGGTTCTCAGGAGAGACCATTTTAGTGTAGCATTAATGGCCCAATTGTAACATTTCTGAGATTCCTTTCTGCAGCTTCTAATCATTACAACCCCACTTGGAGTTAGGAACCTCATCGTTTGGCAGCGCACTGAAGTGATTGCACTCAGATCATCTAGGATCATCCTTCCGAAGATGACATTGTATGTGGTTAGGCAGTCTACCACTATGAATTCTACATCATTGTCCTGATTTTGGGTTCTGCCCCAGAGTTACAGGTAGGTCGATCATGCCCTTAGGGACCAGGATATCGTCGATAAATCCATAGGGTGGTGATGGGCATGCCCTCAAGTCTCTTCTATGAACCTTATCTCTTAGAAAGCTTCCAAGAAAATGATGTTTGCTACACTTCCATTATCAACCATTACCTTTAGTACTTTGGCGTTGTCGATTCTGGCTGCGATTACAATTGCATCATGATTATGGCGAGGAGTTTCTTCACATTCTTGCATTGTGAATCCTACCACCTCGCTCTCTTGCCTCTTCTATTCGTAGCTTATTGTTTGTGGGACCGAGTCTGTTCTAGCCTCTCGAGCTTATTTCTTGCGAGAGTGCCTTGAGCTCCTTGCAATGTCAGGTCCCTCGTAAATTATGCCTACCAGGACCTCATTGTTGGCGTTAGCCTGGGCTTGCTGGACCTAGTTATTTTGCTTGCCAGTATTTTTGCAAGCTAGTGCCTCCTTAACAAATTCCTTTAAGTGGCCCCTTCATATCAGGTATTCGATGGCGTCCTTTAAAGCCCGACACTCATTGGTATTATGCCCGATGTCCTAGTGGTATCAAAAATATTTGTGCCGATCTTTACTGCTCGTAGCCCGCTTCATTCTTAATAGAGTGGGCAATCTTTTAAGCTCACCAGAGACTTTATATATATGAGCTATATCTTGTGTGAGGAGGATGTATTTTGCATATCATGGGAAGGCCTGCCTGTCCCCGTATTATCTGTTCTCTATCTCTTTTGGGACCTATTTCGATCCCTGTTAGTTCAGTCTTAGCCCCTTCACTTGTTTGATGGGCGACCTTGTCGCCTGTCTGAGGCTCTTTGTGGCGAGCTTATGTCTAAAGCTGCTAGCGATCTTTCTACTTGCTGGTGCTTTGCAACCATCTTGTAAAACTTTGCCAAGCTCACAGGATGTTTACTTTAGAGCTCTTTCCACAACTCCATTTGTGCCCTGATACCTGCAATTAACAAAGTCCATATAGACTCTTTTGGTGCATCCGCGACCTTTGCTTGCTCATTTTGGAACTTTGTTAAATACGAAGTCAGTGTTTTGTCTCTCTCCTGACGAATGTTGCTCAAGTATTTGAGCGGCATTGCGAACTATTTCCTCACTTGGAATTGCTGTAAGTACATCAAGGAGAATTGTTGCCAAGAACTGATGGAGTTCACCTTGAGCCTCTTGTACCAGCTCTTGGAATCCCCAACTAATGTGACTGCCAAGCAACAACACTTTGCTAAGTCACAAGCCCAGTGTAGCTCTATCAGGTCATTGAAAGTGTTAAGGTGGTCACTGGGATCTCCTTTCCCGTCGAACTTACTTTCTAGTGCCCTGAATCCCTGAGGAAGCAGGGCTTAGCAAACTTCCTCTGTGAAGGGAGAGCTCACTATTTCTTCTGTCGCATTGTTCTGGCGGGGTCTTAGATCATCGAGCATTTTCTGCACCCGATGCAAGTCTTCATTGTGATTACCCTGGTTGGCTCTGTTCAGCCTTACCTCAAGCAGGTGAGTTCGCAAATCTTTTGCTTGTGAGCCCCCTCTATTATGCACATTGATGCGTGAGGTTGAATCATGATGGCTGATGCGTGTTTACTACAACATGCAATATGTAGCAAGTACACTAATCGCATAAGTAATAGAGTGATGAGTGAGTATCGTTCCCACGAGGATTGGTTGCTAAGCACTAAGTTTTTCTACTGTTTTCAAGTTGGAGCAATCGAATTGTTTGGATTTATGGGAGAATTTTAAACTAAACTAAATCAAAATTTCTAACTATTCAAACTAAATTATGAAAGCAAGATTTAAAACACAGATAAAATCAATTCAAACAAATGGGTAGGGTTTTGACTTCATTCGGACTCTCTGGGTTAATCCTAAGGATTATACTAATTCCATATTCACATGCATTGATTGTAAATCGAACTCTCTAAAGTATAAAATATACCTTCTCAGGCTATATTTCCTTACTCTTTCCTATTAAACTTCCGCACCCAACAAAATGAAGACTAATATATCTCTAGCATTTAATACTACAATGGTGATTACCCAAGAAGCTTAACATGAATAGTTTCTCAATCTCATCATGTTCATCACATAAAAATGATAAATACAGAATAATCACACAATCAAAGCAAAATCATATGAAATTAATAATCATCAACTCTTTAACCCATTAGAATCTGAACTACATCAAAACCCTAACCCAAAATAGGTTAGTTCATGGCTAAATCAACAATATCAATAAAAGAAATGAAAAATCCAAAGTTCAACATAATGAAAATAAGAGAAAAGACAAGAAATCTTCCCAAATGACAAATCTATTGGTTTAATCTCGAATCTTCACCCTTTTTACAATCACAGATCGCCCAAAACAAATCTAAGAAAATGTAAAAAGCTGATCTCTCTAAGAAAAACCGAACTCCCGACAAAAATGACTAAGTTCCTCTTTTATACTCAGCCAAAAACCTAAAAACAAATGCCTAAATGAAACTGTGCGTTTTTTAAATTCCCAGACTTCGCCGCGGCAAAGAAGGATTCTCGCTGTGGCGAAGAAGTGAATTAATCCCTCGTGTGCAACTCTCTTCGCTGTTCTTCGCAGTGGTGAACCTTCATATGGAATTCTAAATTTACAGAATTGCCCTTCGCTTGCTTCTTTGCTTGAATCTTCTATCTTCATCACTCTTCTCATGGAAACAAGCTTCATAGTGCATCCACTTTGCTTCAACACTTTCCCAACTTTTGAGATCCGCTCACTTCTAAATCCAAAAACTCCAATTCGCTCCTTATTTGCATAAAATGTTCATTTTAGCCTGAAACACAAAATATAAAGAATTAAGTAGCAATTTAGGTCAAAATGAACTAAAAAGTATCTGAAATCCGACTAAAAAGTCTAATCAAAATAGTATAATCCACGGATTATCAATAGCTAGGTTGGTAGGTGTTATCATGCTCGTCAATGCATTACTTGCAATGTTGGTTATAACCGAATGTCGGTCATTGCCAGATTGATGCACATGACTCGTCTGGTGAGCTTGCAAGGACTAAGCCTGTCTTGGGTGTGAGTTAAAACCGGCACGTTGACGTTGGGGATATCGCTAGGCAGGTCAAGCATCTCTTGGGTGACTATTACCTTTGCTTTGCCCCATAGGTTGTTTCCCTGGTTGTCTCCTGAGGTTATTTTACCCACCGAACTCACGCTCATGAACGAAGTGTACTTTGTGACATTGACAGTGCTAATCGTCCCTTGGTGCCAATGAACCAAATTGGTTGCTAGTTGAAATCCAGCTTGTTAGGGTGACATTGATGAAACATGGCTGGTTAAACTGGTTCTGTGTGGTTGGTTGCTAATTTCTCAGCCCAACCATGTTCTGTTGCACCACTTGTGCAACCATTGTTCTGATCATTTTCGCCAGTTGGCTATTCTTGGGGTTTGATGTCCTTGTTCCCTAGTTATTCGCGACCTGTTAAGTTAGCGGCATAGGTGGTTGTGCCCAACAGTGTCTTGTTCCACATTATGGTGGGTGGTCTTCACATTGTCGTAGTTTCTGAAGGTAGTTTTTGATCTTGTACGTACCATTTTGGGCCTTGATCGATTAGATCATTGTGGCTGTTAATCGGAATTTTTGAGATTTTGGCAGAGCCGCTCTTTCTAACGCCAAAATGTTGATGCCAAAATATACCAACTAGAGTGATCTAATCGACCTTGTTAGGACCAAAACTGATGTGTGCGTATTATAGGTAACCAGCAATGAATAAAGAATAAATGCAGTAAAGTAAATGGAAAAGAGGTTTTTAAAATGGTTCGGCGAGTTAAGCTTTTAAGCCTACGTCCACTGTTTTTGTATTTGCTATGAGAGTTTACGATAACAATCCTAGAATAAGTTTCAAACCTATTTCTCATCATTGGAGGAGGTTTATATACAGATTTTGTATAAAGGAAATAGAAAAAATAAAAGGATTATAATTAAGTTTGAAACGCAACTCCGATATTCTCGTAATTGGGCACTGTGATTGTGCAAAAATTGTTGTCAATCTAATCCTTCCCAAGATATCCGAGGTCTGAAGTTATCTATGAATTGATTGAACAACTGTAAGGATTGGTCATGACTAACTTGTGCTAGGTCGAGCTACGACGTGTAGAGCTTATGCTGGGTCTGATAATCGGTGGAGTTGGGCTAGCTTTGGGTCGAGCTATAACATTGTAATTCTTTGAGCTTGAAGGAAAAATTACACACAACAAAACCTATTTATCAAGTCCTTGTTCTTGTTTGCGTTATAGGTTCAAAAGAGCTGTAAAATTGATTCATTTTAAGTTGCTAAATAAGAGTATGTTTTCTTGGTTAGAATATACGCTCAGATTTCCCCTACCAACAATTCTTCACATTAATCGGAATTATATCATTTACTACAATTTCTAGTTGATATTCAAAAAAATATAATGCATATGTTTCTTTATTGCATACAGTTCTTAGTTCTATTTATTAGTTTGATAGCAGCAATGATGATTTAGAAACCGGATTTTGTTGAACATTGGATCTTTCTTTGTAGAAGATGAAGATGCCACGACAAAAGAAAAGGCATGCCCAGGATCTTTCCAGAAAGCTCCATGCCATGACACACCAAACCTAATGTCGCAGAAGCAAGACATGAAGTTGATGGGACAAAATTCCAGAAAGAAGAATGTCATGGGACTCCAAGAATCATATCGACACCAAGATTGACAGAAAATCTAGAGAAGACAATGACGTGGTATGACTTGATCCATTTCACACTTTATATCTCAACCGTATATTTATTATTTCCTTATCGTTGGGTTTGATTTAATTTATATTGTTACAAAGGAAATCCATAAGTCTACAAAATGGTAAAGTAGAATTGCAGTGAAAAATCTATAGAGAGAGAGTGTGTGTGTGTGAAACAAAGAATTTTATGTATTTTTTTTTTTAATGTATTTTTCTAGGCCAAAAATCGTATTGAGCCTTGCAAGGTCCAATAACAAAATAAACATGCCACAACCCAGTGCCATAATCCATTCCAATTAGGTCTACGCTTAAATCCACCTTATAAAATGTCCACTCAATGAGTTAGGTTATCCTACAAATTAAGCTAAATTGGGTCCCAGCCCAATAGCCCACAACAATCCATAAACAAGAACAAGAATCATATTCACCTTCCAATTTCATCAAGATCTTGATCCTACCAGAATTAGAAGATCTTAATCCGATAAAGGCAAGTTTTAAGACTTTCTTTCTAATTAGAACTCCTCTACCAAATAGGAATCAGAGTCCAATTAGGATTCCAACCTCCATGGTTCATTGTATAAATAGAGGCAAACTCTCTCATTATTTATTCAGAAATAATCCACAACTCTTAAAGCTCTCAAAGTTCTTGCTCTCAAGAACTGTCGCCTTTCCCCCAATAAAGCTTAGTTCTGACTAACTTTACTACCCTAAGCCACCACATTATTCTGGTAACATTTTCCACCATCACCCTTCACTAAATACCTTCAGCCTCGCTAACTTGAGCGTCGTAGTGTCTATGGAAGATAACACACCGGTGTTTATCTAGCCTTCACGTTCTCTTTTCCTCTTTCTGTATGTCCATCAGATTGTCAGTGGCTAAACTCTCACATAATCCATCCCTTTCGAATCAATCATAGATTTTACCGTCTATAATGATCCATATCACTCTACATCTCAACCATACATTTATCCTTTCAATAGACACATTGTAAGCTGTTATTCACCATTCGATTTCTTCAATTTTTGCTATTGTTATTTTTCTACTATGGAAAGAAGACAAAGCTGCTTTCTTTGTTATTTGAATCTGTTGATATTTTTGTCAAACTTATCTTATGGTGGACAATGAATTGTTGAGCAAATATGTGCACACACCATTCTTATGTGCAAGCATACGTTGTCTGACACATTTTGCCAAATGGCGTTTTTCTCTTTGTTGTCTTGCCCATCAAGCTTATTTTGATTCATGATATTCTTGTGTAAGCTATCTTTATGTGTGTCACAATTGCCTTGTGTGGTCCTAAAAGGTTGTAAGGCTTTGTCTGTGGTCCCACAAGAAAGAGAAAAAGATATGTTTGTGGTCCAACAAAAAGTTAGAATTCTTTTTGTCCTCCACGTGTTCAGCCTTATTAGACTTATACCTTTTGCTTTTTCATTTCATGTGTGTGCACGGTGGATATGTGCTTGCACACTTATTTCAAACATATACATGTTGCATTTCATTTCACATTTTGCATCGTGTGTGTGCACACTTTTCTGCTATGCTAACATCGCACGTCTGACTCATTTTCCATAAGTTGCATTTTTATCTTTATCAGTTGAGATATTTGTTTCCCATCTATTGTGCTGTCATGAGGACCACTTAGGTGTCCCAATATCCTTTAGTGGTCTAGGGAAAATCAGCCTTTTCCCTTTTTTGGTTGTGATCCTAAAAGATAGATGGAATCTTTTCCATTTTTGGACCAACATATGTTAGCCCTTGTTTGTTGACTTGGCAAGAATTGGGAGCACGAGATTGGTCTATATCATCTTCATTCTTGCTCATTTGAAAAGTTAACATTTGATATTTTATTTTACTTTTGCTTTGAAATTTTTATAGAGTTTTTCCTCAAAGGTTCAACTTATGTTTATGTGCTAAACCTTTACCATATCTTATCCTTGTTGAATGGCTACCGGAACTTGGTTCCATTGTTGATGCTAGAGCGAGGCTTTGGTGTGTGAAGCATGGGTGGAGCTCAAGTGTTCCTCGGGTGTGTTCCCAACGTGAAGAGATCCTTGAAGCAACAAGATGTTAGAGATTCAAAGGGTCGTGTTTAGTGTAACTAGAACAGGGATTTCTCTTTACCATAGCTAAAATCAACTTTGAACTATATCTTGTAATATTTGTTGTTTAGTGGATTGCTTCGATCAGGATGAGAACCTATGGATGAAGGCTAAAAGTGGATTTAGCCAAACCATGTATATGATGGTGTGCTTTACATTTACAACTTGTTTTTATTTGTGATTTGTTCTAACTTGACTTGCTTAATCAACTTGGTAAATTTCTTATACTGCATCTTTAAAATGGGTAACTAAATGTTGAATACAGTTCACCAACTCTAACAGAATCTTTTGATTTCGAGTGCTGTAGAAACGATAGCATATATGACTAACATCTTCTACCAGAAAACATTAAACTAATAGAACTTTCTTCCTCTGTTAACAACAACTATATGATCAACACTTCTATATTGAAGCAAAAATATAGAAGTGGATACATGAACTAGAAAAGAAAAGAAGAAATGAAAAGGATCATACGTAGCTTGCAAATACTGCGACATGTCTCATAGGTTGTGTATATGGTCTTTGGTGATGTTTAGGATCATACGTAGCCATAAGAGCAATATTTTCCATGACGGTGAATGGGTTAAAGGTAACGCATAAAAATGACCAACAATATCACTTTTGCAAGCGTTATATAATTGACTGTTAGAAAAAAATAAATAATAACTGGTAAC
The DNA here is from genome assembly GCA_026229545.1 of Pistacia atlantica. NCBI lineage: Eukaryota > Viridiplantae > Streptophyta > Magnoliopsida > Sapindales > Anacardiaceae > Pistacia > Pistacia atlantica. The sequence continues at coordinate 9,960,136 of CM047910.1, read as the reverse complement.
ACTTTTTAAGTGTTATCTTTTGTTGATTAAAAGATGATGTTTTCAAAAATAAAATATTATTAATTTTAAAATCCCACATGGCCTAGAAGATAAAACTCTCAATCTAAACTTTCATTTATAAAATGCATTTTGATAACAAATTATATATTCCTTTGAGAACAACTACCTATCAATTGTTATTATCACTTTGTATTATGAGGGTTAGGAGATGTTCAGGGTTTCGATAACAAATTATATATTTAATAAGGTTGAAGGATATCCTCCCCCCAAACTTTGCCGTAATGGTAATTTACTACCCACAAAGTTTGAAAATGACAATTACCCACTTTCTGTCAGAATCTATTAATAAAATCCATTTGAAGAAGGACAAGATGGTAATCTCCTTCTCCCGGATCGAGACTAAGGTTATTACATATAAATATTGCTCGTCTCATTAATTATTAACATTACTTATTAATTTGATTTGGTTGATTTAAAATGGAGAGACAACCGAGATTAATCACGTTTTGTTACAGGTGGCTCCTTCATTGCTACAAGCATTTTCAAAAATTCCTCACATTTCATAGATTTCATATATTAGATTGGATGGTTTCTTATTTTCCTACTATGTGGACAATGATCAAACTCTAGTTGTGCTCTCCAATTCTTCATTTTCTCTTCAATCAAGTGTGACAAGAAAGAACTACACATGGTACACAAAAACCGTGGACATTAATTACTGGGAGACTTTATGGAGAAGCCATTATAATTCCTACCTCAAATATAAACACCAGCTTTTGCAAGAAGCTTTAAATAGCACAAATGCATATGCCTCTTTAGGAACTAGAATGAAATAAAGCTAGTAATCCTCTATTTCTTAACACGATTAGTGTAAGAGGAATTAGATGGGCTGTCTCTTTGGGGTTTCCAGTTAAAGCAATAATTGATTTATACGCTATTGGTATAAATCTTTATGGTGGGAGCTTGTCCATGGCTACAAACGTGGGCAAGTGCTAGTGGAAGGGCTTCCAAACACTCGTATCATCATTAGTCATGATTTGATTTCCTTCTAGTTGAAGAAGACACATGGTTAACAATTAAATCAAGTTTAATCGCACCCCATCGAATGCGATTTGGCTAGAATCGTGCCTGAACTAATGCGATTCTGGTCGAATCTGTTGTTGTTAATGCCGAAGAATACTATGAAAAGAAATAGTCAAATTGGAGAGAAGGTTATTGCTAGATTTCATTACATAACCAAGTTTTACAACAAACCAAATAAAGCAAAAATATCCATTGTTTACAACCACTTTGCAGGGATATTTTACATAGCATTAATCCTAAACCATACATTAAAATCTGCTATAACAACCATTATGGACAAGTCCCATATATCCCAGTTTTACACACTTAAATCTATCACAAAAATCTATCAAATACAGCTGCCCAACAAACCAAACACTCCTCGTTGATATTTTTGTTGGAAACACAAAGTTTGAGTAAGAAATCTTCAAACTTGGCTTTGGAAATAGTTTTAGTCATAATGTCAGCCACTTGAAATTCACCCTTGCAGTGAATCAGTTCCATTTCACCATTTTGCTCAGTTTCTCTCATCGCATGAAACTTAATTTTTCTGTGCTTTGTACATCTACGGTGCACTGGATTTTTAGCCATTTCCACAGCTAATTGGTTGTCACACATGATTGCAGTAGGCTTTACTTGTTTCAGATTCAAATCTTCTAGTATTTTTCTCAACCAAATGGCTTGATTCATAGTAGTAGTAGCCGAGATATATTATGCTTCTGTTGTTGATTAAGCCATAGTTTCTTGCTTCTTAGATAACCAGCATATTGCACCAGAATTCAAGAAAAACGCATACTCTGAAGTGCTCCTTATGTCATCTATTGAACCAGCCTAGTCACCGTCAGAAAAACCAACCAATTTGAAGTCTTCTGATCTCCTGAACCACACCCCATAGCCAGTGCTACCCTTCACATATCTCATCACCCTTTTTGTAACCTTGAAATGAGTGTCTATTGGTTGACTCATAAATCTAGACAGTAGACTTATGGCATACATTAGGTTTGGTCTGGTTGTTGTCAAGTACAGTAGGCAACCAATCAAGCTCCTATACAAACCTTCATCAATCTTCTCAGCCTTATCATTCTTTGATAATTTCACATTTGGAACCAATGGTATATTCACTAGTTTCCAATTCTACATGCTAAATTTCTTAAGAACTTCACTTGTATACCTCTTCTGGTTCACGAAAATTCCATTAGCACCTTGATCAATTTCCATCCCAAGGAAGTATGACATTTTCCCTATGTCTGTCATTTCAAACTCACTGTGCATGGACTTCTTGAACTCCTCTAATTGAGCATGTTTGCTTCCAGTCACCAAAAGATCATCCACATATAGAGAAATGATCATCACATCATCTAAAATACAAAGTGTGCTCATTTGGACTCCTCACAAAGTCCAAACTGATCAGGTGGTCATTAATCTTGCTATACCAAGCCCTTGGTGCCTATTTTAGGCCATATAAGGCCTTCTTCAGCAGGTAAACTTTTCCCTCTCCTTCTTGAATCTATACCCTTCCGGTTGTTCAACATAAATCTCCTCATTCAACTAGCCATTCAAGAAGGCAGATTTGACATCTAGTTGATGAATTTTTCAAGAAAATTGAGCTGTCAAAGCAAGCAGCAATCTGATGGTGTTATGCCTGGCAACTGGTGCAAATGTCTTATGTAAATCTACTCCATATTGTTGAGCAAATCCTTTAACAACCAACCTAGCCTTATGAGTATGAACTGAACCATCCGGATTTAGCTTTTTCTTGAAAATCCATTTGACTTGGATCATTTTTCTGTTTTCTAGTCTATCCACAAGCTTCCAGGTCTGATTCTTTTTTATCATGGCTAACTCCTCCTTCATGGCAGTCCTCCAGGCTTCTAATTTTGCTGCTTCTGAGTAGCTTGAAGGTTCCATTTGTGCCACATTGCATCTTTCATACACATCAGCCAGAGATTTTGTTCCTCTGACAGAAACTTCTTTATCTGATTCATCCCCTTGATCTTCTTCAAACTAATCAGTTGGTGCTTCAATCAATCGAGGCCTTGATTCTACATCAACCTTACCTTCCTCCCAATTCTAGACTCTATTCTCATCAATTTTAACATCTTTGGAAATAAGAATTTTCTTTGACTTAGGAATGTATACCCTATAGGCTTTGGATTGGCTATTGTAGCCAATAAAAATTCTTGTCAAAGCTTTATCATCTAGCTTTGTTCTCTTTGCAGTTGGTACTAAAACATAACATATACTTCCAAAAACCTTAAAGTTATCCACTACTAGCTTGACTCTAGTCCAGGCTTCAAATGGGGTTTGGTTGATCAAGGCTCTTATGGGAAGTCTGTTAAGCAAATGCACCCTATATTAACAGCCTCTGCCCAAAAGAATTTTGGAAGTTTTTTCTCAGCCACCATACATCTTGCCATCTCCATAACAGTCATATTCTTCCTCTCACTAACTCTATTATGCTGCGGAGTATAAGGGTTGTTGAATTGATGTCTGATTCTAGCCTCCTTGCAAATCATTTCAAACTCTTGAGAAGTGTATTCAGTGCCATTGTCACTTCTCAAGGTTTTGATAGTCTTTCCTGTTTGGTTTTCCACCAATTGTTTGAATGTCTTAAATATTCCAGCCAACTCACTTTTCTGCTTTAAAAAATAGACCTAGCAAATCATGGACCAAGCATCTATGAACAACACAAAATACTTACTTACACTTAGAGATAAGGTTTGCATAGGACCACACACATCTGAGTGAACAAGCTGAAATTTTTTAGAGGCTCTCCAAGCTTGATTCACAGGAAAAGGTTTTCTAGTCAACTTGCCTAACTGACATGCCTGGCAAACTCCTTTTGGTTCTTCTACATTAGGCAGATTCTGAACAAAATTTTTGGATTAAATTTCTCTTAAACTTCTATAATGTACATGGCCTAGTCTCTTATGCTACATCTCAGTTTCATCTTCCTTAGCATTACATGTTTTGTCTAGATTATTCTTCCACATGATTAGAAAGCTTTTTCCTACCATTCTTACTCTCATAATCTCACTTCCTCACTGTCCAGGATTATGCATGATTGCTCTTGAAAATGCAATGCATAATCCTTTTCTAGCATCTGTCCCACACTAAGGAGACTTTGACTAATTTCAGTGCATAAAGTACATTAGTAATTAGCTTCATACCTATTAGTCTGCACCACGGTTGTCAAATCGTGTATCGTATCATGTATTGAAAACCTAATTTTTTAAATCGTGCATCGCGTATTGTATCGTATCGCAGGATATGCCTTTTTCAAAAAAAAAATAATAAAATAATAAAAATTTGCTAAAAGTTAATATCATCCCCATAATTAATTGCAAATTTTGCGGTATTATTGGCTTTAAATTATGGTATTACACAATCAAAATTAATCACAACATTAATAATCTATGTCATTTTCTCTCAACTATTCATATCATTTCCAAGATCAATGTCAATATCTATATCAAATCGTGTATCGAAAACCTAATTTTTTAAATCGTGTATCGCATATCGTAACGTATCGCAGGATATGCCTTTTTCAAAAAAAAAAAATTAATAAAATAATAAAAATTTGCTAAAAATTAATATCGTCTCCATAATTAATTAACAAATTTTGTGGTATTATTGGCTTTAAATTATGGTATTACATAATCAAAATTAATTACAATATTAATAATCTATATCATTTTCTCTCAACCATTCATATCATTTCCAAAGTCAATGTCAATATCTATAACTCCACTTGTGTTATTATTATCATGCAAAATAGGCAACACATCTTTCTTTCACTTTCTCCATGCAAAATGGGTAAATTTGGGCAGGTTTTAGTGAACCAAGTTGGATGACCCGGATTCGACCTGAAATTTTTTTTGGACCTTTGGCCCAAATTAATAAAGTCGTATTGATTTATATCGATATCTTTAAGGATACAAACAGATACGTATCGTATCGTAGGATACATATCAATTTATCAAAAGGTTTAAGATACACTCTCTGATACATATCGTTGGCTATCTGTATCGAATCGTATCATAGGATACATATCGTGTATTGTAGGATACTAACAACCATGGTCTGGATAGCAACATCTCCTTTCCCTTTTGGTTCCACAAACTTCCATTTCCCACTTTGATTCTTGACCGATGTGAATGATCCATGTTCACAAAACTCTGCAAGTCTGGTGTTATGTGATGTGTACATCCACTGTCAATTATCCAGGTTTCATCACATGCTTGAATCAAATTGGATGAGGCCACAAATAATTGTTCTGTCTCTTGTCTTGGCTGCTGCTTATTAGCCATTTGAGCTTACTATTGGGATTGCTCTCCCTTGTTTTTGCAGACCCTTTCAATGTGGCCAAACTGCTTGCAAGCCTTACAATGTATTCTTGGCCTAAACCAGCATCTATTCTCTGCATGTCCTTTCTTCTTACAGTGAGAACAAGGTGGAAAATTCTTCATTCCACCAGTATTGTTCCACTGAGTATTAGACCTTTCTTTTCCCTTCTTATCTCCAGCAAACCTCCTATTGTTCCGTTGTGCAAGCTTTCCTTTGTGAGCTGCTAACATTGCACCCTCACTCTCATCATTTTGCCTTAGGAGCCTTCTCTGCTGTTGTGCTTACAGAGCATGGACCAACTCAGTGAGAGTGATCTAAGACAAGTCCTTTGAGTCCTCCAAAGAAGAGATTTTGCTTCAAATCTTTCAGGTAAACTTACTATCACCTTCTCCACTATTCTTTTATTTGTCATCTCCACTCCAAGCAACCTGATTTTGTTGACTACACTCATTAATCTTTCAACATATTCCTACATTTTCTTAGCTTCCTGCATTTTCAACATCTCAAATTCCCTTCTTAGATTCAACACCTACATATTCCTTGTAGTGTCACTCCTATGAACTCCTCTCTTAACTTGTCCCATGATTCATTTGTTGTTTTACATGCCATGAACCTTGTAAAAACAAGGTATGTGACAACTGAATGAATGTGGGACAAGGCTCTTGGAGCCTTTGAAGCTTCTTCTTCATGTAATTGGATTTGGTCCCAACTGAGGAGGTTGTTTCTCCTCCTCTACGTACTGCCAGAATCCTTGACCCCGCAGATATGCCTTCATTTTGATAGCCCACATGTGGTTTTGCTCACCATTGAAGACAGGAGGTGAAAAAGAAGTTGTCTGAGTGGCCATAAGTTCAAGAAAAAAGGTTTGATACATAGGAGTTTTTTAAAGATGTGAAAAGGTGATCGAGAAAGAGAAAAGGTTTCAGATTTTCAAGTCAAGTGATGAAGCTCTAATACTATTTTGTTGCTGTTAATGCCAGAGAATACTAAGAAAAGAAATAGTCAAATTGGAGAGAAGGCTATTACTAGATTTCATTACATAACCAAGTTTTACAACAAACCAAATAAAGCAAAAATATCCACTGTTTACAACCACTTTGCAGGGATATTTTGCACAATATCAATCCTAAATCATACATTAAAACCTGCTATAACAACCTTTATGGACAAGTCCCATATATCCCAGTTGTACACACCTAAATCTATCACAAAAATATATCAAATACAGTTGCCCAACAAACCAAAAAGAGAAGGCGGATGATAGTTCCTTTTTGGCACCAAAACAGATTCAAAAACTAACTTAACTAGTTTTTAAATTTCCAGCAAGATATCACAATTTTAACAGAATCGAACCTGGCCAGGTGTGATTAGGCCGGAATCACAACGATCGGGTGTGATTTGGCCAGATGGTAAGATTAAGAAGATGAAGACAGGAAGAGGGGGAGATGAAGAAGAAGAAGATGGGAAGGGGAGGGGGAGGAGGAGGAGGAGGAGGAGGAGGGAGAGGGAGAGGGAGAGGGAGAAGTAGAGAGAAAGGTGGTGGAGAGACAAAGAAAAGAGAAAGGTAGAAGAAAGGAAAGAAAGAGAAGAGAAAGAGAAGAGGGATAGAAGATGAAGAGATGAGATGAGAGGGAAAGAAAGAGAAAATGAAGTAAAAATTAGAGATTTTATAAAATATAAAAAGTCAAAATTACCCTTTAAGGATGAACGAACATTAATAATGTCATGTCAATTAACGGATTCTACTAATAGATTCTAATGGAAAGTGGGTAACTGTTGTTTTTAAACTTTTTGGTAATACATTGTCGTTAGGACAAAGTTTGGGTGGGAGCATGTCGTTCAACCATTTAATAAAGATCTGTTTGTTAAGATTTATTCAAGTAGAGCTTATTCAAGAAGAGCATATGAAATATAGCATTTATTATGAAAATTTTGTTAGTTGCTTGGTTAGAAATGTAAAAAAGCTTAGCGTTAAATTTAAGGCACAAGAATAAATTAAGTCAAATATGTTAAGTAGAATAAAAATATATATTTTTTTTAAATGATAGCAGATACCACATCAAAAGTGCTTTGGAGAAGTCTTAGGCTTACAAAGGGGGGAGTCCCTCCACCAAATAGGTTAGCCTTTTGGATGTGAAACTCCCAACCCGTGATCAGTGGTATCAGAGCAGACCCAAGGGGAATCTCTCCACCTAATAGGTTAGTCTTTTGCGAAACAACTTAAAAAAGTGCTTATGACTTTAAATAAGCTCTTTTTAACCGGTAGATAACTCCAACCAAACACACTCTTATAATTTTAACCACCTAGAATACGTTCAGCCAGGCCCTAGAAGTTGCAAATGTTTACAATGATTCTTAGTTTAGTTTCTAAGCAAATGTTTGTAATGAAACCTGTCTGGTGAAAGCATGATGCTAGCATAAGTGTGAATGTAAATCAGCCTTTTTTTGGCTTTCATGTGGGATAGAACTCCACACATACATTCATTCAGATTTATTAAAGGCTAAACTATTGATTGCTTCAACCATGTCATTTGATCAGTACAATCATGATTCATGCACAAGTCATAAAAGGAATTTGAATTCTATGAATATATGAAAGGAAGAATATATCATATAATAGAGCAAGTCAATCTTAGCTCTGGAATAATAAATCTATTTCAGTATATTATCTTCTCATAATTATATCTTCACTATCCATTAAGCCGGCCTTTCCAAATAATTATACTTGAAAACATTAAGGCTATTTAATTATTTAATTATACTTCTTCAATCCCAAATAACAAATTGATTTGCCAGTTTAACTCTTTGATCTGCTGCCTAATTAATAAAAAAAATTAATGTCTTTATACCATATTCGTTTTCGAATTATCAATGGTCAATATAAAATTAAGCTAATGAAAAATCCTATTTAAAGCAGTCTTACAAAGCAGTCCTATACCATATTCGTTTAGGGCAATGTATGGGCCACCATAACGGCAAAACCTCTTTAACCAGCAATACTTCTGCGACGTCGGTTGTGTCTCCTCCTTGTGGTCCAATCTTACGACCAAAGAAAACCTTCAAAAACCTGGAGGTAACTAATTAAACTCAGAATATTAATTTTCACGGTCTATAATTTATAAAGTATTCATGTTTTTTGTATTTGTTATTGTCAGGGAAAGAGAAAGTGGAAGGGTGTTTGGATTCATGCTTAACTAGCTATTGCGCCAAGAATTGATCATGCTCATGGAGGAGACAAAAAATAATTTCCCACTATGTTGATGAATAAAGTTTTGTAATAAAATCTTTTACGTCCCTTGCCACAAGAGGAGCAAGGACTGTAATTATAAGTTTGATGGAAAGTAATAATAAAAAAAAAAAATTCAATTCAATTATTATGACCAAAAATGTAATGCTTTTAGCCATTTTTGGCTCCTGTCACACCCAGGTTAGATAACATAAAACATTGTGTAGTACACCATGTTAGGATTTAATCAAAGAAACAGGCAACAGAAAACAAAAATTTACTGATTAAAAGCCTAGAAGCCCCAAAATCCATATATGAGAGTTATGATATTTGCATGTTATACATCATCAAAAACCCATACAAGGTTTAGATTCTTACCCACATTTAAGGCTCCACCACTTTATCAACCGTTGAAAACGCTCACACTCCAAAGATAGGAGTGAACCAACGATATCCACACAAAGGCGAGAATCAACACACAATCACCATACTAGTTTGATTTGTGAGGTTTAAAGAAGATGATGTGAGTGAGAAAAGTTGATAGAAAACTCTCTCAAGGAATTTCTCTTGGGTGGCCAAATGAAGCTCTTAGGGAAATGTAGGGACAAGTGCCCTTTTATAGGCACACCCTAATTTCCCTTGATTATTATATTACAAATATACATTCCCTTGATTAGTATATTACAAATATACACTTTCACTAATTATTTAATTAGTATCCATGATTTCCGAACAAAATCATAAACTAGGTATTGGGCCATTATTTTTTTTTCATCTAATAATGATTTTTCAATATTTAAAACATATATACACCAATATATATATTTAAATAAATAACTAATCTTATATATTAAATCCAATACAAGATTGGATTTAGGCAACAACCTTTCCAGCAAATTTAATTGCTCCGTAAGATTTACCAAAATACCCCTTCGTCAAAAAATGACAAAAATGCCCCTCACTCATCATCTTCTTTAAATTGCCTTTTATGTGTATGACCCATAGGCTTCTTCATCATGTAGGTAGTGAGTGATATCATGATTAACACCTTATTAATCGTCTTATTACACACAGACTAAGATTGACCTCTAGTAAAACATCATGGCCACCCGACATATTCAAATTCAGCGTGTTCGCTACCTGTCATTAGTATGGTTACCGTGCAATCAAATCCTTTTACCATCTATTATCTCATCAAGGTTTGAAGTATAGAAATAATGTCATCTTCAAGTATAAACCACCTTGACATATTCAGATTTGGTAATTAGACCAATCGACCAACCGAGCATCAACTCGATTCCACTGTGGCCACAAATTTAAGGTCGTTGTCCTTTATCGAAAATCTTACTGAGATAATTTCTCATGTACCTAAGAGTGATGAGTCCTTTGTCAATCCACCATAGTCATGATGCACTTCTAAATGTAGTCAATCACTATCATACTAACAAACCTATTAGGATTATGTTTGGCTAGTGTCAAACAACACCAATAGTTATACACGACGCTCCGATGATTTCAAGTCTAAGAGTCATATGCACCACCATTTATTAGAGGATATATTTCATGGACATTAAGGTTACCATCTATATGGAATCCTCTGATGGGTCAGTCTAATGAACGTGTGAATAACAAGCACCCATGCGCCGTACAAAATTGTCACCAAACAACCTTGACATGTGAGACCTGTCTTTACTTTCCGGTAGGGTCGTTTAACGCTATGATAGTCTTACCGTATTATCTATGCCCTAGGTCAGGATAATACTGGGGCTACGGACGTTTCCAGAATGGCGACCATAAGTGATCATACGGATCTCACAATCAAGATTTATCATTGCTTGATTCTCTTGTCATGGTTTAACCACTCTAAGGGCATATATTAATACATACACATGGAATATGCTTTATATAATATAAACGATGCCTTTATAGATTGAATAATCCTGATCCACAGAGTCTACATACAACAATATAATTGGTTCAAGGACACCTACTCTAAAACTTCTCACATAAACATTATTTCTTTGCAACCCAAAATTTGTTCAGTTTGCATTTGCTTGAAATTATGCATTCCAAATAACTCACAGCTGTCTAAACAATTCCTTTATAGATGTATATTCAGGTGATAGAAATTGATACACCAGCCAATCTGCTGATAGCATGAATTGATTTTAAATCAAATTAATTATTTTAAATGTAAATGTTTTAAATGCCAACATAACTTGTGATGAGCGTGCAACTATCATAAGTTTGACTCATGAATCATGATAACAAAACTTTGATTTTCTTTTACTTTAACTTGTGATGAGCGTGCAATTATCTATTTACTTTAAAATTTGTATAATTTAACACTTATTATGTCTTAATCTAATTAATTTATTTTATTAGAATAAATTTGTTTATAATCTATTTCAAAAATATTGAATAAACATATCCGCACAACGTGTGGGCCCCATGTCTAGTTCTATGAGTATACCAAAGGAAGAATATATCATTTTATACAGCAAGTCAATCTTGGCCATGAAATAATAAATCTATTTTAGTATGTTATCTTCCCATATTTATATCTAAACTATCCATTGAGATTTCCTTTCCAAATAATTAAGCTAATGAAAAGTCATATATAAAGCAGTCTTACAAATTTGTTCTGGCATAGAAATTAAAGGCTAAAAATATCGACGGAAATGGAGAAAACTAAAGTCCAGTCTCTTCTGATTGTTTTCTTGTTGTTGGGGCTTCTTTCTATGCAACCTGTAGCCGCCAGTTTCAAGAGATGCTACCGCCATTGCGTAAAAAAGAAAAAAATGTATTTTTACAATTATAATTAATCCTGCTCAAGTGTCTTTTAACCTGCTTAGGGGAATGTCTTGGCCACCATAACGAAACCTTCTTTAACCAGCAATGACTTCTGCGATGTCGGTTGTGTCTCCTCCTTGTGCTTCAATCTTATGACCAAAGAAAACCTTCAAAAACCTGGAGGTAACTAATTAGACTCAGAATATTTTCACGGTTTATAATCTATAAAGTATTCATGTTTTTTTTCTTTTTTTTAATTTGTTATTGTCAGGGAAAGAGAAAGTGGAAGGGTGTTTGGATTCATGCTCAACAAGCTATTGCGCCAAGAATTGATCATAGAATGGAAAGTTAAAATAAAAGCGGTGAAAGTGCGCACCGTATACTAATCTTGTAATTGAGAATTTTTATGATATAATCGAAAAAAAATAATAAATCTAATTGATCGATCTTATTGGAAACACTAAAATACTACTTCTTGTTTATAAAGGAGTTATGATCCAACCAATGTCGGCGTTGTTACGCCCACATGATAATAAATTTATTTCTTTAGGGGGAGGACTCGCCACAGTAGCTTGCTAAATTTCACAAGAGGTTATTTACCCGGACCCATTGGCAGCATGCATCACAACCTTTTGACAAAGCTAAAAATGTTTTATAGGTTCTTGACCATAAAGTAAAAGATAGTAGAGCATCTAAACTGTTTGTTAAAAGTGCCATAAGACGTAATTAAACAACATATTTCTGTTTCCGACTCTCTCAGCGAGAGCATTTTACATTAGTGAGTTAAGCTATCGAGTTCTACAGCTGCTTGGCATAGTCAAATTAGTCAAATGATACTCGGGAAAAAATTAGCGTTTAAAGAGCTTATAGGGGAATCAAGAAATGAAGATATAGTCCCTAAGGGTGAGCGGGTCCTTAACAAATCTAGAGAATATAGATTTACTTGTGCTTCGCCGTTTTAAGCGGCAACCTCCTTAACAAATATAGTTGAGTTTTCTTGTAATGAAAATTGCTTTGTGAACCAGAAACAAACTTAATTTATGCTCACACCTAAGTTATCATATATGAGTAGCAAAATGTTTGAAATACTAACCTGACTCTAAGACAACTTTGATTTACTTGGTGATGGAACTCCGCACATACTCTGTTTTAGATCTACTGAAGGTTCACTTTTTGAATGCTAACATTTGGCTACTCATATATGATAACTTTAATAGGAGGCCATTTTTCCAGAGCAATTGTCCACATGCATCACAAACAAAGAGCATTTTTAACTTCTCCTCTGTTTATGACTCTCCCAGCAAGAGCATTTTCATTAACATTCTCACTCTGTTTTTAACTTCAGCAAGAGCATTTTTATAGCATTTCCTCACTCTGTTTTTAACTCTCCCGGCAAGTGCATTTTATGTCACTCTGATTTCTTGTCATTAGTCAATGATACTTTGGAAAGATTATTGTTTAATGAGCTTATGGGAGAATCAAGATATGTAGAATACCGTGTGCTCGCCACTCTAAAACGGCATACCTCTATTTTTGGAGGGGTTGTTCTCTCTCGAGTGCAGCTCCCTATCAAATCTAGTTGTGAAAATTGTTTTATATTAATATAATCTTTCTTAATTTTTTAGGGTTGTTATACCCTATAAGTGCAGCCAGACTGTGAATGTAACACAACCTTTATTTGGTTTTAGAGGATTTTTGTTCCTAATTGTTCTCAAAACTACCTTACGGGTATATCATGTAGGGGGAAAAAGGTTTAAAGCTGATGAAAATTTGTCATTTTGGAAAGCTCTTTTAATATTTGGTTTATAAAAAAGGAAAACGACGAATAAAATTTTTATGTCCAAACTGGAAGAGTGGATATGAACTAATAGCTGAAGTTTGTGTACCAGAGTTTATGTGCATAATTTCATTTGTATGTATAATATTTCTAAAAAGAACGAGGAAAGAGGTGTATTAGATTTTGTTCAGAATTATCTATATAAGTTGACTTTATTAAGGTTGAAGTTATATATAGGGTAGCCATTTCAATGTTTTGGAAAAAAAAAAAAAAATTAATCCTAGCATTAATAACTACATATCTGTCATTCTTTAAGGAATATCAGATCTCTAAGCAATCCACTTAATTCCATGTCTATTTATGGCAAAATGTAGTTTAGTTACCGAAAATTACTATACAAACCTGTCATGAAAATTCCTATATAAACCTTTTCAGGGATTCAGCTGCTTTTCATCTTAGCTTGACATATCAGAAAAGAAAATGGAGAAAAATTCATTTCAATTGATTTTGATATAAAGATTGCTTAAAGACTTGCAACTCTGAAACCTCTTTAGAGACTTCCACTGTCAAAAGAACCCTTTACTTCTGCAAAATTGGTTCTGTTTATTCCATGTAAAAGTCTGATAAACCTTGCATATCTGCCATACAAATTTGTGCGTGTTGATATTTCAATAGAAAATTTTATTAGTTGTTTGTGTTAGTGTTTATGTGCTGGAGATAACTAAGAAAAGAATGAGAGGATGATACGAATGAAGAAAAGTGCCTGATTTTTCTTGAGTTCAAAATGAGTTTACACTTCAACTAATAAAGCAGATTTTACACTATTACACCAAACATGTAGACATAAAATAACTTGATTTAATCTGAATCTACTGACTTAATACCAACTAAACAACAACTATGTAACACATCCCATATAATCTGGGACACATATCAAGCATTACAAAAATAAGTATAACTTTGCAGTGTTACAAATGGACCCCTGGCAGATTGCCTTTCAGTTTTACCGCCAAAAACATATTTGAAACATCAGTTGAACTGCTGCATTTCAAGCCAAGTATCAACCTTCAACACTCCTCCTTGATGGTTGGCTGGAAACACCAAGTCTGAATCTGAATTCTTCAAACTTGGCTTTGGAGACAGCCTTGGTCATGATGTCAGCCACTTGATGTTCACTCTTGCAATGCATGAGTTTTACTTCACCATTTTGATCAGCTTCTCTCACGGCATGGAACTTAATTTTTATATGTTTTGTTCGTCCATGCTGCATAGGATTCTTGGCCATAGCTACTGCAGATTGGTTGTCACACATGATAGTAGTAGCCTTGTTCTGTTTCAGCTTCAAGTCATCAAGAATTTTCCTTAACCAAATGGCTTGATTCACATGCAGCGGTGATATTTACTCGCTTCAGCGTGGATTGAGCCACAGTTTCCTGTTTCCTAGAAAGCCAGGAGATAGCACCATGATTCAGGAAGAATACAAAACCTGAAGTACTCCTCATATCATCTGTTGAACCAGCCCAATCACTGTCCGAATAACCAATCAAACCAAAAGTCCTCTGATCTCTTGAACCATACCCCATAGTCAGTGCTTCCTCTTACATACCTCAGTACCCTTTTTGCTGTTTTGAAGTGAGTTTCAGTTGGATTACTCATGAATCTGGACAGCAGACTGGTTGATTACATTAAATATGGCCTAGTTGCTGTTAAATACAGCAAACACCCTATTAAACTCCTATACAGACCTTCATCAACTTTCTCACCATCATCATTCTTTGATAGCTTTAAATTTGGAACTAAGGGCAGATTTACTGGTTTGCAATTTTCCATGCAGAATTTCTTTAACACTTTACTTGCATATCTTCTTTGATTCACAAAGATCCCATCCACATGTTGATCAATCTCCATTCCAAGGAAATAAAACATTCCACCCAAATCAGTCATTTCAAACTCACTTTGCATGGATTTCTTCAATTCATCCACTTGAGTTTGATTGCTTCCAATAACTAGAAGATCATCTACATATAAAGAAATAATCATCAAGTTATCTTCAGCTTCTCTAATGCAAAGGGTGTATTCATTTGGACTCCTAACAAAATCCAGATTCAGCAGGTGGTCATTAATCCTACTGTACCAGGCCCTTGGATCCTATTTTAGGCCATACAAGGCCTTCCTCAACATATACACCTTTCCCTCTTGTCCTTGGATCACATATCCTTCAGGTTGTTCGATGTAGATCTCCTCATTCAACCAGCCATTCAAGAAGGCAGATTTTACATCCAATTGGTGAACTTTCCAGGAGAATTGGGCAACCACTGCAAGCAGCAGCCTAATGGTGTCATGCCGTGCAACATGAGCAAATGTCTCTAAGAAATCCACTCCATATTGCTGAGCAAATCCCTTAACTACAAGCCTGGCCTTATGCTTCAGAATTGACCCATCGATTGATTTTTCAAAAAACTAAAAATCTACTTTACTTGGATAACTTTTCTGTTTTCTGGTCTATCCACCAGCTTCCAAGTTTGGTTTTTTTCAATCATGGCCAACTCCTCCAAGATTCTGATTGTGCAGTCTCTAAATAGCTTGTAGGTTCCATTTGAGCTAAGTTGCACCTGTCATACACATCAGCAAGTGTTCTGGTTCCCCTGACAGAACTTCTTCTTCTGATTCCTCCCCTGAGTCTTCCTCAGTTTGTTCAAGTTGAACCTCACTCAATTGAGGTTGAACATCTACATCAGCTCTACCCTTTTCCTAGTTCCAGACTCCTCTTTCATCAACCTTAACATCCGTGGACACCACAACCTTTCTTGAGTCAGGTAATATAGAGTCCGTAGGCCTTGGATTGGCTACTATAGCCAATGAAAATTCCTATCACAGCCTTATCCTCCAGTTTAGTCCTCTTAGCAGGTGGTACTAGGACATAGCAAAGGCTTCCAAAAATTTTCAGTTCATCCACTGTTGGTTTGATTCCAGTCCAAGCTTCAAAAGGTGTTTGGTTTTTTAAGGCTTTGGTGGGAATCCTATTAAGTAGGTAGACACTTGTGTTTGCTGCTTCTGCCCAAAATGGTTTGGGAAAATTTTTCTCAGCCATTAAGCATCTTGCCATTTCCATGACTGTCCTATTTTTTCTCTCACAAACTCCATTCTGTTGTGGGGTGTATAGGCTGCTGTATTCATGCCTTATTATAGCTTCAGTGCAGATTTTTTCGAACTCTTGAGAGGTGTATTCAGTGCCATTATCACTTCTCAAGGTTTTGATTGATTTTTCAGTCAAATTCTCTACTTCAAGTTTGAATTTCCTGAATGTTCCAGCCACCTCACTTTTCTATTTTAGGAAGTAAATTCACCCCATCCTAGACCAATTATCTATGAACAATACAAAGTATTTGCTCCCATTAAGTGATAAGGTTTGCATAGGCCCACATACATCCGAGTGAACAAGCTGAAGTTTTTCAGAGGCTATCCAAGCTTGGTTCACTGGGAATGGTTTCCCTACTCATTTTGCCTAGTTGACACTCGGTTGCTCAACAATAGGCGATTCTGGACTAAGTTTTTTGCTGCATTTCAGTCAAATTTCTATAGTGTATATGGCCTAATCTTTTGTGCCACATTTCAGTTTCATCCTCTCTAACATTGCATGCTGTGTTTAGAGCAACTTTCCACATTATTGGGAAGCTTTTCCCTACCATTTTCACTCTCAAAATCTCATTACCCTCACTGTCTTGAATAATGCAGTGCATAGTTCCTTTCCAGCATTTGTCCCACACTCAAAAGACTTTGACTTATATTGGGTGCATAAAGTACATTTGAGATTAGTTTTGTACCTTTTTGGAGTTTGGATTGCTACATCTCCTTTTGCCTCTTGCTTCCACACATTCTCCATTCCCAACTTTAATTCTTGACCAATGAGAGTGATCCATGTTTACAAAGCAGATCAAATCATGTGTCATGTGATGTGTGCACCCACTGTCAATCAGCCATGTATCATCACAGGTTTGGACCAGGTTGGATGAGGCCACAAATAACGCAACTGCTCTGTCTCCTGCACAGGCTATTGTTCATCAGCTATTTGAGCTTGCTGTTGGGGCTGCTCTCCCTTGTTTCTGCATACTTTTTCAATATGCCCAAACTGTTTGCAAGCCCTACACTGTATACCAAGTCTGAACCAGCATTTATACTCTACATGTCCCTTCTTTTTGCAATGAGAACAAGCTGGAAAATTTCGCATCCCACCGAACTTTGTTCCATTGGTTGTTGGACCTTTCTTTTCCTCTCTTTTCTCAGCAGGCTTTCTATAATTTCCTTGCACAAGTTTGCCCTCGTAGGTTGCCAGCATTGCTCCTTCATTTGCATCTTCAAGCCTTTAGGAGCCTTCTTTGCTCTTATGCCTGCAGAGCATGGACCAGCTCAGTCATTGTGATCTGAGTCAGGTCCTTTGAGTCCTCCAAGGATGAGATCTTAGCTTCAAACCTTTCCGCAGGCTCACCATCACCTTTTCCACAATCCTGCTGTCTGGCATCTGCACTCCAAGTAGTCTGATTTTGTTGACAATGTTCATTAACCTATCAACATATTCTTTCACCTTCTCATCCTCTTGCATCCTTAAAGTTTCGAACTCCCTTCTCAAATTCAAAACCTGCATGTTCCTTGTAGTGTCACTTCCCATGAACTCTTCTCTCAACTTGTCCCATGATTCCTTAACAGTTTCGCATGCCATAATCCTTGTAAAAACAAGGTCTGTGACTATTGAGTGGATGTGGGACAGGGCTCTTGGAGCTTTTGATGCTTCCTCTTCATGCATTCGGATTTGATTGAGGGTAGGATTTGGTCCCAACTGAGGGGTTGTCTCTCTTCCTTTACATACTGCCAAAGTCCTTGGCCCCTCAGGTAAGCCTTCATTTTAACTGACCAAATATGGTAGTGTTCACCGTTGAACACAAGAGGTAGAAGAAAAGCTGTTGGGGTACTCATTTGCTCAAGAAGAAACAGGTCTGATGCAAGGCAGTTTCCCAGTAGACTGGATGAGATGTTTGGAGAAGAAAATGTTTAGTTTTTGTTGGAATCAACTTAGCTCTGATACCATGTTAGTGTTTTGTGCTGGAGATAACTAAGAAAAGAATGAGAGCATGATACGAATGAAGAAAAGTGCTTGATTTTTCTTGAGTTCAAAATGAGTTTACACTTCAACTAATAAAGCAGATTTTACACTATTACACCAAACATGTAGACATAAAATAACTTGATTTAATCTGAATCTACTAACTTAATACCAACTAAACAACAACTATGTAACACATCCCATATAATCTGGGACACATATCAAGCAATACAAAAAAAGTATAACTTTGCAGTGTTACAAATGGACCCTTGGCATATTGCCTTTCAGTTTTACCGCCAAAAACATATTTGAAACATTAGTTGAACTGCTGCATTTCCAGCCAAGTATCAACCTTCAACAGTTTGGAACCAAAACTTAACAACCAATGCTTTTTTTTCCCTCCCACATCGGTGATGAGAGGCAGTTGAACCTTCTGAGTCCATTGTAAAACTACAACTAAATCTTATTGAAAAGGCATCTTTGCGCTTGGGGCAATGACGCATAGTGAGGTTCTAACCGAGGCGCTCTATTCTGGTTGAAAACTATTTCCAAACCCCCTCTTAGGCCAAGGTTCAGCCGTTAGGCCTTTGAGAATTTCTAGAAGGGCTCCCTCCGGGGTAAAGCTCTACAATTCCTAGTTTAAGCACATAGATACCAGCATTGACTAGTATAAACTTTCTGAAGAAAAGACCTCTGCATAATTCTTAGTTTAAGGCTACAGATAATGACATTGACATGTATAAACGTTCATTGGGGTAAAGAGTTTTATATATGGGATTCCGGTAAGAAAGAAATTAGAAAAACCATAAACCTTGCCGGTTGATACCATATAAAAGCCAGTATTAATGTAAGGACCAAGCCTATGCCACCTATACCAATATTAGTTATCTTAATGTAAGGACCGATATAGTATTATTTATAGGGACGAAGCTAGTAATAGTTATCTAGACATGGTTTAGGATTTATGGTTTAGTGTTTTGAATTTAAGTTCAATGAATATATGGAAGTGTTAATATTATAGAGAGAGAAACAAAGAATTCTAAAGAGAAAGGCAAAGAATGAAATTATATATACAAGTATGTATTTTCCAATGCACAAGAGCTATCTATTTTTACTTACAATATATGCTAGAACCATGCTAGTGAGTTATGCTAATGGCTAAAATCAAGCTTTGATTGATTCAAGCCATTGATCAAGCCTTGCTTGATTTTGGCTAACACCCCTCTCAAGCTCAAGGTGGTAACACGATTCTAGCTTAAGATTGGAAAACTAGCTCCGTGAATCATCCAGATGAGCTTTTGTGAAGACATCGACAAGTTGATCGATGGAGTAGACAAATAATAACTCAACTTGCCTTGTGCAATGTGGTGGCGAATGAAGTGACAATCAATCTCCAATGTATTTAATGCATTCATGGAAGACATCATTATGAGCGATCTATATTGCACTCTGATCGTCAAAATGAATAGGAACGGCAAAGGAATGAGCAACACCCATATCTTCTAGGAGCCGTTGGAGCCAAAGCGATTCGATAGTGGTATTAGCTAGGGCACAATATTCAGCTTCTATGTTAGATTGAGTCAGAATCGATTGTTTCTTACTTCGCCAAGAAATGAGTAAGACCAAGGAAGAAACAGTGCCCAATGGTGGAGCATCGATCAGAGGGATCCCCTACCCAATCGGCATCAAAGTAAACACGCAATGTAATGAGGAGTGAGCAAAAAGAAAAAAAGAGACTCATGAAAAGAGTGCCTTTGATGTATCACAAAATCCGTAGGGACAGAGGTATAATAGGTGGAGCGTGGAACAAAAATGAATTGACTAACAGTATGAACAACATAAGCGATGTCAGGCAAAGAGTATCCCACGTTTCGCTACAAGAGGGAAGAGGCAATGTAGACCAGAAAGCACGGCTTAATACAATGAGATTTCTCTTCTTAAGGTAATAAAAAAATATTCATGGGCATTGTGTTTGCTCCTCCTCAAGGTCATAGAAGTGAATGAATATTAAAGAGAATCGATTCATCATTGAGAAGAGAGTTATGTCATGCCCTCACTAATTGAAAGAGAGAGATGCACGTAGTCCAACATGAACTAGAAAAGATAAAACCTTCAATCCACAACGTAAATATATAAACCGCAGTAATTGATTACAAAAAGCATGGAGCCGTGTGGTGAGCACAAAGCAAACTATTCTTTCACCTTTTTCTAAAGAATACCGTGTGCTCGCCACTTCAAGCGGCATACCTCTATTTTTAGAGGGGTTGTACTTTTTGAGTGCAACTCCTTAACAAATCTAGTTTAGTGTTCTTGTAATGAAAATTGCTTTGTGAACCGAAACTTACTTAGTTTACGTGGGTTATGGTGACGCTTGATTTTTACACAACTTTGATTTACTTGGTGATGGAACTCCACACATGCTCTGTTTTAGATTTACTGAAGAAGGTTCACCTGTTGAATGCTTTTAACATTAGGCTACTCATATATGATTACTTTAACAGGAGGTCATCTTTCTAGAGCAATTGTCCACATGCATCACAAACAAAGAGCTACAATGTTTTATTGTGCTTGACCACAAAATAAAAGTGGAGTATCTAAACTGTTTGTTAAAAATGCCATGCTTTTACTAATTTATACACTTGATTGCAGAAGTAATAAGTTTTCTTGCGGTAGATGTGTCTGGACCATCTTCACTAACATTCTCCTCTATTTATGACTCTCCCAGCAAGAGCATTTTCATAAATTCTTACTCTGTTTTTTACTTTAGCAAGAGCATTTTTATAGTATTCTCATTCTGCTGTTTACCCTCCCGAGAAGTGCATTTTATGTTAGTGAGTTAAGATTTCTGATTTTATGTTAGTGCATTTTATGGCAGCTGCTTGGCATGGTCATTAGTCAATGTGCTTAAGGGAGAATCAAGATAGGTAGATACGGTTCAAATCCCACATGACCTAGAACGTAGAATCCTGACCCATAACTTAGATATATAAAATGCAATAAATTCCTTATTCTAAGCATGGAGCCGCATGGTGAGCACAAAGCGAACTATTCTTTCGCCTTTTACTAAAGAATACCGTGCACTCGCCAATCTAAAACGGCATACCTCTATTTATGGAGGGGTTGTTCTCTCTTGAGTGCAACTCCCTATCAAATTTAGTTGTGAAAATCATGGTTATTAGTATTTTACAATATTATCGTAAGATATAAGTTGTCAACAATACATATTAGAGAGTACCCAACATTTTTAATTAAGTATTGGTTCGTATCCTTAAAAATATCGATATGATTTTATTAATTTGGGTCCAAGGCCCAAAAAAATTTCAGGTCGGATCTAAGTCACCTAACCCGGTTCACTAAAACTTGCTCCCAAATCTACCCTTTTTGCATGGAAAAAGTGAAGAGGAAGATGTGTTACCCATTAACTCCAAGAGGTTGGCCTAGTGGTCAAGGAGGTGTCCTCCCTTCCTTAACTTTCTGGGTTCAAACCTTAGGGCCACCTACCTCAATGCATAATTGTGTCTTACCTTATTCATTAGGGTTTATAGGGTATTCAATGGACCATAGTGATTAGTTGAGATACGCGTAAGCTGACCAGAACACCCCGGTTACCAAAAAAAATAAAAAAAATGTGTTGCCCATTTTGCATGATAATAATAACACAAGTGGAGATATAGATATTGACATTGATCTTGAAAATAATATGAATGGTTGAGAGGAAATGATATAAATTCTTAATTTTATGATTAATTTTAATTATGTAATACTATAATTTAAAACTAATAATATCACAAAATTTGTTAATTAATATTAGGGGATGATATTAATTTTTTTAAAAAAATTTATTATTTTTAAAATGACATATTCTTACGATACAATACATAATTCGAAAAATTAAGTTTTTAATACACGATACGATACATATTTGACAATTATGGTGAAAATTGCTTTATATTAATAAAATCTTGCTTAATTTTTAAGTGCAGCAAGACTGTGAATGTAACACAACCTTGATTTGGTTTTAGAGGTGATGGAACTGGAAACATACACTGGTTCTGTTTCAGATTATTGAAGGATCATTTGTGTAATGCCTTAACCATGCCAATATTTATCATGTCATTTGATGGGTACTTTTTGCAATCCGAAATTTTTTTGGTTAGCAATAGCTAGAAGGTTCAAGTCCAGTTAAGCAGTGCCTGCCTAAACAAAATTCCTTAAAGCAGTTCTGGTGAGAGAAATCAGAGTCACTCTACTGATAGCAGAAAATCAGCCACTAGTTCTTCCAGTATGTAATTAATGAAAAACAGCTTTTTTATTATTGCCAAATAAGTAGAATAACAAATCAAAAAAATACCGTATAAATTGGCATAAATAAAGGCAGCAATGTCAGGCCTGGTTTCTCCCACATTGATGAAACAAGAGAAGACACAATGCAGAGTAGAGCTATAAAAGAACAATTGAGCCACAGAACAAAGCATACCTTTCTCGGCCTTTTGGCTAAGATCAAGTGTAGTGTCTGTTCTTATCAGTTTAATATCTGATATGTGGGACATTGTCCCACATGATATTAAATTTAATTTTTTTAGGGGGAGGATCCACTACAGTAGCTTGCTACTGGGTTCCTTAAGCGTTGCCCATGCGTTGCACTACTTCAAGGGCCTGGCGCACCTCAACCAAATCAAGTTTAAATTACAATCTCTGAAAGTATCTTTATGCAAAAATCAATAATGCCAAGATTCTATTTCTGCTGGATAATTTTAGTTTATATAAAAATGAAGTTGGTGATGATAAAAAATATTGCCGGCAATAGTAAATATTAAGGTTCAGTGGTGTCACGTCAGTCTATCACAATTAAAGGTCTCGAGTTGGAGTCCAGGCAAACCCAAACATAAATTTATTTTTAATTTTCGATGGGCAAAGCCAAAAATTTAAATCATTTCATTTTCATTACTTAACATGAAATATAATATCATTCCATTTTAAATTGATTTTTTTTCATGTAATATCATTCATTTTTAATTTTTTTCATTTTTCTTTAGTAGCCCAGGAAAAGGAACCAAAACGGATTGGTTCCTAGGAAAAAGAATTGGAATTAGAACTGAAATTGACCGGAATTGAAATGCAATAAATTAACATTAATTGTGAATTTGTGACAAAAGAATAAAATTAAATATTAATATTAACATGTTTTATGAATCTTTAATTAAACACTTACCTTTTTTAATATACCATAACTCATGAGGTTGTCATATTATAATATAATTTTATAATTAATTAAATTTCTAATCATTTAATTCAATAATAAGTAATGCACTAATATAATAATATTTATCAATTTATCATATATAATTAATTAATTACAAATTTATTATAGATATAATTGAAAGTTAAAACTTGATAATTTAGGTAAATAAATAAATATTATTCAATCAAATATATTACTTTATTCAAAAATAATTATTTTAATTGGATCCTAATTTCAATTATTCACTTAATTAATTAAAACTTTAATATTATAATATATATTTAAAAAAACATTTTAAAATATATATATAATATTTTATTATTTAATATAATCTACACCCCTCCAAGTCCGCACACACACACACACGTGTCTTATCCCATTCTAAATTTTTTTATATGTAAAATTTATAGACCCCCCATTCTTTATTGATATTCCTTTCAGTCCAAGTTCCAAGACAAGTTCCAAGCAGGTTCTAGCTCGGGTACCCACCCTTGGTTCCAAGCAAGTTCCATATCAGTAACTCGCCATCGGTTCCAAGCAAGTTCCATCCCAAGTACTCGCCATTAGTTTCGGTTCTGGTTCCGGTTTCGATTTTGGTTTTACTTAGTTCCAGCGGAACCTGAGCCGTACAATGTTGGTTCTTAAATATTGGAATCGAAACCTACTAGTACAGTATCGATTTCAGTTCCAATTCTCGTTCTAGTTTTACCTACTACCAATACTCACCCTTAATCGTTGGTCTATCCATGGGTGGGTTGCATAGTCAATTTTATGAAGATGAATGACTAAATAAAGTTTTTTTATGTATAAGCTTATTTAAAGTGTTAGAAATATCAAAAACATCTCCATGTTATTTGATGAATCTACGAATATCAATGTTTTGTGGTGTATCTGGTTACGATGTCAATCTATTTCACTAAAGGTCTAGTTCGAGTTGAGCTGTAATATCCCGTATTTTTTTTAATAGAGTTTTATTAAATTTTACTTTGTGATTCTGGGGTAAAGTGTAATAATTTGAAAGTTTTGGGGAGATAATTAGGACTAAATAAATTTTCCAGATATTTTGATGAACAGTGATCATTCAATGAAAAGAAAAACGGGGAAGAAGAAGAAAGGACAAGAGAGAAAAGGAGAGAAAGAAAAGAGAGAAGAGAGAGAAGAAGAAGAAGAGAAGGAGAGGAAGAAGGAAAGAAAGAAAAGAAAAAAAAAGGGAGAGAGAGATGAAACCAAGAATAGAGGGAGAGAGGAGATAGGAGACCGACGGAGGTGGCTGCAAAAGGGGCCGCCGGCGAGCAAAACTCCGGTGATCGAAGAGTGGAGGAAGATCAAGCAAATAGGAGGTTAGTAAAGCTTGATATTTCCTCTTTTTTGGTGATTTATGATTCAGAACTCTCTTTGGATTGTTTTGTCTATGATTTGGTATAAATTCGTGAAAACAAAACTAAAATAGGGAGATTGATTTTAATAATTTAGTGTGGGTAGAACATAGAGGTTGTTTCTAAACAAAAATGGGTTAAAGATATGATTTTTTATGTAAGGGTTTACCGTACAAAAATCTGACCATCTGGAACTCCGAAAATTGTCTGTATCTTTTGGGTTTTTTTTTTAAGCTGAATTTTGGATATGTTCTTGTAGACTTCTTAAGGAGTGTTAGAAATTTATTTCACGTAAAAACTCGAAGGATTGAATTTTATATGGATTTTTGAAGTTGCCTTGTGATGTTCTGGAATTTTCGTTTTCTGCAGAACATGTATTTTGGAAACTGATTTGATGCATCTATTCTTATCCAAATTGAGTATTTTAAATTCTGGTGAATCCTATATGTGTCTAGTTTAATTCTGGATAGTTTCATGAGGTTTGGATTAAGGGATGGATTGTTATGAATTTTTCAAGTCAGTAACCTCAATTCTGGAAACAGGGGACAGATTTGAATGAGTTGAAAGAAAATTGTGTTTTAAATAGTTATTGATTCCGAAATGACTTGAGGAAATTATGGGAACAACTTATGTGTCTCTAGAACTCCCTGTTAAAATTATGGCTTAAAATGATAAATGGAATTTTTAAGAAAAATCTGAGAGCAGCCGATGTTCAATTATGAGACAGTTTTGTTAAAGCAGAAGTTATGTTAATCTTTTGGTGTGTGAAGTGTCCAATAATTTTAATATTGAGGTGTTACCTTATGGGGACTTATGTATGGAGGATTTATTGAATTTTGTACATAGGGAGGCAAGCGGGGGCATTATTAGAAGATTTCAATCATTTTTCGGCTTAAGGGTCGAGCTTCAAATTTTGAGTGGTTTTAATAAAAACTTTCCTTAAAAATTTCAGATCTATGCTTGTATGTTATTTTCTAGTATGCCATTTTTGTATTTTGATGAGGTTTGAGCAAAATGTGAAGCTTGCTTGGTTTATTTTTTTCTTTGCATGTTTTTGGACAGATTCTAGAGTGGTTGTTTTGAGTTTTAAAGGGAATGAACTTTGCTTGCTAATTAAACTTGCATGCATTTGGCTGTTTCAATAAACTATGATGGTGGCTGGATATTTTGGGTTGCATGCACTCAGCTGGACTGCATTTTGAGAGGTGCTTGAGTTATGTATTTGGACTAAAAGTTGGTTGGTTAAATACATTTGGATGCTTCCAGTTGGATTATCTATGAGAAAATTGATTTCCATAGTGTTTTAAAATGCTGGGAGTTAAGGTATTTTGGCTGTTAAAATGTTAAAGAAAAGACTAAGATTATGAGGTTAGAATAATTTTCTAGGTAAAAAGGGCAAATGGGGTGCTTTTCGTAAGTTTTGAAAGTATATTCTAAAAACTTGCATTTTACCCCCTATTTTCCATGAAATCTCACATGTTGGCATGTCTTATCCTTATGGGAAATATTCATATATTATTATTATTATTTTGCTTTTGGGTTTAATTATAATTATAATGTGTTATATGAGTTTTGACTTTTAAAAGTGATATTTGTTTATGATTTATAAGCACATACGTAATATACTCTTGACTTACATGCTACTTGAGATTATGTATGAGATTGTTGTGGTGCTAAAACCACCCTACGAAGTACCCATCCCCCAGAGATACAGATTTTATTGGCTTTGCCTAGGTGTTGAGTGGTCCACCATGTATGACAGATTTTATTGGCTCTGCCTAGGCGTTAAGTGGTCTGCCATGTATGACTGATTTTATTGGCTCTACCTGGGCGTTGAGTGGTCTGCCATCTATGACAGATTTTATTGGCTCTGCCTGGGCGTTGAGTGGTCCACCAGGTATGATAGATTTTATTGGCTCTGCCTGGGCGTTGAGTGGTCCGCCAGGTATGATAGTTTCAGTGGCTCTACCCGTGCGATGATAGATCTTGCCGGGTATGACAGGTACATCCCTTGCCCTGCCTGCGTGTGGGACGCCTACCAGGTATGACAGATTTTCCCCAGGATACTAGTTGGGTGAGAGTTTTCACATGTGATTGAGAGATGGTTTGGATATGTATATCATTTATCTGAAAATGGGAACTTATAAATGTAAATGTTATCCAAATAGGAACTGTTTCTTAGAAATGATGTTTTAGAGAAACATGAGTATTTATTCGTTTACCATAATAGTGTTCAGAATGAAGCCTTGCCATGAGAGATTTCAACATGTGTTATGAAAGATGGCTTATATTATAAAATGTGTATACGGAAATGAAATTTTATAAGCACGAGTGTTTTTATTGTATATTGAAATGTTTTATTTCATACTAACACATTCCCCACTCACTGAGCATTTCTAGCTCACCCCTTGTTTTCAAATGTTTTTCTTTCCCCCCGCCAGGTCTAGAAGGTGATCATGTAAAGGAGTGAATTTCACTCAAGGTTGGGCCACACGGCTTCATTTCACTATAGATTCTATAGTTGTATTTTGTTTTCTGCTGCAAAGTTTATGTTTCCTTCATTATGTATTTATTTCTTGTTTGGATTATTAAAGATATGGAAAAATTTGATACCATAAATTTCATTTTGTGAAAATTTCAATTACATTTGTTTACATGCAAATGACATTACATTTTTATGATGTTTTATTTATAAACAAGTTTTATAGTTTTCTCACATGGCACGTCTCGATCACCCGAGTCTTATGGGTGCGTCCGGAGCCTATGGGATAAGGAGGGTCGGGACGAGTCGTGTCATGAGCAAAGCTAAAAATTAAATTATATTTTTATTTTCGACCTTACATCTTCTTTGGCATCGCAAGACAATATATACATCACAAGAAGTTCTTACATTTAATAACTACCAACAACAATTAATTTAAAGATAAAAGAAATAGAAAATATTAAAAAATATTGTAATACCATGAATATAATATCATTCAATTTTGACAATTAATGAATGAATAGATAGCAAATCCATAAGAAGCATTGCATAAAAGGAATAATACACTACAGACATCGAAATATTTGCACCGAATTTTTGTACTGGTTGACGTGAAATGCGTTTCTCCATTTCTTTATAATTTTTTTCTAGTGAACGACCGTCCATCAAATTTGGACGGCCGTTCACTCATATGGACGGCCGTCCATATGCAAGGGACAATATAGACGACCGTCCCTATTAAAATAAAAAAAAAATTTGTAAAAGCTTAGGGACGGCTGTCCATCCATTGTGGACGGCCGTCCATTAATTTTGGACGGCCGTCCATATGCTAGGGACGGCCGTCCATATAATATGGACGCCCGTCCCTGTTAAAATAAAATAAAAAAATTTGTAAAAGCTTAGGGATGGCCGTCCATCCATTATGGACGGCCGTCCATTAATTTTGGACGAGCGTACACAAATAATGGACGTCCGTCCTTCACCCAAATATGAAAACAAAAATGATATATCCACGAAAAATTCATCAAAAAATTGCACCGAAACACGTGGAGGCAGTCACCTTCGACGATTGAATACTTACATAAATGGACGGCCGTCCAACGTTTTTGGACGGCCGTCCATACATCTCGGACGGTCGTTCATAGTATTATGGACGACCATCCATAAAAAGTTGTGTTGTTTTAGAAAAAAAAAAAAAAAAAAATGGACTGGGCGCCTAGTCAAATTTTTTGGACGGGCGTCCATCTTTTTGGACAGGCGTCCATATAATATGGACACCCGTCCAAAAGCACATAACTCATTTATGGACGGGCGTCAATATAATATGGACGCCCGTCCAGCAGCACATAACTCAGAAACATCCTTGCTGTTGAATAGTTTTTCAACGGTTGTCATGCAGGTCATGCGGCGATGTAATTTCTTCAATGCCGCGGCATCTTCTTCTCTGGAATTTCTTCAATGCTGCAGCATCTTCTTCTCTGGAATTTCTTCATGCCTTCAAGACTCTTGCTGCCAAACTTGCAGCCAATCTTCATTTTCTACCAAAAAGATTCATTTTTCAACAATAACTCTGCCAATCGCCGTGATGAAAAAGTACATGCTTTTCATGTTACTTTTGCATGTTAAAGTGAGACAGTGCCTCTTACACTTGGGCTTTGTCTTTTTTTTTTTTCTCTCTTTTTTATCTGGGATTTTATTTTTTTAAAAGTCTTATTGTCTCATTTGAGTTTCGTCTTTTTTTTTTTAGTCAAATTTTAGCTTATTGATTTTTTCTTGTGGGGTTGTGTGCGTGTTCAGTGCTCGCAAGAAGGAGCTGAAGAATAAGCAGAGAGAAGAGGAGAGGAAGCGCAAAGAAGAAAAAAAGGCGAAACAGGTACTTAGCTTCGTTTTAAGCTGATGATTTGTTGATGAGCTAGGGTGGTAAGGAGCTTTTATCCACTGAAACCATGATGAGCTTGTGGACTACGTCACTGGCGGGCTTTCTCTTCCAACAGCTGTAGGGCTTGAAGGGGGAGTAGACGTCATGGCCTCGGAGGCCACCGTAACAGTACCATGAAGCTCTCTCCGATAAAAGCGGGGCCAGAAGCACCTAAATTAAGATCTACCAGTGGCTCTGGTTCTTCAACCTGGACAGTTTCCACGCGATCTTCATACTTCCAAAGAGGCAGAAATGTCAAATTTTTTTATTTTATTTTAACATGGACGGCCATCCAAAATTAATGGACGGTTGTCCACAATGGATGGACGGCCGTCCCTAAGCTTTTTCAAAATTTTTTTTTTATTTTAATAGGAACGGTCGTCCATATTATATGGACGGCCATCCCTTGCATATGGACGCCCGTCCATATAACATGGACGGACGTCCATGTGAGTGAACGGCCGTCCAAATTTGATGGACAGCCGTTCACTAGAAAAAAATTATAAAGAAATGGAGAAACGCGTTCCACGTCGGCCGGTACAAAAATTCGGTGCAAATATTTCGGTGTCCGTAGTGTTATTGTAAAAGGAAACTGATACCTCTCATATTATTATTATTATTTAACCATATATTAATATTTTGCATTAATTTAAAACAAATCTTACATCCATTAATGGCTACCAAATCTCCAACAAAATTCATGCCCCCTATCCTTTTTTCTTTTTAAGACTCTCAACTAAATTAATACACTAAATACGTTTCCGAAAACAATAAATACTTTAATTATGTTACTTTCCTTAACTTGCTTATTTATAAAGCATACCACATCCTTCAAACTCAAACCCAAACACAGTTCAAGTAACTGAAATCCATAGCCAACAAAAATGCCCAAGCACCTTCAAAAATCTTCAAAAAATGCCTCTCCAATTAAAAAAAATGCCCATCAAATATTCAATTACAATACCCTAGTTCATTCTCAACTTCGAAAAATTGGGTCCTTTCAAGCTGCAAACACCCCAAAACCTTATCATTTGCCGTTTATCGTGACCAAAATGATAATAACAGCAGCAACAACAACAACAATAATAATGATGGCGCTGCAACGCTCTCCGACATCAATCGTTTTCTATTCGAGAATTTTAAGTCTCTTTATCTTAACGACGAGGATGATAATAAAAAGAAAGAAGAACGTGATGGAGATAAAATTCCAAATGGGGCATTGTTTGATTCACCTCGGTTCGTTGAACCGCCAAGGATTCGCGTGGGTCTCACCGGTTTTCGTGGCGCCAGGGACTTTCATCGCTCATCGAAGAAGCTCGGAATAGTTTCACCAACTATGATGAGGACATGGCTGGCTCAACTTCAACCTCAACCTCAACCTCAACCTCAACTTCAACCACTGCCCTAAATGATCACTCCTCTACTGTTTCTACTGATTCCAAGTATGTGAAGCTTCCTAGTGACTCCATTACAATCTTGAGATACTCTCCAAGTCCATACGGTGATTTTCAACGCTCCATGCAAGAAATGGTGGAGGCAAGACTGCAACATCAAGCGACGGTTGATTGGGATTTCTTAGAAGAGCTTTTGTTTTTTTACGTGAGGCTTAATGAGAAAAAATCATACAAATTCATATTAAGGGCATTCGTGGATTTGGTCGTCGGTCTTCGTCAGAATTCGAATAAGATTCCGGCGAGATCACGGCATGATTTTTGAGTTGCAAGAGAAAGGAGGAGGTAAATGAGACATGTAATGTAAGATTGTGGCAGTAGGTTAGAATGGGAATTATTTTCGGCTCCCTCGGTGATCAATCTTTGCCGCAATGGCTTGTTGCACATGAATCCAAACACTCTTCAACTTTCTCTTTCCCTGACAATAACAAAACAAAATAAAATAAAATTAGTTCTATAAAAAAAGAAATATACCGTGAAAATATCTTGAGTTTAATTTTTTACCTCCAGGTTTAGGAAGGTTTTCTTTGGTCATAAGACTGTAGCAGGTGGACAAGACAAAACCAACATCGCAAAAGTCCCTGCTGTTTAAAAGGCGCCACACCGCTTTCACGCAGACATTCCTTTTTGCGGGATTTAGCACAATCACTAGGACCAGTTATAATTGAAAAAATACAACCAGTTAAGCAAAAATGGCAGCATTTCGTGAATTGGCTACAGATTGCCCAGCAAGAACACCCAACACCAAACTAAGGATTAAAAGAGACTTGACTTGAGTTTTCTCCATTTTAATCTATGCCTTTAGTCTTTAAATATTTTACCGCATAGAAAATTTGTGAGACTGATTTATATAGGACTTTTCATTCGCTTTCTATCTATAATTCCAATTGAAACATTAATAATTGGATAGTAAATTATGGTATAAAAACATTGATTTTTTTATTTATGTACTAGATTGGGAAATGTTAATTATGGTATCAAATCTCAATGGGTAGTTAATACATAAATATGAGCAGATAACATACTAAAACAGATTCACTGTTCCATAGCCAAGTTGATTTGCCATACATGTATATGATATATTCTTTCTTTCATATATTCACTGAACTCGAATTCCTCTCATGATTCATGAACTAATAGATATTTCAATCCATCATCTTATTTTCAAAAATAGTTAAATGTCTTCTAAAATAAACCTATTTATCAAGTCCTTGTTCTTGTTTGCCTTATAGGTTCAAAAGAGCTGTAAAATTGATTCATTCTAAGTTCCTAAATAAGAGTTCTGTTTTCTTGGTAAGAATATACCGCTCAAATTTCCCCCACCAACTACACCTTAACAGGAATTATATCATTTACTACAATTTCTAGCTGATGTTCAAAAAAATTCAATGCATGTGTTTCTTGGTTGCATACAGTTCCTAGTTTTAGCTATTGGTTTGATAGCTGCTATGATGATTCAGAAATGGATTCTATTGAAGATTGAATCTTTTTTTGTAGAAGACGAAGATGCCGCGGCAAAAGAAAAGGTATGAAGATGAAGATTACTCCAGAATCTTCCTAGAAAGCTCCATGCCACGACACACTACTAGTATAAATCTTTATGGTGGGAGCTTGTCCATGGCTACAAAAGATGGGCAAGTGCTGGTGGAAGGGCTCCTAAACACTTGTATCATCATTACTCATGATTCAATTTCCTTCCGGTTGAAGAAGACAAACGGTCAACAATAAAATCAAGTTGAATCGCACCTCTTCGAATCCAATTTGGCCAAAATCGCACCCGACCTGATGCGATTCCAGCCAAATCGTACCTAGTCGGGTGCGATTTGGCAGAATCGGAGCGATCATGCGCAATTTGGCCGAATGGTAAGATAAAGAAGATGAAGATGGGAAGAGGGGAGATGAAGAAGAAGAAGATGGGAGGTGGGAAGGGGGAGGTGGTGATAGAGAGAAGTAGAGAGAAAAATGGTGGATAGAAAGAGAAAGGAGAAAGGGAGAAGAATGGAAAGAAAGATAAGAGAAAGATAAGAGAAAGATAAGAGGCGGAGAAGATGAGAGATGAGAAGGAAAGAAAGAGAAAATGAAGAAAAAATAATAAAGAAAAAAAATTAGAGATTTTATAAAACATAAAAAGTCAAAATTACCCTTTAAGGATGAAAGAACATTGTAGACGATAAAATTTATAGTTGATTCGGAAAGGACATATCTTGTGAGAAGCAAGCCATTGATAATTTGATAGACTTGCCCAAAGAGGGAGAGGGAAAGGGAATGTGAAGGCTTAGGTGTGGTGTTTTCCATAAGCACTCCGACGTTTAAGTTAGCGAGGTTGAACATATTTAGTGAGGGTTGAGAGCGGGAAGGGTTTACCGTATAATGCGGCTAGGGCTAGACTCACACAAAGTGGTCGGAGCATAACTTTGGGGTGGCTGAGGGTGGTGAAGTTGATAAGAAGTAAGCTTCACGGCAAAGAAGGCAATGATTCTTGAGAGGAAGAATTTAGGAGCTAAGAGCTAGGAGTTATTTCAAAATGAATAATAAAAGATCTAGCCTTTGTTTATATAGTGAACCAAAGGGGTTGGAGTCCTAGCAGAACTCTGAGTCTTACTTGGTAGATGAGCCTCAATTAGGAAGGAAGCATTATCATTTGCCTTTATCATATTAGACTTACCACTTTAAGAAAGATTCAGGATCTTGACTGAAGTTGAAAGTAAATAGGATTTTAATTCCTATTCTGGATTGTTGTGGGCTAACGAGCTAGAACTCATTTTAGCTTAACTTATAAGATAGCTCAAATGGTAGACTGGTCAGTGCGCAAGGTGGATTTAAGCGTAGGCCCAACTAAAATTGGGCTAAGGCACTAGGTCATAATATGGTTATTTTGTTATTGTGTCTCGTTAGGTCCACTACAATTTTTGGCCTATACAAACATCAATAATATCATGTCAATTAACAGATTCTACTAATAGATTTTGTCGAAAAGTGGGTAATTTTCATTTTTAAATTTTTTGGTAACAAATTGTTGTTAGGGAAAAGTTTGGGTGGAAGGATGTCGTTCAACCGTTTAATAAAGATCTATTTGTTACGATTTATTCGAGTAAAGCTTATTGAAGAAGAGCATATGAAATATAGCTTTATTATGAAAAATGTGTTAGGTGCTTGGTTAGGAAAATGTAAAAAACTTTTTAGTGCTAAATTTAAGGCACACAAATAAATTAAGTCAAATATGTTTAATAGAAATTTTTTTTTTTTTTTTTTTTTTTTTTTGTGTGAATCCCACATCGAAAGTGCATTGAAAAAATCTTGAGCTTACAAAGGAGGGAGTCCCTCCACCAAATAGATTAGCCTTTTGGGTGTGAAACTCCCCTCTCGTGATGAGTGATATCAGAGCAGACCCAAGGAGAATCTCTCTACCTAATAGGTTAATCTTTTGGGAAACAACCTGAAATAGTGCTTATAAATAAGCTCTTTTTAACTAGTAGATAAATCCAACCAAACACACTCTTATTATATTTATGTTTCAGAAAAAATTTAAACACATAGGATAAGTTCAGCCAGCTGTTCCTAGAAGTTGCAAATGTTTACAATGATTCTTAGTTTAGTTTGTAATCAAATGTTTGGAATGAAACCTTTCTGGTGAAAGCATGATGCTAGCATAAGTCTGAATGTAAATCAGCCTTTTTTTTGGCTTTCATGTGGGATAGAACTCCACACATACATTCATCAAGATTTATTAAAGGCTAAACTATTGATTGCTTCAATGTCATTTGATCAATACAATCATGATTCATGAATAGAATTGATTTCACAAATCATAAAAGGAATTTGAATTCTATGAATATATGAAAGGAGGAATATATCATATTATATAGCAAGTCAATCTTGGCTATGGAATAATAAATCTATTTCTGTATGTTCTCTTCTCATATTTGTATCTTCACTATCCATTGAGCTGGCCTTTCCAAATAATTATACTTGAAAACATTAAGGCTAGTTAATTATTTAATTATATTTCTTCAATCGCAAATAACAAATTGATTTGCCGGTTTATTCTTTGATCTCCTGCCTAATTAACAAAAAATAATAATAATAATAATGTTTTTATACCATATTAGTTTTCGAATTATTAATGGTCAATATGGAATTAAGCAAATGAAAAGTCCTATATAAAGCAGTCTTACAAAATTGTTATGGCATAGAAGTTAAAGATTAAAAACATCGACGGAAATGGAGAAAACTAAAGTCCAGTCTCTTCTGATTGGTTTCTTGGTGTTGGGGCTTCTTTCTATGCAACCTGTAGCTGCCAGTTTCAAGAGATGCTACTGTAACTGCATAAAAGGATGTATTTTTACAATTATAATTAATCCTGGTCAATGTCCTTTATCCTGCATAGGGCAATGCCTAGGCCACACATAACGGAAAAACCTTTGTAAACGGAAATAACCTCTGCAACGTCGGTTGTGTCTCCTCTTTGTGCTCCAATCTTATGACCAAAGAAAACCTTCAAAAACCTGGAGGTAACTGATTAAACTCATAATATTTTCATGGTTTATTTATCTATAATTTATAAAGTATTCATGTTTTTTGTATTTGTTATTGTCAGGGAAAGAGAAAATGGCAGGGTGTTTGGATTCATGCTCAACAAGCTATTGTGCCAAGAATTGAACATATTCATGGAGGAGCTAACATGGAAAGTTTAAATAAAAGCGTTAAAAGTGCGCACCGTATACTAATCTTGTTATTGAGAATTTTTATGATGTAATGAAACAACAATAATAAATCTAATTGATTGATTTAAAGGTACTACCTGTTGTTTATAAAGGAGTTATGATCCCACCAATGTCGGCGTTGTTACTCCCAGCAATAGTAAATATTAACGCTCAGCGGTGTCGTTCGCAGGTCAGTCAATCACACTAAAGGTCTCCAGTTCGAGTCCAGGCAAACCCAAATTAATTTATTTTCATCTTCGATTGGCAAAGCCAAAAATTAAATCATTTCATTTTCGATTTCTTAACATGAAATATAATATCATTCCATTTTAAATTGATTTTTTTTCATGTAATATCATTCATTTTTAATTTTTTTTTCATTTTTCATCTTCTTTAGTAGCCCAGAAAAAGGAATCAAAACGGATCGGTTCCCGGGGAGAAAAAGAACTGGAACTGGAACCTGAAATCGACCATAATTGGAATGCAGTAAATTAACATTAATTGTGAATTTGTGACAAAAGAATAAAATTAAATATTAATATTAACATGTTTTATGAATCTTTAATTAAACACTTACCTTTTTTAATATACCATGACTCATGAGGTTGTCATACTATAATGTAATTTTATAATTAATTAAATTTCTAATCATTTAATTCAGTAATAAGTAATACACTAATATAATAATGTTTATCAATTTATCATATATAATTAATTAATTACAAATTTATTATAGATATACTTGAAAGTTAAAACTTGATAATTTGGGTAAATAAATAAATATCATTCAATCAAATATATTATTTTATTCAAAAATAATTCTTTTAATAACATTAAAACATTTTTAATTGGATCCTAATTTCAATTATTCACTTAATTAATCAAAACTTTAATATTATAATATATATATTTAAAAAACATTTTAAAATATAATCTACACCAACCAAATGGGGCCCTCCAAGTCCACACACGCACCCACACGTGTTTTAATCCCATTCTAAATTTTTTATATGTAAAATATATGGACCCCCATTCTTTACTGATACTCTGTTTCAGTCCAAGTTCCAAGATAAGTTTCAAGTAGGTTCCAGCTTAGGTAACGACCCTTGGTTTCAAGCAAGTTCCACATCGGGTACTTGCCATCGATTCCAAGGAAGTTCCATCCCAAGTACTCGCCATTAGTTTCGGTTCTGGTTCCGATTTCGATTTTGGTTCCGGTTCCAAATATTGGAATCGGAACCTACTAGTACAATATCGGTTTTGGTTCCAATTTTGATTCTAGTTCTACCTACTACCCATGCTCACCCCTAATCGCTAGGCTACTCATGGGTGGGTTGCATAGTCAGTTTTATGAAGATGAATGACTAAATATAAGTTGCTTTATGTATAAGCTTATTTAAAGTGTTAGAAATATCAAAAACATCTCCATGTTATTTGATGAATCTACGAATATCAATGTTTTGTGGCGTATCTGGTTATGATGTCAATCTATTTCACTAAAGGTCTAGTTCGAGTTGAGCAAAGCTAAAAATTAAATTATATTTTTATTTTCAACTTTTACAAAACATGAAATATAACATCATTCACTTTTAAATTGATTTTTTTTTTTTTTTCAACTTTTCATCTACTTTGGGCATCGCAAGACAATATATACATCACAGGAAGTTCTTACATTTAATAACTACCAACGACAATTAATTTAAAGATAAAAGAAATAGAAAATATTAAAAAATATTGTAATACCATCAATATAATATCATTCACTTTTGACAATTAATGTATGAATAGATAGCAAATCCACAAGAAGCATTGCATAAAAGGAAACTGAAACCTCTCATATTATTATTACTATTTAACCATTTATTAATATTTTGCATTAATTTAAAACAAATCTTACATCCATTTATGGCTACCAAATCTCCAACAAAATTCATGCCCCCTATCCTTTTTTCTTTTTAAGACTCTCAACTAAATTAATAAACTAAATACGTTTCCGAAAACAATAAATACTTTAATTATGTTACTTTATAAATACTTTATTTATACTTTAATAAATACATTGAGATTTCCTTTCCAAATAATTAAGCTAATGAAAAGTCATAAATAAAGCAGTCTTACAAATTTGTTCTGGCATAGAAATTAAAGGCTAAAAGTATTGACGGAAATGGAGAAAACTAAAGTCCAGTCTCTTCTGATTGTTTCCTTGGTGTTGGGGCTTCTTTCTATGCAACCTGTAGCCGCCAGTTTCACGAGATGCTACCTTAATTGCATAAAAAAAATGTATTTTTACAATTATAATTAATCCTGCTCAATGTCTTTTAACCTGCTTAGGGGAATGTCTTGGCCACCATAATGAAACCTCTTTAACCAGCAATGACTTCTGCGATGTCGGTTGTGTCTCCTCCTTGTGCTTCAATCTTATGACCAAAGAAAACCTTCAAAAACCTGGAGGTAACTAATTAGACTCAGAATATTTTCACGGTTTATTTATCTATAATCTATAAAGTATTCATGTTTTTTTTTTTTAATTTGTTATTGTCAGGGAAAGAGAAAGTGGAAGGGTGTTTGGATTCATGCTCAACAAGCTATTGCGCCAAGAATTGATCATAGAATGGAAAGTTAAAATAAAACCGGTGAAAGTGCGCACCGTATACTAATCTTGTAATTGAGAATTTTTATGATATAATCAAAAAACAATAATAAATCTAATTGATCGATCTTATTGGAAACACTAAAATACTAGTTTATAAAGGAGTTATGATCCAACCAATGCAGGCGTTGTTACGCCCACATGATATTAAATTTATTCCTTTAGGGGGAGGACTCGCCACAGTAGCTTGCTAAATTTCACAAGAGGTTATTTACCCGGACCCATTGGCAGCATGCATCACAACCTTTTGACAAAGCTAAAAATGTTTTATAGGTTCTTGACCATAAAGTAAAAGATAGTAGAGCATCTAAACTGTTTTGTTAAAAGTGCCATAAGACGTAATTAAACAACATATTTCTGTTTCCGACTCTCTCAGCGAGAGCATTTTGCATTAGTGAGTTAAGCTATCGAGTTCTACAGCTGCTTGGCATAGTCATATTAGTCAAATGATACTTGGGAAAAAATTAGCGTTTAAAGAGCTTATAGGGGAATCAAGAAATGAAGATATAGTCCCTAAGGGTGAGCGGGTCCTTAACAAATCTAGAGAATATAGATTTACTTGCGCTCGCCGTTTTAAGCGGCAACCTCCTTAACAAATATAGTTGAGTTTTCTTGTAATGAAAATTGCTTTGTGAACCAGAAACAAACTTAATTTATGCTCACACCTAAGTCATCATATATGAGTAGCAAAATGTTTGAAATACTAACCTGACTCTAAGACAACTTTGATTTACTTGGTGATGGAACTCCGCACATACCCAGTTTTAGATCTACTGAAGGTTCACTTTTTGAATGCTAACATTTGGCTACTCATATATGATAGCTTTAATGGGAGGTCGTTTTTCCAGAGCAATTGTCCACATGCATCACAAATAAAGAGCTAACTAATTTACTAATTTATACACTTGATTGCAGAAGTAACAAGTTTTCTTGAGGTAGATGTATCTGGACTCCAGTGAATTATTGGGAATTTTAACACTTAACTAAACAAACAACAATAAATTTGATTGAATGAACAATTCCTCAACCATCTTCATAACATTCTCACCCTGTTTTTAACTCCAGCAAGAGTATTTTCATAACAATTCCTCAACCATCTTCATAACATTCTACTTTGGAAAGATTATTGTTTAATGAGCTTATGGGAGAATCAAGAAATGTAGATATGGCTCTAATCCCACATGGCCTAGAGCATAGAATCCTCACCCGTAACTTAGATATATAAAATGCAGTAAATTCCTTACTTTAAGCATGGAGCCGTGTGGTGAGCACAAAGCGAACTATTCTTTCGCCTTTTACTAAAGAATACCGTGTGCTCGCCACTCTAAAACGGCATACATCTATTTTTGGAGGGGTTGTTCTCTCTCGAGTGCAGCTCCCTATCAAATCTAGTTGTCAAAATTGTTTTATATTAATATAATCTTGCTTAATTTTTTAGGGTTGTTATGCTTTATAAGTGCAGCCAGACTGTGAATGTAACACAACCTTTATTTGGTTTTAGAGGAGATGAAAATTTAATTATTTTCATCTACCTTTTTGTTCCTAATTGTTCTCAAAACTACCTTACGGGGTATATCATGTAGGGGGAAAAAGGTTTAAAGCTGATGAAAATTGTCATTTTGGAAAGCTCTTTTAATAATTGGTTTATAAAAAAGGAAAACGACGAATAAAATTTTTATGTACAAACTGGAAGAGTGGATATGAACTGATAGCTGAAGTTTGTGTACCAGAGTTTATGTGCATAATTTCATATGTATGTATAATATTTCTAAATAGAACAAGGAAAGAGGTGTATTGGATTTTGTTCAGAATTATCTATATAAGTTGACTTTATTACAAGGTTGAAGTTATATATACGGTAGCCATTTTCAATGTTTTGGAAAAAAAGAAAAAAATTAATCCTAGCATTAATATCTACATATCTATCATTCTTTAAGGAATATCAGATCTCTAAGCAATCCACTTAATTCCATGTCTATTTATGGCAAAATGTAGTTAAGTTACCGAAAATTACTATATAAACCTGTCATGAAAATTCCTATATAAACCTTTTCAGGGATTCAGCTGCTTTTCATCTTAGCTTGACATATCTTCTCTTGCATATGTCAGAAAAGAAAATGGAGAAAAATTCATTTCAATTGATTTTGATAGTTTCTTTGGTGTTGGGGCTTCTTTTTAGCCAGTCTACCGCCTCTTTCAATGAAATATGTGCCAAAGAGTGCCACAATAGATGTTGTCTCAGGTAGCCAAAATGTTGAAGCGTGCACTAAAGATTGCTTAAAGACTAGCAACTCTGAAACCTCTTTAGAGACTTCCACTGTCAAAAGAACCCTTTACTTCTGCGAAATTGGTTGTGTTTATTCCATGTAAGTCTGATAAACCTTATATATCTGCCATACAAATTTGTGCATGTTGATATTTCAATAGAAATTTTTATTAGTTGTTTGGAACCAGAACTTAAAAACCAATGCTTTTTTTTCCTCCCACATTGGTGATGAGAGGCAGTTGAACCTTCTGAGTCCATTGTAAAACTACAACTAAATCTTAATGAAAAGGCATCTTTGCGCTTGGGGCAATGACGCAGCTAGTGAGGTTCTAACCGAGGCGCGTCTATTGCTGGTTGAATACTATTTCCAAACCCCCTCTTAGGCCAAGGTTCAGCCTTGGCCTTTGAGAATTTCTGGAAGGGCTCCCTCCGGGGTAAAGCCCTACAATTCCTAGTTTAAGCACACAGATACCAGCATTGACCAGTATAAACTTTACTGAAGAAAAGACCTCTGCATAATTCTTAGTTTAAGGCTACAGATAACAGCATTGACATGTATAAACGTTACTGGGATTAAGAGTTTTATATATGGGATTCCGGCAGGAAAGAAATTAGAAAAACCATAAACCTTGCCGGTTGATACCATATAAAAGCCAGTATTAATGTAAGGACCAAGCCTATGCCAGCCTATACCAATATTAGTTATCTTAATGTAAGGACCGATATAGTATTATTTATAGGACGAAGCTAGTAATAGTTATCTAGACATGGTTTAAGGTTTATGGTTTAGTGTTTTGAATTTAAGTCCAATGAATATATGGAAGTGTTAGAATTCTAGAGAGAGAAGCAAAGAATTCTAGAGAGAAAGGCAAAGAATGAAATTATATATAAAGTATGTATTTTCCAATGTACAAGAGCTATCTATTTATACTTACAATATATGCTAGAACCATGCTAGTGAGTTATGCTAATGGCTAAAATCAAGCTTTGATTGATTCAAGCCATTGATCAAGCCTTGCTTGATTTTGGCTAACACCCCCCCTCAAGCTCAAGGTGGTAACGCAGATTCTAGCTTAAGATTGGAAACTAGCTCCGTGAATCGTCCAGTGATGAGCTTTTGTGAAGACATCAACAAGTTGATCGACGGAGCAGACAAATAATAACTCAACAGTGCCTTGTGCAATGTGATGGCGAATGAAGTGATAATCAATCTCGATGTATTTAATGCATTCATGGAAGACATCATTATGAGCGATCTATATTGCATTCTGATTGTCAAAATGAATAGGGACGGCAAAGGAATGAGCAACACCCATATCTTCTAGGAGCCGTTGGAGCCAAAGCAGTTCAACAGTGGTATTAGCTAAGGCACGATATTCGGCTTCTGTGTTAGATCGAGCTGTAACGATGGTTTCTTACTTCGCCAAGAAATGAGTAAGACCAAGGAAGAAACAGTACCCAATGATGGAGCATCGATCAGTAGGATCCCCTGCCCAATCAACATCAAAGTAAACACGCAACTGTAGTGAGGAGTGAGCAGAAAAAGAGAGACTCATGAAAAGAGTGCCTTTGATGTATCGCAGAATCCGTAGGACAGCAGTATAATAGGTGGAGCGTGGAGCAGAAATGAATTGACTAACAGTATGAACAGCATAAGCGATGTCAGGCAAAGAGTATCCCACGTTTCGCTACAAGAGGGAAGAGGCAATGTAGACCAGAAAGCACGGTTTAATACAATGAGATTTCTGTCTTCTTAAGGTAATAAAAAATATTCATGGGCATTGTGTTTGCTCCTCCTCAAGGTCATAGAAGTGAATGAATATTAAAGAGAATCTGATTCATCAGCCCAGCAGAAGAGAGTTATGTCATGCCCTTACTAACTGAAAGAGAGAGATGCACGTAGTCCAACATGAACTAGAAAAGATAAAACCTTCAATCCACAACGTAAATATATAAACCGCAGTAACTGATTATAAAAAGCATGGAGCCGTGTGGTGAGCACAAAGCGAACTATTCTTTAGCCTTTTACTAAAGAATACCGTGTGCTCGCCACTTCAAGCGGCATACCTCTATTTTTGGAGGGGTTGTACTCTTTGAGTGCAACTCCTTAACAAATCTAGTTTAGTGTTCTTGTAATGAAAATTGCTTTGTGAACCAGAAACTTACTTAGTTTACGTGGGTTATGGTCACGCCTGATTTTTACACAACTTTGATTTACTTGGTGATGGAACTCCACACATGCTCTGTTTTAGATTTACTGAAGAAGGTTCACCTGTTGAATGCTTTTAACATTAGGCTACTCATATATGATTACTTTAACAGGAGGTCATTTTTCCAGAGCAATTGTCCACACGCATCACAAACAAAGAGCTACAATGTTTTATTGTGCTTGACCACAAAATAAAAGTGGAGTATCTAAACTGTTTGTTAAAAATGCCATGCTTTTACTAATTTATACACTTGATTGCAGAAGTAATAACTTTTCTTGCGGTAGATGTCTCTGGACCATCTTCACTAACATTCTCCTCTGTTTATGACTCTCCCAGAAAGAGTATTTTCATAACGTTCTCCTCTGTTTATGACTGTCCCAGCAAGAGCATTTTCATAAATTCTTACTCTGTTTTTTACTTTAGCAAGAGCATTTTTATAGCATTCTCATTCTGTTTTTTACCCTCCCAGGAAGTGCATTTTATGTTAGTGAGTTAAGATTTCTGATTTTATGTTAGTGCATTTTATGGCAGCTGCTTGGCATGGTCATTAGTCAATGAGCTTAAGGGAGAATCAAGATATGTAGATATGGTTCAAATCCCACATGGCCTAGAACGTAGAATCCTGACCCCTAACTTAGATATATAAAATGCAGTAAATTCCTTATTCTAAGCATGGAGCCGCGTGATGAGCACAAAGCGAACTATTCTTTCGCCTTTTACTAAAGAATACCGTGTGCTCGCCACTCTAAAACGGCATACCTCTATTTTTGGAGGGGTTGTTCTCTCTTGAGTGCAGCTCCCTATCAAATCTAGTTGTGAAAATCATGGTTATTAGAATTTTATAATATACGTATCGTGATATAAGTTGTTAAAGATACATATTAGAGAGTATCTAAAACTTATCGTGACATAAGTTGTCAACTATACATATTAGAGAGTATCCAAAACTTTTAATAAGTGTTGGTTCTATCCTCAAAAATATCGATATGATTTTATTAATTTGGGTCCAAGGTCTAAAAAAAATTTCAGGTCGGATCTAAGTCACCTAACCCGGTTCACTAAAACTTGCCCAAATCTACCATTTTTGCATGGAAAAAGTGAAGAGAAAGATGTGTTACCCATTAACTCCAAGAGGTTGGCCTAGTGGTCAAGGACGTGTGCTCCCTTCCTTAACTTTCTGGGTTCAAACCTTAGAGCCACCTACCTCAATGCATAATTGTGTCTTACCTGATTCATTGGATTTGTAGGGTATTCAATGAACCATAGTGATTGGTTGAGATGCACGTAAGCTGACGAACACCGGTTACCAAAAAAAAGAAGAAAATGTGTTGCACATTTTGCATGATAATAATAACACAAGTGGAGATATATATATTGACATTAATCTTGAAAATAATATGAATGGTTGAGAGGAAATGATATAAATTCTTAATTTTGTGATTAATTTTAATTATGTAATACTATAATTTAAAACTAATAATATCACAAAATTTGTTAATTAATCTTGAGGATGATATTAATTTTTAGAAATTTTTTATTATTTTTAAAATGACATATC
Organism: Pistacia atlantica; assembly: GCA_026229545.1. Classification (NCBI taxonomy): domain Eukaryota; kingdom Viridiplantae; phylum Streptophyta; class Magnoliopsida; order Sapindales; family Anacardiaceae; genus Pistacia; species Pistacia atlantica. Next base: position 9,915,977 of record CM047910.1, on the reverse strand, counting down.
TACATACACAATTCAAAAAATTAAGTTTTCAATACATAATACGATACACGATTTGACAATTATTGTGAAAATTGCCTTATATTAATAAAATCTTGCTTAATTTTTAAGTGCAGCAAGACAGTGAATGTAACACAACCTTGATTTGGTTTTAGAGGTGATGAAACTGCAAACATACACTGGTTCTGTTTCAGATTATTGAAGGATCATTTGTGTAATGCCTTAACCATGCCAATATTTATCATGTCATTTGATGGGTACTTTTTGCAATCCGAAATTTGTTTGGTTAGCAATAACTAGAAAGTTCAAGTCCAGTTCAGCAGTGCTGCCTAAACAAAATTCCTTAAAGCAGTTCTGGTGAGAGAAATCAGATTCACTCTACTGATAGCAGAAAATCAGCCACTAGTTCTTCAGTATGTAATTAATGAAAAACAGCTTTTTTATTATTGCTAAATAAGTAGAATAACAAATCAAAAAAATACCGTATAAATTGGCATAAATAAAGGCAGCAATGTCAGGCCTGGTTTCTCCCACATTGATGAAACAAGAGAAGACACAATGCAGAGTAGAGCTATAAAAGAACAATTGAGCCACAAAACAAAGCATACCTTTCTCGGCCTTTTGGCTAAGATCAAGTGTAGTATCTGTTCTTATCAGTCTAATATCTGATACGTGGGACATTGTCCCACACGATATTAAATTTATTTTTTTAGGGGGAGGATCCACTACAGTAGCTCGCTACTGGGTTCCCTAAGCGTCGCCCATGCGTTGCACTACTGCAAGGACCTGGCGCACCTCAACCAAATCAAGTTTAAATTACAATCTCTCAAAATATCTTTTTGCAAAAATCAATAATGCCAAGGTTCTATTTCTGCCGGATAATTTTAGTTTATATGAAAATGAATATGGTGATGACAAAAGATATTGAGCAATAGTAAATATTAACGCTCAGCGGTAGAGGTGGAAAAGTGACCCGCCCGGCCAGGCCCGTGGCGGGTTACTTTGTTTGGCGGGCCGGGCCTAACCCGCCCGCCAGCAAAGGCAGGCCGGGTTAGGCCCGCCATTTTCTTCAAAATGGCTGGCCCGGCCAAGACCCGCCATTCTAACCCACCGGGTTAGGTGGCGGGCTGGGCCGGGTTAGCCCGATTTTCCTTTTTTTTGTTTTTTTATTTAACTTTTCAAATAAATAATTATAAATATAATTGTTTTTTAATTAACTTTTCAAATATCAATAATTCAATTCAATTTTTTTGTTTGTTAACATTTCAAATATTAATTCAATTTTGATACAATAAAATTATAATATAAGAAAAATTATTCATTTATCAAAAAATAAAATAAGAAATTATAACAATTATTACCTCGTTAAAAACCTCACCAAGAAAAACCCAATGGGAGAAAAACTTGGTAAAGAAAAAAGAGTGCAATAATTGACAATTAATTTATAAATTACATTTTACAAAACAACTAATTTGGGGGTGGTTCACTAGGACCTCCCTCATCTGTATCATCTATATTACAAAATTGAAACGATTCTACTAAAGTATTGTCGATAACCTCGTGATCTTGATGGCGCGATCGTTCCCAATCTCGAAGACATGTGAGGACTTCAATCATTTTTTTAGCAAGTTTAGTCTTCCTTTCATTTAAAATCCTTCCACTTGCACTAAATGTTTGTTCGGATGAGACGGTTGAGACAGGAACAGCGAAAACATCCAAGGCAAGTCTTGATAATACCGGAAAAATACATTTTCTGGCTCCCAATACTCTAAGATATCAAAGTGACCTGTTGAAAACATTTCGGGGGTTGCCAAATATTGTTGAAGCTCATTACTCTGCGACTCCATGGAGGACAGTAAATTAGTTGTTGTTGTTGTTGTTGTTGTTGGTGGTGGTGGTGGTGGTGGTGCTTCTGAAGAGGAGGTTGCGGCTGTGCTTCGGATTCGAGTCCTCTTCGGCCTATTCAGTGCATTCCAAGAGTATAAGTCTTCATTTGCTGTTTCTTCTGCTACAACTTCTCTGGATATTTCGCTTCTTTGCGACTGCGGGTTCCCATACCTGTTTTCATATTGGAAATATACTTCGAAAAGACTATTTTTTACCTCTCCTATTTGATTGACAAATGATTCGATTTGTAAATTTTCACTTAAATTGTCAAAACCATTTTCTAAACGTGCTAATTTAATTCTAGGATCAAATATAGCACCTAAACAATAAAGAAAATGAATGGGTTCCCAATATTTCAAAAAAAAAAATTTCATTGCCTTTATTGGTGCATTTAAAATTTCATTGTCTCTGTTTTTTGTAAATAACTCGGAAATTTTTATAATTGTATGTATTACCAATAAACTAGTAGGATAATACACACCAGAAAGTTGTAAAGTAGATTGGTAAAAACATTTGAGAAAAGAATGAAATACTTTAGCTATCTTCCAATCATTTTCAACCAAATAATGAGGACCTCTATTATTTGCTACAAAATAACTAATTATATTAGCATAAGGTAAACATGAATCAAGCATTAAATAAGTACTATTCCATCTAACAGGCATATCTAATGCAAAAGTTCTAGGAGACATTTTTGATTTTATACAAGCTTGTTGAAATTCAACATTTCTTTTATTACTACCAGTAATCCAAGCTAAAGATTCCCTAATTCTATCAATATTTTTTTTAATTGTTTTCATACCACTTTTCAAAATTAAATTAATAACATGACATGCACAACGTTGGTGAAAAAACTTCAAATTGTTATATAAAGGATAATTAGTTTGAAAAAAATCTATAGCTTTACTATTAGAACTTGCATTATCTAAAGTTAAACTTATCACTTTATCAATAATATCATAATCTTCTAAAACTTCAACAATTTTATTATAGATTTCTAAACCACTATGATCCACATCCATTAATCTAAATCCTAATAAAGATTTATTTAATTTAAATTCATTATCAAAATAATGACTAGTAACACAAATATAATCTTGTTTAGCTCTACCACTCCAAATATCGGCAGTTAGAGCCACACTAATATAACAAGTATGAAATTTATTTTTTAATTCTAATTTCATTTTTTTAAACAATTTTATTAAATCATTTCTAGTTGCAGTTTTAGAATAACTTTTAAATCCTGGAAAAAATGAATTTTGAACAAATGTTTCAAAATATTTATCTTCAGCTATATTAATAGGTTGATCAGCTGCAACAATATATAAAGCTAACTGTTCCCTATATACATCAGAATTATAACGCCAAGTAGCACCCATATTAGTTATTTGAGTTTGATTACTTTCTCTATTTCCATGTTGATTAATATGTTTATTAGCATGCCTTTTTAAAGTACTAGTACCATTACCTGAATCAGCTTTATAAACATTTGCACAATATTTGCATCTTGCTTTCTTGACTTGAACGCCATTTTCTGTCTCATAAAACTTGTCAAATGCGCCCAAGCGTCGATGTGTGTCGTCTTCGCTTTCGGCGGCGTTGATGATCCCGCCTCGGCTTGAGATGAAGTTGGGACGAGGGACGCGATTACGAGGGCGACTTCTAGAACCACCGGGAGCCTGTTGGAATCGGACGGCATATTTTGAGGTGTATCGGATTCTGAGACTGGGATTGGGACAGGGACTAGGACTAGGATAGTAGTTTTCTTCATCATTGAAATTGAGGGGAGAGAAATATCTATCCATTGTAGTTGAAAAAAAAATTGATGTAGAAGAAATAAAAATTAAAGAAAGAGAATTGGAATATGGAAATTGGAATTTGGAAAATTAGAAATATGAATTGAAAATTGCAAAAACTAATAAAAATTAAAATAAGAGCAAATTGATAACAAAAAGATTAAGAGAATAAATGAATAATTGCGAGAATAGAGATTAGAGAATATGAGAGAATGAGAGAATTTGAGTTGTGAGAAAAATATGAGAGTTTATGGCCAATTTATAGAAAAAAATGGGGAAAGAAAATGACGAAAAAGACCCCTCCAACGGCTATAAAACGGCTATATTTTAAGGGTAAAAGTGTAATTTAAAAAATTAAATTAATTTTGTATTTTTTTTTAATTTTTTTTTTGCCCAACCTGCCCGCAACCCGCCGGGTTGCGGTCCTCCTGCAGAGAGGACAAAATAGCAACCCGCGGGCCGGCGGGTTGCCATTTTGCAACCCGCCCGCCCGCGGGGTTGTAGCGGAGTTAGGGCTCAACCCTTGGACCCGCCATTAAGGCGAGGCCGGGCTCAACCCTCTTTTCTTGGGCCGGGTTAGGGTTGACCCGCCTAACCCGCCCATTTTTTCCACCTCTACTCGGCCTGTCGTCGCAGTCATCAATCACACTAAAGGTCCTCCGTTCGATCCATGCAAACCCAAAAAATAATTTATTTTTCAATCTTCGATTGGCAAAGCCAAAAATTAAATCATTTCATTTTCGATTACTTAACATGAAATATAATATCATTCCATTTTAAATTGATTTTTTTTCATGTAATATCATTCATTTTTAATTTTTTTTCATTTTTCATCTTCTTTAGTAGCCCAGAAAAAGGAATCAAAACGGATTGGTTCTCCCCAAGAAGAAGAACTGGAACTGGAACTGAAATCGACCAGAATTGGAATGCAGTAAATTAACATTAATTGTGAATTTGTGACAAAAGAATAAAATTAAATATTAATATTAACATGTTTTATGAATCTTTAATTAAACACTTATCTTTTTTAATATACCATGACTCATGAGGTTGTCATATTATAATGTAATTTTATAATTAATTAAATTTCTAATCATTTAATTCAATAATAAGTAATGCACTAATATAATAATGTTTATCAATTTATCATAAATAATTAATTAATTATAAATTTATTATAGATATACTTGAAAGTTAAAACTTGATAATTTAGGTAATAAATAAATATCATTCAATCAAATATATTATTTTATTCAAAAATAATTCTTTTAATAACATTAAAACACTTTTAATTGGATCTTAATTTCAATTATTCACTTAATTAATCAAAACTTTAATATTATAATATATATTTAAAAAAAATTTTAAAATATATATATAATATTTTATTATTTTATATAATCTACACCAATCAAATGGGGCCCTCCAAGTCCACACACGCACCCACACGTGTTTTATCCCATTATAAATTTTTTATATGTAAAATTTTAGACCCCCCATTCTTTATTGATATTTCGTTTCAGTCCAAGTTCCAAGACAAGTTCCAAGACAAGTTCCAAGCGGGTTCTAGCTTGGGTACCCACCCTTGGTTCCAAGCAAGTTCCATATCGGGTACTCGCCATCGGTTCCAAGCAAGTTCCATCCCAAGTACTTGCCATTAGTTTCAGTTCCGAGTTTCGATTTCGGTTTTAGTTCCTAGCAGAACCGGACCCGTACAATGTTGTTTCTAAAATATTAGAATCGGAACCTACTAGTACAATATTGATTCCGGTTCAATTCTCGTTCTAGTTCTACCTACTACCCATGCTCACCCTCAGTGGCGGATCCAGGATTTTTGTCCGGAGGGGCCTCCGCGGCTCGGCCATTATTTGTCAAATAATTAGTGAAAACTTTAAAAAATCATCAAACCTTAATAAAAAAAAATACAATATTAAGGAACCTGAGAAAAAAGAATATACATTAACACAATATTTTCTTACTTGAATAAATCTATAAGAAGCAAAATTTTGAATAAAAGTGTTGAGTAAACCTTGAACAAAACTTTCTTTTAATATTTTATTTTTGGCTTTCAAATATTATAATATAAATTGTCATAGCGTTAATCAAATCTAGCTTAATTAAGCTAAAGTCAACCAAAACTTAAATCAAATCAACGTTATGCTGACTTTTAATATGAATTAATAAAAGAGAGGAAATTTTTTTAGTATAAACATAAATAGTAACTCAATTTTCTTTAACAATTTTGAACAACTAAAGGGTAACGTTTAAAATATAGGAAAGTGGTGGATGAAGGGTGAAGAATAACGTCTTTTAAAATATAGTTAAGGTTTTAATTTGAGAAAGCAATTCAATCTTGGACAGAAAATACAAAATAAACTCACAAAATTGATATATTTTTCTCTCAAATTAGAATAAAAAACCTCAAAAAGAAAAAAAATAATTCAATCATTAAATAAACTAAATTAAAATAAACAATACACATACCTAAAATCTATAAAATAGAAAACGAAGCTAATTATGACACATTGAGTTGTGAAAATTTAACAATTTTAATCTTCAAAATTTTTAAGAGAGAATAACATGAGAAAGAGAGAGTAAAGGATTTGCGGATTAAATCATAAAAAACAGGTAAAGTTGTGTAAAAAAACATTGGAGAGGGTTTTAAACTTTTAATATGATGTGGGCTTGGAATATATATATATTAATAACAAGTTTTTTTGTTTTTTTAAAGACCTAGATATACAGTATATATAATAGTTCTTGTTTTTTTAAAAATCTGAAAGTACCTTTGGATATATATATTAATTAACAATTGTTTATGACCTTGTATATTAATTTTTTTTTTTCAAATCATGAGGGTAGGCAAAGGGGTTGAATCCGCCCCTGCTCACCCTTAATCGTTGGGCTACCCATGAGTGGGTTGCATAGTCAGTTTTATGAAGATGAATTACTAAATAAAGTTGTTTTATGTATAAGCTTATTTAAAGTGTTAGAAATATCAAAAACATCTCCATGTTATTTGATGAATCTACGAATATCAATGTTTTGTGGTGTATCTGGCTACGATGTCAATCTATTTCACCATAGGTCTAGTTCGAGTTGAGCAAAGCTAAAAATTAAATTATATTTTTGTTTTCGACTTTACAAAACATGAAATATAACATCATTCACTTTTAAATTGATTTTTTTTTTCAACTTTTCATCTTCTTTGGCATCGCAAGACAATATATACATCACAAGAAGCTCTTACATTTAATAACTACCAACAACAATTAATTTAAAGATAAAAGAAATAGAAAATATTAAAAAATATTGTAATACCATCAATATAATATCATTCAATTTTGACAATTAATGAATGAATAGATAGCAAATCCATAAGAAGCATTGCATAAAAGGAAACTGAAATCTCTCATATTATTATTATTATTATTTAACCATATATTAATATTTTGCATTAATTTAAAAAAAATCTTACATCCATTTATGGCTACCAAATCTCCAACAAAATTCATGCCCCCTATCCTTTTTTTCTTTTTAAGACTCTCAACTAAATTAATAAACTAAATACGTTTCCGAAAACAATAAATACTTTAATTATGTTACTTTATAAATACTTTAATTATGTTACTTTCCTTAACTTGCTTATTTATCAAGCATACCACATCCTTAAAACTCAAACCCAAACACAGTTCAAGTAACAAACCCAAACACAGTTCAAGTAACAGAAATCCATAGCCAACAAAAATGCCCAAGCACCTTCAAAAATCTCTCAAAAAATGTCTCTCCAATTTAAAAAAATGCCCATCAAATATTCAATTACAATACTCTAGTTCATTCTCAACTTCGAAAAATTGGGTCCTTTCAAGCTGCAAACACCCCAAAACCTTATCATTTGCCGTTTATTGTGACCAAAATGATAATAGCAGCAGCAACAACAACAACAATAATAATGATGGCGCTGCAACGCTCTCCGACATCGATCGTTTTCTATACAAGAATTTTAAGTCTCTTTATCTTAACGACGAGGATGATAATAAAAAGAAAGAAGAATGTGATGGAGATAAAATTCCAAATGGAGCATTGTTTGATTCACCTTGGTTCATTGAACCGCCAAGGATTCGTCAGGGGTCTCACCGGTTTTTCGTGGCGCCAGGATTTTCAGGCTCGCTCATCGAAGAAGCTCGGAATAGTTTCACCAACTATGAGGACATGGCTGGCTCAACTTCAACCTCAACCTTAACCTCAACTTCAACCACCTTGCCCCTAAATGATCACTCCTCTACTGCTCTGATTCCAAGTATGTGAAGCTTCTGGTGACTCCATTGCAATCTTGAGATACTCTCCAAGTCCATACGGTGATTTTCAACGCTCCATGCAAGAAATGGTGGAGGCAAGATTGAAACATCAAGCGACGGTCGATTGGGATTTCTTAGAAGAGCTTTTGTTTTTTTACGTGAGGCTTAATGAGAAAAAATCATACAAATTCATATTAAGGGCATTCGTGGATTTGGTCGTCGGTCTTCGTCAGAATTCGAATAAGATTCCGGCGAGATCACGGCATGATTTTTGAGTTGCAAGAGAAAGGAGGAGGAAAATGAGACATGTAATGTAAGATTGTGGCAATAGGTTAGAATGGGAATTATTTTCGGCTCCCTCGGAGATCAATTCTTGCCGCAATGGCTTGTTGCACATGAATCCAAACACTCTTCAACTTTCTCTTTCCTGACAATAACAAAACAAAATAAAATAAAATTAGTTCTATAAAAAAAAAAATATACCGTGAAAATATCTTGAGTTTAATTTTTTTACCTCCAGGTTTAGGAAGGTTTTCTTTGGTCATAAGACTATAGCAGATGGACGATACAAAACCAACGTCGCAAAAGTCCTTGCTGTTTAAAAGGAGCCACGCCGCTTTCACGCAGACATTCCTTTTTGCAGGATTTAGCACAATCACTAGGACCAGTTATAATTGAAAAAATACAACCAATTAAGCAAAAATGGCAAGATTTCGTTAAATTGGCTACGATTGCCCAAGAAGAACACCCAACACCAAACTAAGGATTAAAAGAGACTTGACTTGAGTTTTCTCCATTTTAATCGATGTCTTTAGTCTTTAAATATTTTACCGCATAGAAAATTTGTGAGACTGATTTATATAGGACTTTTCATTCGCTTTCTGTCTATAATTCAAATTGAAACATTGATAATTGGATAGTAAATTATGGTATAAAAACATTGATTTTTTGATTTATGTACTAGATTGGGAAATGTTAATTATGGTATCAAATCTCAATGGGTAGTTAATACATAAATATGGGTAGATAACATACTAAAACAAATTCACTGTTCCATAGCCAAGTTGATTTGCCATATATGTATATGATATATTCTTTCTTTCATATATTCATTGAACTCGAATTCCTCTCATGATTCATGAACTAATAGATATTTCAATCCATCATCTTATTTTCAAACATAGTTAAATGTCTTCTAAAATAAACCTATTTATCAAGTCCTTGTTCTTGGTTTGCGTTATAGGTTCAAAAGAGCTGTAAAATTGATTCATTCTAAGTTCCTAAATAAGAGTTCTGTTTTCTTGGTAAGAATATACCGCTCAAATTTCCCCCACCAACTATTCTTCACCTTAACAGGAATTATATCATTTACTACAATTTCTAGCTGATGTTCAAAAAAATTCAATGCATGTGTTTCTTTGTTGCATACAGTTCTTAGTTTTAGCTATTGATTTGATAGCTGCTATGATGATTCAGAAATGGATTCTATTGAAGATTGAATCTTTTTTTTGTAGAAGACGAAGATGCCACGTCGAAGCTGATCATGCTACAGTGAAGATGAAGATTACTCCAGAATCTTCCTAGAAAGCTCCATGCCACAGCACACTACTAGTATAAATCTTTATGGTGGGAGCTTGACCATGGCTACAAAAGATGGGCAAGTGCTGGTGGAAGGGCTCCTAAACACTTGTATCATCATTACTCATGATTCAATTTCCTTTCCGGTTGAAGAAGACAAATGGTCAACAATAAAATCAAGTTGAATCGCACCTCACCGAATCCAATTTGGCCAGAATCGCACCCGACCTGATGCGATTCCAGCCAAATCGAACCTAGTCGAGTGCGATTTGGCAGGATTCGGAGCGATCATGTGCAATTTGGCCGAATGGTAAGATGAAGAAGATGAAGACGGGAAGAGGAGGAGATGAAGAAGAAGAAGAAGGGAGGTTTGGGGGAAGGGGGTGGTTTGGTTGATAGAGAGAAGTAGAGAGAAAAGTGGTGGATAGAAAGAGAAAAGAGAAAGGGAGAAGAATGGAAAGAAAGATAAGAGAAAGAGAAGAGGCGGAGAAGATGAGAGATGAGAAGGAAAGAAAGAGAAAATGAAGTAAAAATAATGAAGAAAAAAAATTAGAGATTTTATAAAACATAAAAAGTCAAAATTACCCTTTAAGGATGAAAGAACATTATAGACGATAAAATTTACAGTTGATTCGGAAAGGACATATCTTGTGAGAAGCGAGCCACTGATAATTTGATAGACTTGCACAAAGAGGGAGAGAGAAAGGGAATGTAAAGGCTTAGGTGACACCGGTGTGATGTTTGCCATAAGCATTTCGACATTCAAGTCAGCGAGGTTGAACATATTTAGTGAGGGTTGAGAGCGGGAAGGGTTTACCATATAATGCGGCTAGGGCTAGACTCACACAAAGTGGTTGGAGCATAACTTTGCGGTGGCTGAGGGTGGTGAAGTTGATCGGAAGTAAGCTTCACGGCAAAGAAAGGCAATGATTCTTGAGAGGAAGAATTTAGGAGCTAAGAGCTAGGAGTTATTTCTAAATGAATAATAAAAGATCTAGCCTTTGTTTATATAGTGAACCAAAGGGGTTGGAGTCCTAGCAGAACTCTGAGTCCTACTTGGCAGATGAGCCTCAATTAGGAAGGAAGCATTATCATTTGCCTTTATTAGATTAGACTTACCACGTTAAATAAGATTCAGGATCTTGACTGAAGCGGAAAGTAAATAGGATTTTAATTCCTATTCTGGATTGTTGTGGGCTAACGAGCTATAACTCAATTTAGCTTAACTTATAAAATAGCTCAAACCATAGAGTGGTCAGTTCGCATGGTGGATTTAAGCGTAGGCCCAACTACAATTGGGCTAAGGCACTAGGTCATAATATGTTTATTTTGTTATTGTATCTCGTTAGGCCCAATACAATTTTTGGCCCATACAAACATCAATAATGTCATGTCAATTAACAGATTCTACTAATAGATTTTGTCGAAATGTGGGTAATTTTCATTTTTAATTTTTAATTTTTTTTGGTAAAAAATTGTTGTGAGGGAAAAGTTTGGGTGGAAGGATGTCGTTCAACCGTTTAATAAAGATTTGTTTGTTACGATTTATTCGAGTAAAGCTTATTGAAGAAGAGCATATGAAATATAGCTTTATTATGAAAAATGTGTTAGTTGCTTGGTTAGGAAAATGTAAAAAACTTTTTAGTGCTAAATTTAAGGCACACAAATAAATTAAGTCAAATATGTTTAATAGAATAATAATTTTTTTTTTTTTTTTTTTTTTTTTGTGAATCCCACATCGAAAGTGCATTGGAGAAGTCTTGAGCTTACAAAGGGGGGAGTCCCTCCACCAAATTGGTTAGCCTTTTGGGTGTGAAACTCCCCGCTCGTGACGAGTAATATCAGAGCAGACCCAAGGAGAATCTCTCCACCTAATAAGTTAGTCTTTTGGGAAACAACCTAAAATAGTGCTTATAAATAAGCTCTTTTTAATTAGTAGATAAATCCAACCAAACACACTCTCATTATATTTATGTCTCAGAAAAAATTTAAACACATAGGATAAGTTCAGCCAGCTGGTCCTAGAAGTTGCAAATGTTTACAATGATTCTTAGTTTAGTTTGTAATCAAATGTTTGGAATGAAACCTTTCTGGTGAAAGCATGATGCTAGAACTCCACACATTCATTCATTGAGATTTATTAAAGGCTAAACTATTGATTGCTTCAACCTTGTCATTTGATCAATACAATCACGATTCATGACTAGAATTGATTTCTTACATTAATTAGTTCAGAAATCATAGAAGGAATTTGAATTCTATGAATATATGAAAGGAAGAATATATCATATTATATAGCAAGTCAATCTTGGCTATGGAATAATAAATCTTTTTCAGTATGTTATCTTCTCATATTTATATCTTCACTATCCATTGATTTGCCAGTTTAATTCTTTGATCTCCTGCCTAATTAATCAAAAAAATTAATGTTTTTATACCATATTAGTTTTCGAATTATTAATGGTCAAATATGGAATTAAGCTAATGAAAAGTCCTATATAAAGCAGTCTTACAAATTTGTTATGGCATAGAAGTTAAAGATTAAAAACATCGACGGAAATGGAGAAAACTAAAGTCCAGTCTCTTCTGATTGTTTTCTTGGTGTTGGGGCTTCTTTCTATACAACCTGTAGCTGCCAGTTTCAAGAGATGCTACCGTAACTGCATAAAAGGATGTATTTTTACAATTATAATTAATCCTGGTCAATATCCTTTATCCTGCATAGGGCAATGCCTAGGCCACACATAACGGAAAAACCTCTGTAAACAGAAATGACCTCTGCAACGTCGGTTTTGTCTCCTCTTTGTGCTCCAATCTTATGACCAAAGAAAACCTTCAAAATCCTGGAGGTAACTAATTAAACTCATAATATTTTCATGGTTTATTTATCTATAATTTATAAAGTATTCAGGTTTTTTGTATTTGTTATTGTCAAGGAAAGAGAAAGTGGAAGGGTGTTTGTAAAGGAGTGGTTTCTCCCACATTGATGAAACAAGAGAAGAGACAATGCAGTGTAGAGCTATAAAAGAACAACTGAGCCACAGAGCAAAGCATACCTTTCTCGGCCTTTTGGCTAAGATCAAGTGTAGTATCTGTTCTTATCAGTTTAATATCTGATACGTGGGACATCGTCTCACATGATATTAAATTTATTTTTTAAGGGGAAGGATCCACTACAGTAGCTTGCTACTGGGTTCCTTAGGCGTCGTCCATGCTTTGCACTACTGCAAGGGCCTGGCGCACCCCAACCAAATCAAGTTAAATTGCATTCTCTTTAAGTATTTTAATGCAAAAATCAATAATTAAAAAAAAAAAAAAAAATGTTGAAGCCTCTTTCAATGAAATATGTGCCAAAGAGTGCCACAATAGATGTTTGTCTCATGGTAGCCAAAATGTTGAAGCGTGCACTAAAGATTGCTTAAAGACTTGCAACTCTGAAAACTCTTTAGAGACTTCCACTGTCAAAAGAACCCTTTACTTCTGCGAAATTGGTTGTGTTTATTCCATGTAAAAGTCTGATAAACCTTATATATCTGCCATACAAATTTGCGCATGTTGATATTTCAATAGAAAATTTTATTAGTTGTTTGGAACCAGAACTTAACAACCAATGCTTTTTTTTCCTCCCACATCGGTGATGAGAGGCAGTTGAACCTTCTGTGTCCATTGTAAAGCTACAACTAAATCTTATTGAAAAGGCATCTTTGCGCTTGGGGCAATGACGCGGCTAGTGAGGTTCTAACCGAGGCGCGTCTATTGTCAAGGTTGAAAACTATTTCCAAACCCCTCTTAGGCCAAGGTTCAGCCTTGGCCTTTGAGAATTTCTGGAAGGGCTCCTCTGCGGTAAAGCCCTACAATTCCTAGTTTAAGCATAAGCAAATGGGACAGGATGCATAAAGGAGGGGAACAAATGGGCCGGGTTAGGCGGGTCAACCCTAACCCTCCCGGCCCGCATTAGAGAGGGTTCAACCTGGACCGCCTTATAGGCGAGCCGGGTTGAACCCAACCCGCATGCAACCCCCGGGCGGGCCGGGTTGCTATATTGCAAGCCGCCAACCCGGCGGGTTGCTATTTTGTTTGCATTAGCCAACCCGGGTTGGCCCAAAAAAAATTAAAAAAATAAATTATTTTTTTCAAGTTTCCCCTATTTTTTTAATTCTTTTAATTAAATTATTATGATTAAACTCTTACAAACAAATAATTTTACACAATAATATTAAACTATACTTCTAAATCATAAATATTAAAATGTATAAAACTTCGAAATATTTGACATATTGTTATTATTATTTTCTATGGTACGTAAAATATAAAAAAAAAAAAAAATATTGAAGTCTTATTCTCAAATTTCCATGTCTTGTATAAAATATAATTCATTCTTCTGCTAAAATTTCATCAATTGAATGAATAAATCTAATTTTTCTTATACTTGTTAGTGTATATTAGTGTATGCCCTAGAAACCATTCGTGTTGTCGGTTTCAGAGCATTTTGTCTTGTATCTATATATATCATAAATAATAGAAGAAAGAGTTCTTCAATTCATATATGTAAATTGCTTCCTTTATTCAGTCATGCATTTAAAATAAAGTACGTATATGAATTGTCCAGATGATTCATTTAATAGTAAATGAATTATCGAAAAGGGTTCCCTACGGAAGCAATATAAATTTGGGCAACTATATTGCACAGTAGGCATACCGGATGCTTCCGAAAGATATCATGAGTTGATATAAGTACGGATGACGATGATAGTCATGTCACTGGGGCATTGGTATGGATTAACGGTTGGTGAACTGTTTTTCGAATGTGACCAAATAACGACAAATCACTTGGAAAAGCATGTAGTCAATGATTTATCGTTTGGTTATATCAGTGCACGATGTAGTCCTTTGACCTGAGACATTGTTGTCGGATCCGATATGAATGCGTATGGTTCATACGGTGTATAAGTACAAGACTAATCATGTTTCGTACAATAAAGCCTATTTGGTCATGCGTTGTTCATATGCGGAAAAGAACGATGGTCAAGAGGGGATCCATTGACTCGGAAATATAGGATCGGGAGTACCGCTGACTCCATCCGGATTCGAGTTCCTAGGACGAACATCGATAAATGTCAAAAAATTGAATCTCTGGCCGAGTCTATTATTAGTCATACAAAAGCAAGTTTGTGATGACGAGTTCCGAACATATTGATCGACGATTCGGTAGAAGATCGAGTTTAGGATTTTGACGTTCCATGAATCCATACTCGATTAGGATATCTCAATGGAGGGATTTTACCTGCATGGTACGTATGATCTGAAATGGGTTCGATGAAGTATTTCTTCATCGTGGTTTAGGACTATGGCACATTGCTAGATGTTTACCATAGTCGTTGGGCCTCTGGACGGGTTTCCTGGATTCATCCAGAACCGGCTCACGGCTAATCCACGGTGGACCTACATGGTCACACCAATAGCCTTGAGAAGTTAGAGAATGATGAGAGAGAGAAATGATTATCCGAAGAGGGCTAGCACCTTCCGAGGGTAATAACGGGATTTCTATAGTAATAGTTACATAGAAAACAATTTGTGACATTTAAGGGTTAAAACGGTCAAGCAATAATTAATTATATTTAATTATTATATCTTAAAGTGTTAAGATTAATGAGATGAACAAAAATAACCTTTTAATAGTTAAAGGGTAAAAAGGGTAAATTTATGGGTTGTTAATGTAAACTAGTTTAGTTTACATGGGCCCTTGAATAATATTGATTATTCAAAGGGTAGCATATTAAATTCGTGGGGTCCCTTTATAAAATAAGATTTTATTGGGCTTGGAAGTGAAAAATAAATAATTGCAAAATAGCCCAAGTATATATAAGTGCAAAAGGTTGCATTTTTGTTCATTATTCACTTGTTCACTCAAACACAAACTAAAAGCTCTCTCTCCCTAGCCAAGGCCACTCTCTAATCCTCTCAAGGTGGTGTTAAAGTGTGGAGGTTTCATCCTTTTGAAACTAATCTTCATCAATCCAAAGCAAAGGAGTAGGTATAATCTCATATCCAAGCTTTGCATGTAAACCGTTTTTTTAATCCATGGTTTCATGCTTTCATTCTCCATCTCCACCACTCTTCATGCATGCTGAATCTTTCAAATGGTATCAGAGCTAAAAGCTCCTTGCATGTCGAATTTATAAGCTTAAATGGCATTTTCCATGTGTTCATATGTTCATCAAACTTGGTTGAGTTTGCATGTTAGTGATATGGTTCAAAAATGTTTTTTTCATAGTAGATCTTTACATGCATGTCTCGGCCATACATAGATCAGAGGTATATGTTCATTCTTCTTCTCATTCTTATATGTTTGAATGATGATAATGGTTATAATGAGCATGCCTTAGTATTGGATGAGTTGTTTGATGTAATAAGCATGTTTGATGCATGTGTATGTCTCGGCCATCTCTTGATCTTTGGAAAACATGTTTTTCTTCTTGCTCTAATATGTTTGGGTATGTTAGAATATGATTTAAAGCATGTTTGGATGATGATTATTGCATGAAATGTGTTGAAAACTACATGCATGCATATATGTCATTTTCGGCCATGACTAGTTTTGCCATAAAAATGTCATTTCATTCATGTATTGATGAATGATGTTTTAGGAAATGTTGCATGATGATTCATTTAGAAAAATGTTCATGCATGTTCATTTCCATTACTTTGATTAAATGGTTTATGCTTTGACATGCTAAATGTGTTATCTTTAATTTGATTAAAGTATGTTTTTGCATGAAGTGTATGCAAATGTTGCAAGTGTTTAGTGGTGGAATTTGATGTTAGCATAAAGTTATGGATTATTCATTCATATGATGAATTATGATATTATATATGATTGTGGTAAATTTAATGTAGGATGTTTAATTTGATTAAATTATCTTATAATGCATCATTGCATGGCATAAATTATTATATTTTTGAAATGTAATAATTTGGTTGTTTGAATGGTTTCAAAAATGATGATGCAAGATGGCATGATTGTCTTTGAAAAGATAAATATGTCATAAAAAGTATTACTTTAGTTAAAAATAATTTGTGTCATAGAATGATTACTCTTGGAGTAATAAAACCCACTTATCTATGCCATGCATGACTTTTGTGAAAAATATTGAAATGATGCTAACAATTAAATAGTATATCTTTGGGTGGAATATGACAAAAGTGTTTGTGTAATGATTCCTATAAAATGTGTAATTGTTGCATGGCCCAAAGTTATAATTAAATTACCACATGAATATATATAATATCTATTAATATATGAGATATATTTATATATTTATATTCATGCCTTTAAATAATTGTTTATTATATTTGGTATGAATGTTTAATATTTATTTATGTGATGAATGAATATTAGATTAGAGGGTTGATCATGGGCGCCATTTGGTTTTCAAAATATTCAAAAGTATTTGTAATATTCTTTTATTAAATGGCTTGTAATAATTAAATTTTATTTATTTATTTTAATCAGGCCTGCGTGCCTAAGATCCAATATGTAATGGAATCGGCTAGACGAGAACCGAAGAGCATCCGGATGACGATCCAATCGAAGATATAGTATTAGGGTAAATAGTTTGCCTTTAGGATGTATTTTCGAAAAGCCCCATGGTCAACCCACATGCTTTAATTTATGCATATATGTGATATGTATGAATTGTTAATTAAACATGGCATGCTAAAATGAATTAACTAAAGGTTAAACCTAAATCTCCACAATTTAAAATTATTAAATCCAAGTCTCCCATTGTGGGATAACTAAATTCTTTGATATAAATTTTAATATCCCAAGATTTCTATTATGTGAGGGATACAATCTTTATATCATAGAATTAAGTTGATCTTGTTCTTGGATGGATATTTTCACCTTGACCAAGAATTCTATTATGTGAAGACATGATGAAAATGTCATCCTAAGAAAGCACAATGGTTCGGATTTAACTAGCCTAGGGTACCAAGAATTCTATTATGTGAGGTATCCGAAGCTAGGACAAGGAATATGAATCAAACCTTATATAGTGATATAAAAGGAAAAGAGTTTCCTACTTATTAGACTTAATTAACCAAGAATTCTATTATGTGAGGTTAATTGAATTTGATAAGAAATTGATTCCCCACTAAGAAATTTAATCCAACGAAAATTTCCGGATCCTATTTAAGGGAGTGTAGGACTCGAATAAAATAGTGGGAGCTAATTTGATTATGCATTAAAAGGTTTAAAAGATTACAAAACACTAATAAAATTACTTTTCTTTGCAGTTTCATCTTTGTGATAAATAATCGAAAAATGGCCAACAATGTTCTCCTAAGGATAATGGACAATAACATGTTAACCGGACCCAACCTAAAAGATTGGCTAAGAAATCTTAGAATTGTTCTAGATTTTGAAAGAATTGCTTATGTCCTAGAAGCACCTCTTCCATTTGATATTGGACCGGATGCTCCACAAGTTGAGCTTGATGCTCTTGAAAAGTGGAGAGAGGATAGTAGGAGGGCTAAAAATTACATGTTAGCCTCCATGAATAGAGAACTTCAAACTAAGCATGAAGAGGTTTCAAATGCTTATGATATCCTCATAGCTCTACAAGAGTTGTATAGCGAAAATCCAAGAGTGGTTGAGTATGAATTGTGTGCATCCCTCTTTAGCATGAAGTTAAGGGAAGGGAACCTCCATGATCATACTCTTAAAATGATCAATGGATTAGATCATTGGATGGATATGGGGTGGTCATGCCGACCGCCTCGAAGTGAATTTGATTCTACAATCCCTTCCTCCAAGTTATAAACCGTTTATAACTAACTACAATCTCAATAGGATTGAGAGAAACCTCTCTGAACGCTAAATGAGCTTAAAGAATTTCACAGATGATAATATGAAAGGGAAAGGACATAAGGATGTCTTTGCCGCCTCCACTAGTAGGGCCAATAAAAAGCCCAAAGTGCTACCAAAAAGAGGTCCAAAAGTTGGACCCAAGAATAAGAGCTTCAAGAAGCCAGCGGCAAAGGCAGAGAAGGCCGATGCAAAGGGAAAATGTTTCCACTGTGGAAAAGATGGACCTTTGGAAGAGGCTGTCCCTCAATACAGAACGATCTGAAGAAAGGCAAAGGAAAAGCGTACGAACCAATGTCTTATGATTGAATATGAATTAAGTGTTAATTCAGATAGTCATTCCTGGATATTAGATTCAGCAACAACATCTCATGTTTGTATGTCTTTGCAGGTACTTGAATAGTTCGAGGTCACAAAGGGCGAGATCATTTTGAGGATGGCAAATGGGGCACGAGTTGCGGCCAGAGGCCATGGGGACTTGCTCACTAAGACTACCTTCAGGACATGTTTTGAATTTGTTTAAAGTATTGTACTTTGAAAAGGCCACAAGAAACATCATTTCTATTTCGCTTTGTGTAAGGCGAGTTATTATGTCTTGTTTAATGGAAATGAATGTTCAATACATTTTGGAAATATTTTAGTTGGTAAAGTGTGAATACAAATGGTTTGTATGTCTTAGAATTGAATGACTATGCTTCAATCAATACCATTTCTAATAAAAGAACTCGATCTGAATCAAATCCTAAAATTCTATGGCATCATAGATTGGGTCATATAGGAGAGAAGATTAATACACTTGTAGAAAGTGGGATCCTAAACTCATTGGGTTCGAACCCTATCCAACCCTTTGTGAATCATGTCTCCAAGGAAAGATGACCAAGTCTCCCTTTAAGAGTAAAGGAGAGCGAGCTAAAGAACTTTTAGAACTCATACATACGGATGTATGTGGACCATTTAGTACTTTAGCTAGGGGAGGATTTGAATACTTCATTACCTTTACGATGATATGTCACAATATGGGTATTTGTATTTAATGAAATACAAATCTGAATCCTTTGAAAAATTCAGAGAATTCAAGAATGAAGTAGAAAATCAAACTGGAAAGAGTATTAAAATACTACGATCGATCGTGGGGGTGAATACTTGAGTACAGAGTTTCAAGAGTTCTTAAAAGAAAATGGGATCATCTCACGCTTGACTCCTCCTTATACACCCCGACCTTAATGGAGTGTCGAAAGGAGAAATCGTACCTTATTGGATATGGTACGATCGATGGTGAAGTTTTACAGACTTACCAATGTCTGCAGGGGTACGCTCTCCGACCACCTGTGCACATCCTTAATAGGGTCCCGTCTAAAAGCGTCCCGTAAAACACCGTATGAGATATGGTATGGAAAACGTCCAAGTCGAATTATATGAAGATTTGGGGCTGCCACTTATGTTAAATTGGTTAAATCGATAAGCTGGATGTTAAATCCGAGAAGGGTCGGTTCATTGGATATCCTAAAGATAGTTTAGGATATTGCTTTTACTTCCCAAGTGATCAAAGAGTTTGGATCAAGAGAAATGCGCGCTTCGAGAACGAGTTCTTGGAGGAAGGCGGCGTTGAAGAAACATTGAACTCAAGGAAGAGTTCAAGAGCCAAGAACCAAGATTGCTGAAGATGGAACGTCCCACTCGGCCGAACCTCGTATCGAGATACTATGGTTCCAAGACGAAAGTCTTCTAGAATGTCGAAACCTCCAGAGATATGGGTTCCTACATGAGCAAGATTTTGAATCTTACTTAGTGGGAGTAGATGATCATGGTGATGATCCTAGAAGCTACGAAGTAATATTGGATAGAGATTCAGGGAAAATGGTGGAAGCAATGGATTCTGAGATAGAATCAATGCATGCCAATCAAGTATGGTCGCTTGTGGATCCACCTGAGGGAATAGTTCCTATAGGTTGTAAATGGGTCTACAAGAGAAAAGTTGGCAAGGATGGGGAGGTAGAGACCTTCAAAGCTCATTGGTGGCGAAAGGTTATACTCAAAAACAAGGATTGGATTATGAGGAAACCTTCTACTTTGTAGCTATGATTAAATCCATTCGTATAATGCTAGCCATCGCAAAGATACCCCGATTATGAAATTTGGCAGATGGATGTCAAAACAGCTTTCCTTAATGGGTTTATTGAGGAAAACATCTATATGGAACAACCGATAGGTTTTGTATCCTCTGCTAAAAGACATAAGGTATGCAAATTGCATCGATCCATTTATGGATTGAAGCAAGCTTCAAGAAGCTGGAACATTCGATTTGACGACATAATCAAATCGTTTGGTTTTGTCAAGAATCCGGATGAGCCTTGTGTATACAAATGGGTTAAAGATCATGCCATCACGTTTCTTATATTATATGTAGATGACATACTTTTGATGGGAAATGATATAGGCATGATGACAGAGGTTAAGGTTTGGTTGTCTAAAACCTTCTCAATGAAAGACTTAGGAGAAACGACATATGTCCTTGGCATTCGTGTCTATAGAGATAGAACGAAAAGGGTACTTGGATTATCCCAAAAATTGTACATAGAGAAAATGCTAAAAAGATTTAGCATGGAGAACTCTAAGAGAGGTCTTTTGCCCTTCACTCACGGTCTTCATCTTTCTAAGGAGATGGGTCCAAAGACCGATGAAGAGCGACAACGGATGCGTAATGTGCCTTATGCATCTGCCGTAGGTAGCTTAATGTACGCAATGCTATGTACAAGACCTGATATAGCTTATGCTGTAAGTGTTACAAGCAGATATCAGTCAAACCCAGGGGAGAAACATTGGTCGGTTGTAAAATCGATCCTTAAGTACTTGAGAAGAACTAAGGATCTAGTTCTGAGTTATGGATGTTCCGAGTTAAACATTCAAGGATACTCGATTCGATTTCCAATCGATATTGATGATAGAAAGTCTACATCAGGGTACATTTTTTATATGTAATGGAGGTGTTGTTAGTTGGAAAAGTTCCAAACAGACAACCACAATGACTCTACAGTAAGTCGAATACATTCTTGCTTGAAGCAAAGAAAGGAGGCTGTTTGGATGCGAAAGTTCGTAATTGAACTTGGTGTGGTTCCGAACATGGCTTACCCGATAAGCATGTTCTGTGACAATACTGGAGCTATTGCACAGGCAAAGGAACCAAGGGCACACCAAAAATCCAAACACATTCAAACGTAAGTATCACATTTTAAGAGAATTCGTTGGAGCCGGAGAGATTTTGATTCTCAAGACTCCTTCAAGCAGAAAATGTAGATCCACTGACTAAGGCGATGACATGAAGCAATTGGACCATCATCTTGAAAAGATGGGTATGAGATACAACATCGAATGGCTTTAGTGCAAGTGGGAGTTTGTTAGTGTATATTAGTGTATGCCCTAGAAACCATTCGTGTTGTCGGTTTCAAAGCATTTTGTCTTGTATCTATATATATCATAAATAATAGAAGAAAGAGTTCTTCAATTCATATATGTAAATTGCTTCCTTTATTCAGTCATGCATTTAAAATAAAGTACGTATATGAATTGTCCAGATGATTCATTTAATAGGTAAATGAATTATCGAAAAGGGTTCCTTACGGAAGCAATATAAATTTGGGCAACTATATTGCACAAGAGGCATACCGGATGCTTCCGAAAGATATCATGAGTTGATATAAGTACGGATGCGATGATAGTCATGTCACCGGGGCATTGGTATGGATTAACGGTTGGTGAACTGTTTTTGAATGTGACCAAATAACGACAAATCACTTGGAAAAGCATGTAGTCAATGATTTATCGCTTGGTTATATCGGATACGATGTAGTCCTTTGACCTCGAGACATTGTTGTCGGATCCGATATGAATGCGTATGGTTCATACGGTGTATAAGTACAAGACTAATCATGTTTCGTACAATAAAGCCTATTTGGTCATGCGTTGTTCATATGCGGAAAAGAACGATGGTCAAGAGGGGATCCATTGACTCGGAAATATAGGATCGGAGTACCGACTCCATCCGGATTCGAGTTCCTAGACGAACATCGATAAATGTCAAAAAATTGAATCTCGGCCGAGTCTATTATTAGTCATACAAAAGCAAGTTTGTGATGACGAGTTCGAACATATTGATCGACGATTCGGTAGAAGATCGAGTTTAGGATTTTGACGTTCCATGAATCC